>CM035229.1:53743498-54343498 GCA_020226215.1 Sindora glabra
GGCTTATTTTCATCCTAAGAGACAATAATTGCATAACTAAGGGAAAATTTCCTAAAGAAAAGAAAGGAAAAGGAGAAAATAAATTTTCTTGAAAACTAAATGAGCGAATAAGAGTATTGGATCTAATAAAAAATACAATCAAGACATATTATAAGTTTTTAAGAAATTCTCATACCTTTGTTAGAAAAAAGGATCATTCTGAGAAATGACATACCTTGTGAGGAGGCATCCATAACAGAACACCATATAGAACCTCACTAATACTTCATTCATTATGTATCATCACACTTATGAGTAGAATTACATTATTGGACTACTACATTCATACACACAATCATATTGTTCAAGTATAGCAATTGCAATAAGATTCATATATGTAACATAACAAACAACAATTCTCAATTCATTTAGTTTAAGGGGAATTAATTCAATGATAATTTGAGAACTTATATGAAAAAAATGAAAAACAAATAAATCTTTTATAATTCTCATTCATCCTTATCCATTATATAAGCTAATCATTATTCCTCCAAATCATCCTTACCCTTCATAAGCCATTATTAAATTTGATGTTTGAAATAAGCTTAATACACCCCTACCTCATTATCATAAATATCAATACATAATAAACTTAATTAACATAAACAACATGAATACGTATTATAAAGGTTTATTAATAGCACTATCATGCCTTTATTGGATGGTCTCAAAATTTTCATTCATATAATCAAATTATGTAAAAAAAAAATCTTTTTATCAATTATAAATTAATATCAAATGCTCTAGATGCTTACTGTGTATGTCCTAGGAGCTATACATAAGATGATTGTAATAATGCACAATGTATTACAATTTTATTTTAAGCAATACAATTATTGTATTTTGTTTCATTTTAATATTTGTGCAATTTATAACTTAATATAATAATATATCCCTAGAATAACTCTTACTATTTCTAAAATATCTATAGCTGAGTATTATTGCAAAAGTGATAGCAATAACATATCAAAAATTATCATGTATGGTGATTGATGATTATAAATCATGGTATATATAATATCGAAGTCCATGCATAGGCTATATTGTTAATGAACAGATGTACTGAACTAACTTGTTATGAGAATACTATATGGATTCTTGTGTATTATTAGCTATTAGCTATTCTCATATAATCACAGTGACATAGGTCCTTTAACCTAAAATTGCTATAGTTTTTTATGTGAAGAGTCACATACTTTGATGCCATCTTATATCACTTTTAATCATAGGATAACATATAGGGTGTTAATTATGTGTGTTATGAATCATATAAATGAGATGTGAGTGATATAGATGTGATTTTGTTTCTCGTATATAGAAAGAGAGGATATCCTTAAGCCTTTGATTGAGTGAGATTAAGAAGTGCATGGCCATGCTCAAATAAATCAATATATGATATTGATCATTTATTAAGTTAGTCTTACTTGGTATTAAGAAATGTAGATTAACTTTAACGACGATGACATATTCCATATCTCTAGTTCGATTTGAATATTGCTACAAAAGGGGTTATGTTGCAATATATATTGTTCACACATTAAGTGAATATTCAAATTACAAACATTCTTACTACTTGGGTGGCAATGATAATATTATTAGATGTGTATTCACTATCTATGGTCCATAAATGGGTCATTGCTAATGTTGTAAAACTTATAGGTATTACAAACAAAAAAGGTAAGAATGAGTATAGTAATTAATTGAGTTTTAGTTGGACTAAAATCTTATAAATTAGGCCTATTATTTAGTGCATATATATTATCAAAGTAATAATGTATATATATTATTTACATAATATATAATATATTATGTGATATTATTTAATATTAGAAGTTAATATCAGATAATTATGCCATTGATATTAAATAATTATATTATGAGATCATGTGTATTATCTAATAATATTATTTATTAGTATTAGAGATAATATTAAATAATTAAGTAGATAAGATCTATCTTCCTCACCACTTAACCATGATAAGCGTATAAAATTTTTATGATTAAATAAAATTAAAAGGAGTGTAGTGGTTTCCTAGTGAGATTAGGAAAGTGGCATGCCTTAGTTTTATAAAAAAGGAATGTAGCATCACTTTAAGAGATGATACAAAATTATCACTAAAAAAATCATCCAAAAACCTAGTCTCATGTGAGAGAAATGTGTCCTAGCAAATTTGTGAGGTAGGGAAGCTATCATTTACTCCATGTAAATACCATAGAGACACCATTGCTTGATTGTACTAATGATTCATTCTTGTGCATTAATTCTAGGAAGGTTTAACATAATTTTTGAAAATCTATTTTTTGACTATGTTATATGATACATGTGAAACCTACAATAGAGTCCAGGAGATAAACATTGAATAAATAAAACAAAATACCTATCATATGTTAACAACTCTATGCCCCTACTACATAGATTCATTATGATTAATCCACATTAATTTCATGAGGCAAGAAATTACCTTCCTATAGAGCACATTATTATCATCATAATTCATGTATTTAGTAAGGTTCTAAATCCTCATTGGAACATCCTTAATTCATCTAATATGTAAACATTATTCAAATAAAACATTAAATTATGAATTCGGAAGTAAAAACACAAAATTTGGCTATAAGAAGCTTTTTAGGAAGCGTTTCTAGCTATTAAAAATATTTTTGGACAAGAGATAGCCTTTCTTGTTAGTCAAAAGAAGAAACTTTTCCATAAGTCCTTCTTATCATTCTAGAGAAGAGGAAGCACTTCCTATTAGTCAAAGTCATGTTGGATAACAGGAAGCTTTTTCAGAAGCCTTTCCTATTAGTTAGAAACATTCTAGACAAGGGGAACCTTTTCTATGAGTGCTTCATGGATGAATTTTTTGAAGATTCAATTGAAAATCTATTGTTCACTTGATCCAATTCCTTCCTCATCATCCCCATAACTATAACTCTCATTCAAACTATCAAAATTCATGAAAAAACTCATAATAATAATAAGATCTCTCATAAAAATCACAAGTTAACAACCTAAATTACAAAGATCATTCTAGCTTATTTATGACCTTTCAATGGTCCATTTTCAAGAGAATAACCAAACCTAACTATGAAATTAGGAAGAGTGCCACTCACTAAGAGATGTTACGAGGAGAGATTTGTGATTTGCTTGATCCTAAATACCCAAAATCATTAAATTTAAAGTTAGGATTTTCAAATCCCATTTCTCAAAGCAAAAACACAAAAGAAAATGGAGAAGGAATCTTACAAAGATTAAAGTACTAATTAGATGTTATCTTGTTTGGAAGAGATAGTACAAGAATTAAACTGGATTGATGTTCCTTGCTAACCAAGAGAAGAAAAAGATGAAAGGAAGTGAGGATTTTGAGAATTTTGGTTAGGGAAAAAATAAAGGATGATGGCTAAAATGAGTAGATAAAATGGTATTAGGCCAAGAGCAATATTTGGAAAAGTTCCCTAAATCTCTCTACACTCAAATATTCTACTTTAATTATACTTAACCTTTAAACATTCATTTCTTTCTTTTCTCAACTATTTTCTACCAACTTCTTGTTCCCACATTCTATTATAATAATTTATATTCTTTCCTTTCTCATACAAAATTTCTCATTCAATTTTATTTAAATAATTAATTATTTCCTACGCGATCTTCATAAAATTTCACTATCCTTATACAAAAATATTTCAAAGATCTTAGAGGCGCCCTAACATTTTATAATCAACTACAAAATCTAATGAATGTCAACTGCACCTAATGTTTATACTCTGTTGCCGCTCTTGCAGCGTGCTGAAATTTGGAGTTTTCCCATCAGAAAAGACGGAGTGACATAGAAATAAATCATATGAGGAATTAATTTAATTAACAAACTCGCGAATCTCTATCCCTTCATTCATATCGCAAATCACTCTACACAGAAGACAATGCAGACAGGAACGACGAGGAGGCCACACCCATGCACATGTTTTCTTTTTGCTTTTTCCAACTGAGGTACAAACTTGCACATGGTCGCTTCATTATCAATATTTTTTTTTATTTTAAAGTTGCATTCTTATTCAATTAATTGTTGATTAAATGGAAAATATGCTAACCTTAAACGAATTTAATTTATTAGTTAATAGGAATTCAAATATTAAAAATATTTTTTATTAAAAAAGAAGCAATTTATTAATATTTTAATTTTTAAAATATAATTGTGTCAATTGGCTACTATTTTAATTTTTTTTTTAAAAGTTGCAGTCTTATTCGATTATATGTCAAGTTCCCAGTTGAAATGCGGCCAGTCTCTAGGACTATGACTAGCAGAACATATCGTACAAAAAATTTCTCAAGTTTAAAGTAATATTTTTTATCATTAAATTATATTTAATATATTATAACTTATATTTTTAATTTTAATTTATTTATTTTGAGATTTAAAAAATAATTTAATAATAAAATATTCTATAGGCCAGTAATATTGCTTCATGTTACATTTGTTGTTAAAACCTACGACTACTTATTATTTTGATTTCTGCGCCTATTGTAGATGCTTAATCCGATTTTGACCCAAATAAATGTGTGGGGGCAAAAAAACTGAATTAGAATAATATGCAGTAGAAAATTAATTATTGGTTCAAATCAATTTTTTTTCATACATACAATTGAATATATCACAAAAAATTATTATTAGAAAAATAAATTAAGATATTAATAATTTTAATATGAACAAATTCTTTAACATGAGAATAAAAATTACAAAATTAATTTAGTAAAAAAATTTATTAATTAACAAACTCGAAATCTCTTCCCCTTCATTCGTATCGCAAGTAACTCTACACAGAAGACTATGCAGACAGGAACGACGAGGAGGCCACAACCATGCACATGTTTTCTTTTTGCTTTTTCCAACTGAGGTACAAACTTGCACATGTCGCTTCATTATCAATAATTTTTTTTATTTTTAAAGTTCCATTCTTATTCAACTAATTGTTGATTAAATAGAAAGAATGCTAACCTCAAACGAATTTAATCTATTAGTCGATAGAAATTCAAATTTAAAATAATTTTTATTAAGAAAAGCAATTTATTAATATTATTCAATTTTATGTCAAGTCCCTAATTGAAATGCGGGGGACTATGACTAGCAGAACATATCGTACAAAAAATTTCTCAAGTTTAAATGATCTCTTTTTTTATTTTTTATCATTAAATTGTATTTAATATATTATAATTTATATTTTTAATTTCAGTTTATTTATTTTAATGTTTAAAAAATAATTTAATAATAAAATATTCTATAGCCCAGTGATATTACTTCATGTTATATTTGTTGTTAAACCTTCGACTATTGTTATTTTAGATGCTTAGTCTGATTTTGACCCAAATAAATGTTGGGTAAAAAACACTAAATCGGAGTAACACATAGCAGAAATTAATTAACTTGTTCAAATTGATTTTTTGTACACTTACGATTAAATATGTTATAAAAAACTATTAGGAGAAAAATAAATTAGGAAATCAATAATTTTTAACGTAAAAAATTCTTTTAATATGAGAATAAAACTTATGGAATCTAATCCAATAAAAATCTTTACTAATAAAATAATAAATATAATATCTTTTTAGAAATTTTAAAGAATAACTAGTATAAAAAATTCTTCATTAAAATAATTAAGTAAAATTATTAGCAAAGTTAACACACAATTATTATCAATTATTGTTAAATCAGTTAGTAGAATAAGAGAAAAATAAAAAAAATTACTAACTACCCAAATTACCAATAACGACATACTCAAATTTATATTAAATTTTGTATAGATATGATAATAAATTTTCTAGCATAATTTAAAAAAAAAGAAAAAGCTTTCTTCAAAATCCCTTTCAAATTCCACTCAAAAACCTAGGCTTTAATAATAAACCTTTTAAAAGAAAAATAACGAAAACGAAATCTTCCAGCACGAGCCGGGTTTTTACCACACGCCTAAATAATGAACTTATTTCAAAACCGCCTCATACATTTTTTATTTTTTATATTTTATATAAAATAATAAATATAGAAAATATTATGGATCTACTCAAAAACCCATCCCCAACAATAAATGTATAGACGAAACAAATTTAAGGTTTGGTTGGAAAGAAGAAAAAGGGCATACAATATCTTATGACACGTTGAAAAATACTTATTTATTTTATTAAATAACTTACACTAATTATTTAAGAAACATGTTAAATTATTAATTATATAATAAACATGATAATAAATACTAGTTATTTATTAAAATATATTAACAAATTGATTACATATTAACCATTTTTTAAAATGAAAGTTATTTATTACTACATGTTAGCAGCATAGAATGACGTACCAGCATTATGCATCGCCATACTTAACCCCCGTTTGTTTGGGTTGAAAACCAAGAAGAATGGAAAATGAAGAAAGAAATTTGGGTTGTAAGCGTTTTTTTTTTTCTGGCTTAGTTACACAAGAGAAAACAAGCATAATATAGGTAGAAAATAATAGTGTGGGGTCTTTTATATATATATATCTGCATGTGTAGTAAAATTGTAGGGAAAAAATGAATGGAAAACACTATTATTCTAAAATTGCCTGTTCATCCTCTCTCTTCTCAAACAGAACTCACGTTGTTCCGATTTCCCTACTCAAAGGAGCATTTAAAATCAGCTATTCCTGATATATCATTTTTTTCATTTTATTTTTTGATTCCACACAACTAAGTAGGAAGGAAAAATTACCTTTTATCATTTTCTTTCTTTTCATTTTAATCTACTTCATATTCTCTTCTTTATTTTTTTTTCCTTTTCTGCCAAGCAAAGAGTTAGAGTTTGGAAAGGTCTACTGGGATGAGGCCATTAGATTATTCATGTTTTTTACACGGGTCGTCATGACATTTTTTGTTTAAAATTTTTTTAAATAATATGTATGTATATATATATATATATATATATATATATAGATATATATATATATATATATATATATATTTTAGAAAAGTGTATTAATTTTGAACTCACGGCTGAGTAGTTAACTTATAAATTTGTGACTCGCGCAATGCTAGTATTGTTTAAGCCATTATTAATTTAGTTCTTAGACATTAACAGTTACAATTCTCTTATAATTTTAGAGAACAAAACATGGTAGCTAATTGATCCGTAAAATTGGCTTTAAGGAATTCTAGTGAATATTATCTACTATGATAACTACTTCTTTAAATTGTGTTTCCTTGCTTCTTGGGGATTTTAAGGAAGTTTTTTCTTTATAATCCACTGACTACATAACCCAGTGCAATTGGCAAAAAAAAAGAAACTGAAATTAACTTAACTTAATGATCCTTTGTTAACCTATATGAGCATAATAGATGCAATATATATTTTCATTCACATTTTATTAAAGTAGTTAATGAAATGTATTACTAATTAATAGCTACGCAAGCCATGGGGGTTTTACCCTCAATTGATATCCATTGATAGATTATTATTTCAAGTTCTACCTACTTATTTATTTACTACCCTTTATATGGATTCATTTTTTGTAAGTTACATTTTACTGTCAATTATTTTTTCTATTAGAGTTATTTTTTAATAAACAAAAAAGCTAGTTAAATTACTAAATATACATACGTACGAATTAAATATTTATCAAATTTTAAATACAATAAAAGATATAAAACATGACATTAAGTACCACTTAATTTATCCAAAGAATCTCAGCTTCTCTATTAATATTTTTCATTTACTGTCAAAGTATTCTACAAAATTTTGACCAGTCCAATCTCTTACAGGTAATAGGAAAAAGGAAAAACATCATTATCATTTGAAGTTCTTTAAAGATTCTACCTTTTAATTCATCTTAAATTTTATAAGTGTATCTACAGTGATTTAATTAAACTAGCTATAAGAAAAATAATAATTATACAAATATATAAAGATCACGCTGACACAGAATAGAAAAATCCTATGTATATATGCATGGGGAAGTGATCAAAATCCTATCCTTACCCAAGTCGAGATATATTGGGAAAATGAATAAAGCCTCCTCAAATTACTTTGAACAAAAATCACAAAATATGAGGGTAACATCCTCACCTTTATACCAATTATATAACAAATTTCCTAACTATAGCATGGATGTTTTTATCAGTTAAATCTAATATTTTCTGTGTTATCACGTGATCAAGATATCAATATCCAAACCTTTTCTTTTGAGTACGTTAGGATTCTGGAAAAAAAAAAAATTCCATTCTTTGGATTGTTAACATATAAGGCTACTGTCCAACTGCCCAGTTCAACGTCATTGTCTTCCAAGATTACAGTCGGGGCTCATAGAATAATTTTATTCTGTTGATTGTTGAAAATTTTAAATATATATTGTGATTTTATATTTGAGATAATCATTAATAATATTATTTTTAAAAAATAATTGATTTTAAATATTTGTAAGTAAAAAATTATAATTAAATAATAAATGATCTTTTGCATCCTTATTTTTTAATTGTAATTTTTAAACTAGACTTTTAATAAACTAATCATGACTCGAACTCAACTTTCAACTTGTGTAACTCTTTTTTTTTTAAATACTAATCAAATTCAATCAAATATTTTTTGTTATAACTATAAAAAGACTAATATTTTGAGCTTGTTATGTTCGTCAAGATATCAATACAAAACTATTCTTTTTTTAAATTCACACCCCAGATATTTAAATAAAACAAAACATTAAATCAATCATTTATTGAATGAACATTTAACATTAAATTTGTTACAAATTTTATTTGCATTGAAAGGAAGCCTCACTTATATGAGTTATTAAAATCATATTACATTAATTAATTATTTATTATATACCCTTTTTTATCCAATTATTTAATTCCATGCTAAATTAATCAAACCTATTTAATTATTTTTAGCAAAATGTTGAGTTATTAAAATCATCATATTTCATCTTTAACCTAGCTATTTAATATCATATTAAATTTATCTATCCTTTTTAATTGTTTTGATTGAATGTTAATAATTTCATATTTATATAATTAAAATTAGCTTGATTAATACTTTCCAAAAAAAGTGAAGATCCTTGGTAACAGTAATTAAACTATCTTATTTGGTACATATTTTGATAATGTTTTTTTTATTTTAACCCCTTTATTTGGTATCTATGCAAAATATCAAAAAAAAAAATCAGCTAATCAATTTATTATCCAAGAAAAAATAAAAAGGTGGAGATCATGCTGAATAAATCATGCAATCTAATACTATATTTGAAAAGAAAAATATATAATACTGTAAATAAAGAACAAAAATAGCTTTTAATGGGGAATTTAAAGAAAATTTCTTATTCATTCACTAGGATTTGATTGAAAATATATGAAAGTCAATTTTATTAGTTAATGGTAACATTCATCATAGAGATAAATGAATTCTTTTTGGCAAAACCAATTTAATATGATCGAAAGGTCAAAATATAATTATATTGATTTGGGTGAAAAAATTGAAATGAATAAAATATTGAAAGGTAGTTAAAATAATTAATTTTAATGGAGAAAATTATAAACAAATAAATAAAGTCTAGCTATGGAATCAATTTTTGTAACACATAGTATAGATTAGTAAAAATATTAAATAAGATATCCATATTCAAAGGAAATATTTGGGGTGCGGAAGTCTTACATGATAAAATTTTCAACTAGAAAGAAATTATAAGTTACCGTTTTATCTTTAGCCAGTTTTCATTATTAAATTTGTGTAAGCTGCAATGCTATTTAATGAGTCAATCTATTTAAAAATAAATTGAATACTAAAATATTTAAGAGAAATTATCCATCATAAATAAAGTTAATAATTATAATAATCGTAAAATAAAGATTTTAAACAACTATATGATACATATTTTTAATTAATATGATCATATAGAATATATAATAATATTTCAAATATAATTTTGAGTTTAATTTTATTAATTAATTAAATAAAGTACATAACATAAGCCAAACTTAAGTAACTCACAAATAATGTGATTGGTTGTTATACCCCACTACAAATTAATAAAGAAAATATGTCCTTCTCTGTTCATAGTTACAATTTGTGATCGTTAACTAGATCACAAGGATTTAAGTCCCTAGAAATGTAGTTACGTAAAAACTTGGTTGGGAGAGTTTGGTGGCTTATGGGTCCTGCCCGACTCGAATTCGAATTAATTGGCATCCAATATGGTGTTTGGGTACTGAGTGGTTTATACAAAAAAAAATAATAATTTGTGATCCTACAATTAACTCGTTCTATTAACTCATAGTAATTTAAATTAATCATTAGTTAATAATTAATTCTATTAGTTCATTTGATTAATTAATAATATTAACTATTTAAATAAAAATTTTGACAAATCAATGACCTATTATTAATTATTTAAATATAGAATGATATGTAAGAGTGTGAATTTTTTTATTTAAATATTTTTTACTTTAATAATATTTTAAATTTTATATATGATTTATCAAATTAAATTTTATTTTAAATGATGTAGTATTGTTTATTATTTATTTTTTTAAAAAAAATACCTGTAATTTATTATATTTATTTATTTTTATTTTAAGAAATAAGTGAAATAAGTACAAAATTCAATTAATTATAATTTGAGTAATTATATTAATATAATTTTAATTGATCATGATTCAAATTTTAAATATTATAATTGAGGATAATTCCCTTATTAAAAACGGTTCAAAATATTTGTAAAACTTCCATCGTCATTTCTCTTTTTTTTCTCCATAAGTATAAACAAATCTCTTCACACCTTGTGAAATTTTAAAAGTAGCACCGCTTCATCTACAGATAGGACTTTTTTTTTTTTGGTACAAGGGAATTATATTAAATGGAGAGGGGGTGTTGGGGGGGGGGGGGATCGACCTCCCGCCCCCTGATGCCACGACCTTGGTCCAAAAATATTACAAGCGTTCGATTAATGTGAAACTCCAAAATTCATTATACGTAATCAATGATTACAAATTCCCATTATGTGATTTTCGGAACCTAATTATTGGTGTAAAATGTTGGTACAATCAGCATTTTCCATCTTAAAATATATTTGTTATTTTAAATTCAAAATACTTGATAACATAAAAGAATAAAATAATTGCTAGAAAATAGGAAATGGAGACAAGAATTAGAGGCAGAGTAACGAGAGTTGTCAAAGGGATTTTAGAAGGGATTGAAATGAATAATTATATTGGGTTTATTTAGATATATTTTCATTTTTTATTTTTAAAAATTATTTTTAAATTTAGAGAAAGTAAAGAATAAAGAATTTTGAATAAGTAAATAGGAGAATATTTTATTTAGTTATAAAATTAATATAAAAAACAAAAGAACAAGTTAAAAGATATTAAAAAATTTGTTTTTATTTTTAAATTACACATTTGAAGTTATAGTTTTTATAAATATATTTTGAAAGCATTTTTTAATAAGAACTTCTATTTTTAAAACCAAAAGCAAAACATTATTTCTAATTGAAAATATTCGGTAATTCTAGTACTTTTAAATTGGTGATTAAAGACCAATTCATTATTTAAAATTTTCATTTGTGAAACACTTGAAACTAATTTAATTAATTAAGTCAATTTGGTCAAATAATCAAAACTAGATCAAATTAATTGAAAAGTTGAGACGAAAATATCATTTACTGAAAACACTCAATGAACAATGAAAAGGAAAGATTGAATGTCTTTGATTTATAGAATACTATATTTCCAAGAATCTATTGGGGTTTTTAGAAGGGATTGAATGATAATTATCATTGGGTTTATTTAGATATATTGTTCATTTTTTATTTTTAAAAATTATTCTTAATTTTAAAGAAAATAAAGAATAAATAATTTTAATAAGTAAATAAAAGAATATGTTTATTTGACTTATACAAAAATAATATAAAAAAATAAAAAATAAGTTAAAAGATGATTTAAAAGTTTTATTTTTTAAATTTACACCTTTGAAGTTACAGTTTTACAAATATCAATATTATTGAAACTATTTTTTTAATAAGAACTTCTATTTTAAAACCAAAAGATAAACATTATTTCTAATTGAAATATTAAGGAATCTTGTATTTTAAATTTTTTGATTAAATACTAATTAATTATTTAAAATTGTCATTTGTGAAACACTTGAAATAATTTATTAATTAAGTCAATTTTGGTCAATAAATCAAAATAGGTCAAATTAATTAAAAGTTAACAAAAATATCATTTATTGAAAACACTCTATGACCAATGAAAAGGAAAAGATTAGAATGGCATTTGGTTTACAGAATCATATATTTTCAAGAATCTTATGATATATTTGGATATATTTTTTATTTTTAAAAAATATTCTTAAATTATTTTTTTAAAAAATTTTCTTTGAATTGAAGAAAAATAAAATAATTAAAGGTGATAAATGTTGTACAATAAGTAAATATTTCATTTAATTACAAAATTGATATTTAGAATAAGAAGAATAAGTTAAAAATATTTAAAAATTATTTTTATTTTTAATTTTAAAGTTAGATAAGTTATAGCTTTTAAAAACATATTCTAAAATTAAAATTGAAAATAAAAAATTATTTTTAAAAACAGTAAACAAACATACCCCTAATATTCCAAAGAATTTTATTCTTAACAATGTGCTATTATATTGGGTTTATTTAAAAATATTTCTTAGATTTTGGTTATAATATTATATTTTAATTAATTTATATATTTTTAAGAATACTGGTAACTTATAAAAAAATTAATCCTTATGAAAATTGAATAGTTTTAAGTGATGAGTAGTGATGAAAGGTTATTTTTAATAGTAGCTGGTCACCAATAAGAAGTAATGATAATAATAATTACTTGTAGTCGATAGTAAGTATTAGCTGATAAAGATCATTGATGATAGATGATGGCAACTATAGTTATCCATAATAGGTAATGGTCAACAATTATTATTAGTGATAAATGATAATTGATAGTAGTTGTCAATAATGAATAGTGACAATTACATTTACCAATAATAGTTAGTAATTAGTGATAACAATCGATAATGGATGATAGCGGTTATCATTAATAATTGGTAGTGAAGTTAAGGTTGATCATTTTAAGCTAACTTGGTTAGACTTGCCCGAACCCAATAGAATAAAGGGGATTGGGTTGAGTCCAATTGGGTCGAAAAATGAAATGGGCGTTGGAGATCAAAACAAATAGTTTCAATCGGTCGGGTTTGGGTTAAGGATTTTGTGCCTGATTAGAATCAAACTCGAGCCGGTTGAGAATGCAAGAAATATATTTTAGGGTTTCAGGATGCTTAAATGATGTTCTGTAGGCCATGTATATAATGTTTTAGGTTCCATTTGCTGGCCAAAATTGCTGAAATGAAATCAACCCTAACCCTAGCGCACCCTGTTCGCTCTATCCTCCCTTTCCAGCTCTCCTCTCGAACCTCTGATCCTTCCCTCTTAGCCTCTGCATTCTTTTGATCTCCTCTCCAACTAGTAAGTCGCAAGTTAACTTAAAATCATAGTTGACAGTCGCGATTGGACACATAATTTCGCAATTTTTGGTTGTTGTTCTGCATTCTATTTGTTTTTACTTTCTACAAGTTTTTTTACGTGTGGTTGTGCGTGCACCCAATTGTTGTACCTGCTTTTTACAGGTTTTTTTACTTTTTTATGCATGGCTGTGCGCCTAATTGTTGTACTAGGCAAATTTTTATGTTTTCACAAATGTCTTTATTTTCCCTTTAATTTTTCGGCATTAGACTCCCAGCGATGTATGCATGGGTTAATACAAATTTTTACAATTTCTACTGTTATGCAATTTGTTTGTTTGTACTTTTTATGATTTTTTTATGTAGGTGTGACTGACTGGTTGTGTGCCCAATTGTTGTATTGGGTTAAAAACTATTAAGCAGTTTACCTTTTTTTAAAAAAAATTCACACCAAATTCTTTATTTTTAAGGCTCAAATTTTGTATTGGGCCTATTAAAAATCCATCAAAAAGGCCCAAGTCACCATATTTTAAAAAGATTCGAAATTTGTTAAAACCATCCAATCTGTATCAAACCCGAAACATACTCGAATTTTTGGGTCTCTTCCACACTTGGTCGGTATTAAGTCATATACACAGTACTTGAGTATAGTTCGGCCAAATATTCAAGGCACCTAAGTCCAACTGAACCCGACCCGAGATTAGCCTAGTGAAGGGTGATAATTAATTGCGGTGAGTAATAGTAAAATAAGATATATATTAATAATAAGATTTTATGAAATGATAAATAAAATAATTTATTTATATTATTAAAATATTTTTTATTATAAGAATGTAGGATATCCATATTTATATAAGAATACTTTCAAGAAATATTAAATTAAAAATTATTTAAAAAATATTCACTTTTTAAAAATACTTTTTTAAAAATATTGATCAAATATAAAAAATTTATATATTATTAAAATATTTTTAAAAATATGAAAAATCGTTCTGCCAAGCAATCTTGAAGTCTTCGCCTTATGACTTGGCCCCGAATGCTTAATTGATTGATGAGATGTAATTGGTAGGTCGGCATATGCGGCCCATAAACCTCGACAATACGGTATTCAACTTCTTGTCGAGGGTACCGTAGAATGGCCCATCCATTTAATCACACGATGAAAAGTTTTATTTTTTTTAACACGACGAACCACTGTCTCGGTCATGTCCATTCAACGTATTTAATTAATGTTAAACAAAAAAAATGGAAAAAAAATACAAAATAATCTCTTCAAATTTTGTGGATGATTTTATTTTACTTATTTTTATTTTAAGAATTTAAAAATTATCTTATTAAATTTTCAAAAATTTAGAACTAATACTAATTATCAATTTAATTAATCATTTTATCATATTCTATATTTTTTAAAAAAGTTTTAAATAAAAATTATAATATTATAATATATTGATATATTTCACATATAATTTTACAATTTATTTTTAATCATTCAATTAAATCTCTACATATCTATTTCAATTCCTATTAATTATATAATATAAAATTATTTAATAGATAATAAAATAAATTAACATACCATAATATTATAATTTTTATTTAAAAATATCATTAAAAAGTTTATAATTTGATAAAATAATAAATTAAATTATTGATAAGTGTTAATTTTAAATTTTATATAGTTTAAAAAAATGATTTTCAAAATTTTAAAGTTAAGAGAAGTAAAATCTAATCACATCAAAGTTAAAAAGGATATTTTTCATCTTCTCCAAACATATCATAAGACTTCATCTTGTTTTGAGAAAGTTATATGAAAATATAATTTTATAACCACTAAAAAATAAGTATGTTGTCTTATTGATTACTAACTACTGAAATTAAAAAAAGTAAGATTTTATACGAAGTTTTACTTTCCACATAGGATGGGAATTTTACTTATTCACACCACATTGGTAAGAAGAATTCTTTATGTCATTATCCATATAAATGCAAAATTACACGTAATTATTTAACTATTGACTAACTTACCAATTGGTCATTTCCTATGTCATCTTAATTTTTTTTTATCTCAGTTTGTTTTAATTTTTATAATAAATAGAGATAAGAAATTACGAATTTTAAAAAAATTATTATAGAAAGAAAGATTAAAAATATAGTTTCAGAAAGAGAACTAGAGATAACTGATATTCATTGACCTTTCTAATTTTTTGCTTTTATAGTTTTGAAGGGCATTAGTATTTTAATAATATTTATTGAAAAGTTTAAAATTAAATTAAATAAAAAAATATTAGTAAATGTCAATATTTTAGTATCAATCAAAACTAACTTTAAGCACTTTTTAAAAAGTTTACATGAGAGTTTATTTCATGTAAAGTTCAACTTCAAGCATAAACTTAATTTTTATATGTATCAAATGATTTTTTCTTATTATTTGCATTTAGAAAATTAAATAAGAATATTATGTGTCTAATAAATGAGTGAGGTTTATCATAAAAATCTAATTTTTCTATAAAAAAATGTGGATATTTAAGAAGAAGTAAAAATTGTAGTGTGAAAATAACACAATTGAAAGAGAAATTTTACTTTATTTTTGTGACATGTTTTTTACTTTTTTAAGAAGAAAATGAAAAGAGAGGTAAATTTAAGGATATAAAATATTTCAATGCGGCCACCATAAAACTCATCTATCCTTAGATTTAAGATTCTTCTTTTGTAATTAAAAAGAGCATGAAAAAATTTATTTTTAATTCTTTAATTTTCATTAAAATTTCAATATTATTTTTTAAGTTTTTTAAATAAATTTATTTTTTAATTTTCTAAAAATGTGTAATGTTACTTAGTAGCCTAATACCATTAATTTTTTTAATGGATATGATTACATGTAACTTCCAACTTAACATTTTACATGATCATATAATTTATATTTTCATATATTTATGATAAAAAGATACTTTTGGTTCATTAATTTTTACTAAAGTTTCAATATGATTCTTAAATTTTTTTGAAACAAAATTATTCTCTAACTTTTCTTTTGCATGATTACATAGCTATTTAATCTCTCACTTTCATAATCAACTTTGAATTCCATTTCATCCCCTTCTTCTTCATCATTATCACGAAAATTTTTTATTTTTTTGATTTGATTTGTTTTGAGTAATATTTCTTCATGCAAGCAAACTTTTTCTTGCACCAATTTATTAAAAGGCTTAATTGGCATTATCGTTATTTTCATATATTTCTTCTTCATTGTTAATGTAAATTTCATCATTATCTTTAGAAAATTAAAAAGTCAGTTACTTCAAATAAAATTTAAAGGACAAAATTAAAATTTTAATGAAAATTTAAGGAATCAAAAGTGTATTTTTACCATAAAAAAAACTAATGTGAATCATATAAAATATCAAGTTGGATGTCACGTAAACATATCAATTAAAAATCCTAATGGTATTATGCTTTTAACTAATAGTGCACATTTTTGAATAGTTAAAGAGTACATTTACTTGAAATAAAACTTAGGAAATAATAATGAAACTTCAGTTAAAATTACAGGATTAAAAATACTTTTTTTTTACTAAAAGAGTGATTTTATCAAAATTAAGTTCTGCCTTGTTTTAATTATTGGATTAGATTGATTTTTTAAATTTTAAAATAAATAAATAAAATAAAAAATAAATTATAATATGAAATAAAGATAACCTAATAATAAAATATTCTTTTTTTTATAAAAATGGGACTTCTTGTACAATTACAAATGGTATTTTTGGAAGTTAGCAGAAGAAGAGATAAAAAATAGAAGAAAAGAAAAAAAAATAATTAAGTCATAATTTTATATTATATTTTAATATTTACGTTTGAATGACTAATCATATCATAACCTCTTATAATCATTTTTCTTCTCGTCCAAAATAATAATAAAAAGAAAATTTAAAAAACTGCACCTCATGTCCTCTGTACCTCTCCATTCGACCATTTCCTCCGTCCAAAGAAAGAATCTTGCTTGTTGATGAGGCAGAATATTCCTTGCTAAACATTTTCACTGACCAACTCGCGAGACAACGATTAATGTGACCTGTTGACCAAGATACAATGACTTTGACATGCACGAGGCCAAGGCCAAAGCAACCTTGAGATTATTGTGGCAATCTAAACGGCTAAACCCTGTCTCATCATTACGTTCCTCCAACATTACATGGCTTGTATCTATACTCTCTAGCTTCTTAAGACCAATGCTAAACCACAATGTCCATTATAATCCATTTCATTTTCCTTGTTACAAATCTACTCTTCTTCCCTCAATCTTCCAAAGCCACCGATACCATTACCCAGTTTCAGCCACTTACTGACGGCAGCGCCTTGGCTTCCAAAGACGGAAGCTTTGAACTCGGTTTCTTCACTCCTGGTAGTTCAAATGACCTCTATCTCGGAATATGGTACAAAAAAATTCCACTTCAAACTGTTGTTTGAGTCGCCAACCGTGAAAGCAAAGACAATTCTAGCATGTTAATCATAAACAAACAGGGAAATCTTGGGCTTCTCAGCCAGAGCAAGAGCGTTATTTGGTCTGCAAACTCGGAAACAAAAGCCTGGAATCCTATTTTGCAGCTCTTAGGTTCATGTAACTTGGTTCCAAGACAAGAGCAAGACCAAAATCCGAAGAATTATATTTGGCGAAGCTTTAACTATCCTTCTGATATAATATTGCCAGGAATGAAGCTGGGATAAGACTTCAAAACCGGCCTTAACTGGATTTTATCTGCGTGGAAGAACAGGGATGATCCGTCTCCTCGAGAATTTACTTACTGTTTCTTACTTACCATTTCTTACTTACCAATAATCCTGAATTGGTAATATGAAAAAATCGACAAAATACTATCGAATGGGTCCGTGGAATGGGCTTCGATTCAGTGGTGTGCTTTACTTGAATGAAACTCGACTGTTCTGACGTGAATTTTTCTGCAATTAGGATGAGCTGTATGTCAACTACAGCTGGGAAGAGAAGCCAATGATTTCACGAATGGTTCTGAATCAGACTATTCGATCTTGCCAGCGCTACCTGTGGATCGAAGAAGCTCAAACTTGGAAGCTTTCTTCGCATCCGCCAGCAGATACCTGCGACCAGTTCAACGTTTGTGGCTCATTTGGAAATTGTGAGTCAGTCCCCTTTTATTTACAAGGATTTGATCCGAAATCACCTCCTCAATGGAGTGAAATGGACTGGACTGGAGGATGTTTGCACAGGGGAAATTGGAGCTGCAGGGAGAACAAAAAAGATGGTTTTGTTAGATTGAGCAACCTGAAAGTTCCAGATACTAATAATTCTTGGGTTGATGGAAGCATGACACTTGATGAATGCAAGGCCAAGTGCTGAGAGAATTGTAGCTGTTCAGCTTATGCAAACACGGACACTAGGGGAGAAGTTAGTGGCTGTGCAATTTGGTTTGATGATTTACTTGATTTGAGAAGTCTTCCAGATGCTGGACAAGATCTGTATGTTAGAGTTGCTGCCTCAGAAATAGGTATGAGAATAAAAAGGAATGTGATGTTTTTCTACTTTCTTTTCTTTGTGATTTTTGGTCTGTTGACTGTATTTCTTGATTTCATTTTTTCTAAATAGGTCTACCTGCTTTCAAATTACATATGAAATTGCTCTAGAGCTTCTTTATCTTCATTAAGATTTTAGATTAAGAATTATATACAAAAATTTTAAAGTAAGTGATATTTTATTAGATAATGAACTAAACTAAAAAATTTCAAAATTTGGCCTTGCTTGAATGTTTAGAGGGGATGAAATTCAAGGAAATGCAAGCAAAGTGACTAGTGCAATGTAAGTATCCTTTAGATATTTTCAATAAATGTATTTTCTTTTGTATACATATTTGGATTTAAATATGATTCAAACTTACTTATAACTTATTTTAATGGTTATATGACACTTGAATATGTTTTTAATGAATTGTTCTCAAACAAATTAAATATATTTAGTTTTGGTGTATTGTTACTAGAAATAGTCATCAGAATGAAAAATAGAGGTTTTTCTTTCCAAACAAGAATCTTAATCTTATTGGCCACATAAGTGACAGAACTTAACCTCATTTTTCTGCAAATAATCTATTGATAAAAATATGGCTTTAATATTTGCATTATTTTAGGCATGGAAGTTATGGTAAGAGGGCAACCCATTGGAAGTGGTGGATGACTATTTAGGGGACTCATGCAATGCATTAGAAATTTACGATATATCCATATTGGTCTTTTATGTGCGGAACAACAACCTAATGATAGGCCAAACATGGCATCTGTGGTTGTGATGCTGAGTAGTATTGAAAATGCCCTGTATTAGCCCAAAGTTCCTAGTTTCTTCATGAAAAAGACCCCAATTGAGGAGAATTTGCAAGAAATCTTTATGAAATTTGTTTTTAATTTTTTCTTTCAATTGTAGTATGATTAGAAGGAATCAAGAGAAAATAAAAAAAATATATTTAATATCATTAACATATTAATTTATAAATACCTACCGTCCAAGCACAAACTTTCACATTGATATATTGGAAAATCCTTCTTTCAGCAATCTCTTAGTCTCTATATAGTTAGTTTCATCAATGGAGCAAAAAACCTAGGATTTAGGAGATGTGAAGTAAAGACTCCTTTATATATTATTCAATTCAGGTTCTAGATTCTATCCATCATAGGATCCAAATCTGTTTACCAATGTTAGACCAAATAGCCACATGCCCATATAAAATTATTACATACATAGGGCCTAATTAATAATAATAATAATAATCCTTTTATTAATAAATTATGTATGGTCTATAAAAAATTATTAACAATATCTCACTTGGACATATATAATTATTAATAATAGCCACCAAAGGATTAATATTAATACAAAATAGTACTTTTACACTCATTAGTCTAATAAAATTATAGGTATCTAATAACATAAATACCATATCAAAAAGGATATTAGCATCACAACATACCAAACACCTATATCTTGTTAACCAACACTATCAATGCATGTAAAATAAGATTTACATAATTTTATGTAACTATGTGTAAATCTATGCACAATGAGTTCTCATATCTACCCAAAATGCTTAACAAATATAAGATAAGGTCTCATGTTTCTATAAACTTGCCATAACAAAAAATATGGCAACATAATATAAAATTTTAGCTATAAATAATGTCATATACATTAACTCCCACTGACTTAAAATATCAAAGGGCTTTTACATAGATCTATATGGTTTATATGTTCAATAAAAGTGCTTAATGTTAAACCCTTGGTCAGCAAATTTACGAGTATATGGTTTGTGGAAATGTACTCAATAATAGTAATATGCTCGTGCACTTTCTTTCTAATATACTGATAAATACTTCAAACAAGCTAAATTCATATTACTGAAAGAGAAGCTTATAGTAATAGAGTTATCGTAAAAAATGATTAAGGGCTTGGCAATACTCTCTCCAAAATGAAGTTCTGAGAGATAATTCCTTAACTATATAGCTTGACAAAAAGCTTTATAATAGGTGACATACTTTGCTTCCATGGTGAAGGTTATAATAATTGATTATTTGATATTTTTCTACGATACAACACCTTTAACCATTATGAAAATATATTTAAATGTAGACTTTGAATCATCTGGATACTCGGTATAGTCCAAGTTTGAGTAACTTGTAATGCCGAGATCTCTTAACTTTTATAGGTCAACATAAAGTCCTTTGTACCTTAAAGGTACCTCAAAACTCTTTTCACAATAGTCTAGTGTTTTCGACTAAAATTATTACGGTATCTTCCAAGTACATCTATAGCAAAAGTAATGTTAGATCTTGTACATACCTAAGTAAATATTAGGCTACCTACAATTAACACATATAGGATCATTTTCATATTTTCTTTCTGTTCATCATTTTGATAACATTAGGCCTTTATGAATACTTCTCCCCTTTGAATAAGTGAAACAATTTGAGAACAAGTAGACATATTGAATCTTTTTAAAATTTTCTCAATATAAAACCTTTGAGACAAGCTAAGAATACCTTAGGACCTATCACAAAGTATCTTAATGCCTAGAACAAAAGAGACATTTCCTAGGTCTTTTATTTAAAAATGATGTGATAATAATTACTTTGTCTCAGTCAACATACTCAAGTCATTGCTCACAAGGAGAACGTCGTTAATATACAATACTAGAATCCCAAATTTACCAACATTTTTTATCATATAAACACTATTCTCATTAAATATAATAGAAGTAACTGTTTTATGAAACGTAAGATACCATCACCAAGAAGCTTGCTTCAAACCATATATAGGTGTCTTTAACTTGCACACCATATATTCTTTACCCTTCTCTTAGAAACCATATGGTTGTTGTATGTGTATAGTTTCAAATAGATCACCATTCAAGAATGCTATTTTCACATTCATCTGGTGTAGCTCTAGGTCAAAATGAGTAATGAGAGCCATAACAATTCTAAAAGAGTCATTTGTTGATACTGATGTGAAAGTTCTTTACAATCCATATCTTCCTTTTGAGTATGGCTTTTAGCCACAACTCTAGTTTTATATCTTTCAATTTTCCCATGAGCGTCATGCTTGGTTTATATTTGTAGGTAATTCAACAAGATCCCATACTTGAATTTTATTCATTGAGTTAATTTGTCTTTTATTACAATGATCCATTGAGGAGAATTTGAACTAGACATTGCTTAGGAGAACGAAATAGGATTAACATCTTCAGTTAGATTATACTTATACTTTTGCAAATACATAAAATAATCATTTAATATCGTTAGCTTATATTGTCTAGGCGATCTCCTCAATTGAACCTTAATATCAAGATCCTCATTTTTCTCCAAGAGCTATATCAAATCGTGTTATAGAAAACTAAAAAATGAAGAACCAGCAAATTGAGAGATTAAAGGAATGACTACTTTTTCTTCTCTAAAATTTGTAGTCTGTGATGTTTAACTCCTATTATCTAGCTTATCTTCAAATAAATGGCTTTATCAAATTCAATGATCTGAGTAGTGTAAATTGTATAATAGAACTTGTTGCTTCTAGAACCAACACAGTAGTTAATAAAGAATTTAGATATAATTTTACAATTAAGTTTTCTAGTAGTAGGAATATGTAGCTTTACCTCCACTTTATAACCCCAATACAAAGATGATTTAGTGTTAATTTCTTATCATTCAATAGTTCATATGGTGTCAAAGGTATAGACTTACTTGGTACCTGATTTAGTATGTAACCTGTGGTCTTCAATGCTTCTCCTTATAAGAAATCTAGAAGCATAGAATGGGAAAGGATACACCTAACCATGTTAAGAAGTGTCTTATTTCTCCTTTTAGGTATCATATTCTATTTTAGTGTGCCAAACATGGTGTAGCTTACCTCAATACCGCACTCTTATAGATACCTGACAAATGAACCTAGGTTCCTCCCAGTTTCAACATATCTACCATAGTACTCCTCTTATTGATTAGAATTCACATAGATCGCCTTGAATGTCTTGAAGGCATCTAATGACTTTGACTTTTCCATAAGTAACTTTATCCGTAAAAAATACAAATAATCATCAATGAAAGTGATGAAGTATTTTTATCTTCCTTTGGCTACAGGTGTGATGGGACTATATATATCTATATGAATAAGTTTAATACCTGTTGTCTTCTAACTCTCTTTCCCTTTCTAGCTTTAGCAGTGAGCTATCTTTTAATATAGTCCACACAATTGTCTAGATCAAAAAAGTCCAAATTATGCAAAACAACTTCTCTAATCAACCTTTAAATTTGGTCTCCAGAAATGTGACCAAGACGCTTGTGCCATAACATCAAGGAGTTTTCTTCAATTATATTTATTTTCTTCAATTCTATTTCTATTCTTTCTTGTGACAATGTTAGCAGTGTTGAGGGAAATCAAATCTAGATTTATCTTGTACAATTTGTCTCCTAGTTTATTAGTGCTTGATTCACCTTCCTACCTTCAAAATTATAAGAACATCCTAGAGCTACAATTAACATCAAGTTCCTTCTTATGGAAGTCACAAAGACCGTATCCTTGAGCAGTAGCTTACATTTAATAGATAACTGTAGATACACATTCCTAATAAGCTTTACTCCTTTTTTTTTTTTACCATTTTCCACTTTAACAATTAATTCACTATTATCTAGTTTTCTATAATTTCTCAATGATTAGGATAAGTTAGTGATGTGGATTGTGGAACTGCTATCAAGATACTAGGTATCTAATGGTACATCCACTAGATTGGACTGGAAATAAACATTAAGCTTTCCTTATTTCATTATCCTATGTAGTGTCTTTTTAGAGTTTTGTTGCACAATGGCTAAGGAAAAATACATGAAACATTAATGTTGTATAACATAATCATGCGGATGTTTTCCTCATAACATTTAAATATACAACCTTATATGGTGTCATGTTATAAAATCAAACACCAAAGGGTATTTTTTATTTTATAATATAATACAAGAGGCAAATGTCATACTCCTAAAATACTAACATTAAAAGGGTATTTAAGTAATTTAGATGTACAATAATTAACTCTACACTTACACTATAACTATCCAACTATATCAACAATATAATGTCGAAGGGCATTTAAGTTATTAATACAAGCTCTCCCTTTTTTAATAAATTTTTTTATCAAATTCAAACCAAAAATTTATGTAATCGGCACCATGAAAGTAGGTACACAATTACACAAATTTTTCATGGTATAATGCAAGTCATCAATAATTTTTATTTTAACAAATATAAATCTAAAAATTATTAAAATATACAAACAATATTAAAAAATTCCACAAAAATTTTAGATTTTGGATAATATGCCAAAGAACACAATAAAAATTTTAATTTAAAATAAGTCCATTTAAATATTCAAGTAAAATAGGAAAAAAATAATCAAAATTATTTTTATTTCAAAAAGTTTTGAAAAAATGCATATCAGAAAGTGGAGGTCGCCAATATATGCATTGTCGCCAACCGCCATTGGCAAGTGGCACATGGCCACCATGTGCTAGTTGTGTGGTTGGGTGGTGCATGCTTGCACATTGTAATGCATCCCTAACCTCCAATTGGATCTAGTTAAGTTTGGTTTAAACCTGATTTTGGACCTAATTTTGACCTATAAAAATGATAGTTTTTAAGGCCATTTTTAGAGCAATTTTCTACCCACCTCCTTCAACTTATCTAGTTTTGTTTCTATTCATTTTCTAGCCCAAAAACCACCTATAACGAAAAGTTTTGAATTTTAAGATGGAGGTTTCTTATCTATGGTGGTATTGGTTTACAAAAAGAGAAAATGGTTCTTGTTTTATGCATCTCTCATGCCAAAGCTCCCTTTAAAGGCCTAATTTAAAGCTACCCATTATTCCATCCATTTCCTCTCAAATTCTTCAATATATATGGGTTTAACAATAGAGGCAAATTAGTACTGTTCATATTGGTTTTTTTAATTTTTTTTATGTAATCTCAACAAAATTCCATTGGTGTATATTAAATTGCTAACAAATTTCAAATTTTCATGATATTGTAGCAGTATCTATATATCTACTAAATTCAAATACCATTCTCACAAAACCACAAAAACATACATCCAAGGCAAAAAAAATACAATATAGTAGGAAAGTTTTAAAAATCATGGAGGCATAGGTATTATTCAAAATTCCTCCCAAATCAACTATAACTAAAAGCCAAGACTCGGCTTTGATACTAATAGCAAGAAATCTTTATGAAATTTGCCTTTAATTTTGGCTTTCAATTGAACTATGATTAAGAGGAAACAAAATAAATATATTTAATGTTATTAACATATTAATTTATAAATACCTACCATCCAAGTACAAGTTTTCACATTGATGTTTTGGGGAATCCTTTCTTCAACAATCTTCCAATCTTTGTACAGTAAGTCTCACTAATGGAATAAAAAATTGAAGACTTAGAAGATGTAAAGTAGGGATCTTTTTATGTATTACTTAATTTGAGTTTTGGATCCTATCTATCTTAGGATCCAAACTTGTTTACCAATGTTGGGCCAAGTACCTATATGCCCATATAAATTATTACACATATAAGACCTAATTAATAATAATCCTTTTGTTGATAAATTATATATAATCCACAAAAAATTATTAACAAAATCTTCCTCCCCCAAGCATATCTCTTCTACTAATGATGTAACTATAACAATGCTATATGCTAGATAGAGAGTTATTTTAATAAAGGATTAAGTTATTTTAAGTCCTTAAAAATGTTAGTAGTATGTTTTGATCTCAAAGTGAAGCAATTTATTCTACTTAAAAAATTTTCTAATTATATTAATATTAAGCAGAAATATTTCATATAATAACTTTTGAGGTCTATACGTAATAGTTTTTATTTAGTGTGTAATTGTTAAGTGATTTGAGTTAGATGGTTTAGCTTTTTCTCTTTATTAATGTAGAACATAATTTCTCATAGTCATACTGCGGTTTGTCAAGTGTTTTAGCTTAATAGAAGACGTGGCTATTCCTATCACAATGGAACTCGTTTAAATAACCACTACTTGGAAGGAAAGGATGATTTATAGTTGTGTTTGAGACTCAAATCATCAAGAGTTTTGTTATGGTTGGACCACCGCGATTCTGCAGACAAAATATTGGAAGAGCTGAAATACAGTTTGTCAAGTATTTTTATTATATAATTTTTTTATTTTTTAGAGTTAAATATAAATTTTAAAAAATGCAATAAATATAAAAAGATTATTTTGTAGTTTTTCAAACAATGCGATGATTTTTTAAAAGTGTAGCCCACTTTGCCCTGGGTATTTTATTGAAAAAAAAAGTTGTGAATTTTTATAAAGTTAAATACATAAAAATTTCAACTTTTCATATAAAATTTGCAAGTATGTACAAATATAATAAATGAATGAAAAGTTGCAATCCCATTATTAAAAGTTGGAACAAAATTTTGTAAAAAAATTTTGGGTTTATATGAAAATGTTGCCAAATTTAATGAAAATACGGCAGCATTTTAATATAAAAATTTTTAACTTAGTTGTAAAAAATAGTATGCATGAGTATGTATTATTAATGCGAATTTTTAGGGCCGGGTCAAGGGATTCAAAGCATAATCTATTCATCAACATAATAAAAAAAATTTTCTTCTGTATTTTATTTATTATATGTGAGCTATAACTTTTTTGGTTTAATTAGTGCGCCAATTTTTTATATTTGATTTTTTTAATGTGCAATTATTTTTATCTAGTTATTACGTATGAATAGGAACTTTTATGTTTTTGTAGATATGCGTCTTGTTTTTTGAATTAATTTACCTGATGCAAACGTAATTTTTTAAGATTTATATTTACATGAACTCAATTTTTTTCTAGCATAAAAAATTTCTAAGCTATTTTTGTTTGTTTTTTGCTTAATAAATTAGATAATGGCAAATGTGAAGAATTTTATTTTTAAGAGCCTTTTAGTGAAAAATATGCTAGACTTATTTCAAAACAAAAAAGAAAGTTTATATTATGCAAATTATATTTTGGCATTAATGATTAAACATTACCACAGACGCAAGAGAACCGCTATTTAACAGAAAATTAACAAAGAAATTCAACATTAATTTATAAGTTTAAATTTAATTCAATGACCATGTAAAATATTTTATGCTATTAAAAAAATAAAAAATAAGTTATTAAAAATGTAAAAATAATTAAAAATTTTGACCGTAATAATTTTTTTTAACAATTTGTGATAACACTAACAGTAAATTAAATTTTAATTCTTAATTTATTTGTAGCGTGTTTTGTAATTAAATATAATTAGTGTAGATTTTAAAATAGAAAAAGGAATATAATTAATATAATTTCATATATTTTACTGGAGGTAGGTGAATGTTTTCACGATATGCTTTTAGCGTGAAATGAACAGCGAATTCTTATTTTAATAGACAACTTTAGTCCATGGCCTCAATCGGTAATTCTACTCCCCGGGGTTTTATATAAAAAATATTATATGCATTTGAAGTAATATTTAAACTTAAATTTCAGATTCTATGAATCAAAATTTTTACATTAAATTAAATTTTATAAATTTACTTCAATATTTTATATTTAATTAATGAGATTTTGATGACTCAAAAAATTTAATTTATATTTAAAATTTAATTTTAGACGATAAATATAATTTCCACCTGAAATAAGCATTTATTACTTTTTGGCAGCTAACGCTTTCAATGAAAGGGCTGGTGAGTTTAGAGAGTGGATATTTTTCTTTTTCATGCTACCATTGGTTAATTGACTCATGACTCATGATGTTAATTATGTTACATGGTCCAGGAAAAATTTTAATGTGACTTAATTTATGGGATCTTCATGACAAAATAGGCATAATACTAAAAGGTGTATCTCGTATAATTATAGATTTGATGATTGAAATGGATGCAACTCCCACGTGTCATGAGACTTATGTTTATTACTTTAGTAACTCTTTTATTATTTTTATGTTGAATCAAGTCTTTACTTATATATATATATATATAAAAGTTTAATTCTTATTATAAATTTTTTTATTGAACCAACGCCTTATTATTGACTATTGATGAATCAGATTTTTACCAGACCATATGTATGTTCGTATTGTTGATAAATTATCTCAACGCTCAAATGTTTTGAAAGTTAATTATGTCTCTTTCTTTGATGTTCTGATATACTTCTGCTAAGAGAGTCATTGGGAACATCCCTCTTGTGAGACTTCTCTTTTTCTGTTTAGTATTCGTGAAAAATATTCAGACACAATTCAGGAACTTCTTATGAGCTTCATTGACAGGAAAGAAGCAAATTCATACTCTAAGGATGGCATTTTTTTTATATACATGTATTTTCTCTCAATAAGAAATCTAAAAAAATTAATCTTTTTATATAATTCTTTTTACAATTCTGTGTAAAGATAGGAATTTGCCTACTTTGCCTACAATTTTCGTTATCTAACGATGACATGTTTTCTGTTTGGTCAGTTTATAACTTTATATATAAGTGTTTTCTCTCAATAATAAATTAATAAAAAAAATTTATATAATTTTTTTACAATTCTGTGCAAAAATAGGAATTTACCCACTTTGCTTAATTATAACTTGTGTTTTCTAAGGATGATGCTTTTTCTGTGAAATCAGTTTATATATAAGTGTTTTCTCTCAATTGGAAATTAACAAGTCTTTTTCTATAATTCTTTTACAATTCTATGGGAGGTGAATTCTAAGATACCTCTAGGAGTTCGGTATCCAGAGTGGTGTAGCAAAATATAGGCTACTAAATGAGATTACTAACTCATTAGCAAAATTTTTGTAATTTCATCTAGTGACCTGTATTTTGTCACACCACTCTAGGCACCAAACCTCTAGGGGCACCTTAACAAGCACCTCTATGGGAAGATAGGAATTTACCTACTTTACTTACAACTTTCATTTTCTAGATGACATTTTTCTGTGAAGTTAGTTTATATTTAAATGTTTTCCCTCAATAAGAAATTTTTAAAAAGTCTTTTTATATAATTAATTTTACAATCCTATGTGAAGATAGGAATTTACCTACTTTGCTTACAACTTTTGTTTCTAACGATAATGTTTTTTACGTGAAGTCAATTTATATATAAGTGTTTTCTCTCAATAAAAAATAAAAAAAAAACTTGTTATATAATTTCTTTTTACAATTCTATGCCGAGATAGAAATTTATCTACTCTGCTTCCAACATTCGTTTTCTAAGGATGACCTTTTTCCCCCCTTTTTGGTGAAGTTAGTTTATATATAAGTGTCTTTAGAAATTAATATTTTTATATAATTTGTTTTACAATTATGTGTGAAGATAGGAATTTACCTACTTTCTTTATAACTTTTGTTTTCTCGTTAGGTTTCATTCTTTTGCATTTAGGATTCTAATTTCTTTGACAAGAGTTTTTGGTATAAGTAACATTTGTCATTTGATATTCTCAAAAGATTTGGACCTTTATCCATATTTAAGATTTAATTCTTGACTCTTGTATATGTGCAACAAACTTATAAAAGGGATTCTTGCATAAGTAGTACTTAATATCTTTTGAAGGTTGTATACCTTATCTATATCCAGATTTTGATCTCTAATTCTTGTATATGTATACCTAATGGTTTAATAACTCCCACAATTAAAAAAATCATAAAACTTTACAATTCTTTTAATAAAATTTTGTGAATTTTTTTTAAAAATTTGTAATTTTAATAGTGCCCTTAAATATTTTTATAATGCAAGTATGATTTCTCATGTTGTAAAATTTTATTAAAAAGATATAAACTTTATGAAAAAAATTACAAATTTTATAAAATAAATTATAATTTTTAAATAAAATCACACAATTCATATTAAAGTACTAAAACAAAACTCCATGGATAAATTTGTCTATATTTAATATAAACATTTCACTTAACCTTGACATGCTTGCTTAGATAAGGAGTTTACTAAAACTATGCAAGCACTATTCGCTCTTTTCAATTGAGATGTGGCACCTTTATTTGCTCAAACATATCTTGGCTACACAAACAAAAGCATATCTTCAACACTAGATTGATGACACATATCTGACCCTTATTGGACCTTGATTAGGCTATTTGCATGGTAGATCCAAAATATTCACTATGGACTTTCACTTACACTTTTCATCCATCTATCTAAGGATATAAATAACCAACTAGCTTTTTATTTAAGTTTTAGACATTATTGATTGTACATCTTGACCCTTCATTGAGGATCAACTATTTGAAGTTTTTATGATTTGGTATTATTTGTGGCTCCAACGCCACTTTCTTCCATCATGTTTTCCAAATGGGATAAAGCCTCTATGTCATAGGGTCATATTGGAATAACTCTATCTAATCTTTTTCTCATGCCATTATCTCAACCATTTGAAAAGAATAGCTATAGGGAGAGTCTTGAAAGATAGAAGTAGGGTTGGAATATGATACTTTGGTCGAGCAAGTCTATCAACTACAGTGGGAGATTGAACTCCTTCTATCACTCAAAGGTTAAGAGAAACTCCAATTCTAAGCACCAACACTCAAACTTCATCCTTATAAATCCACTAAATGTCTTTATGGTAAGTGAATTTTTCCATACTTATCTTTATCGCTTGTTGGAACTTCCACCAATGGCCTACCACATACAATCATTATTACAGTGTTTTCTACAAGTATAGCCACCATAAAAATGGTCTTAAGCCTAACTTAAGAACAACATGATCCACTTAACCTTAATTTTCAAACCTAAGATCACCAATGCTTGCATACTAAGCATGCTCACCTATTCACCTCAGATATTATGACTATTTAGCTCCCTAGAAATTTAAACCATCATCCTACCTAGCATATGATGGATCCATTGATCCTCAAAAGCACTTGGAGGCTTTTTGCATAACAATGTTATTGTTAGGAACCCTAAATGCCATTATGTGTCAAATGTTCTCCAAAAACCTTAAGTATGTAGACCTCTATTGGATTAATAATCTCCATCCATGTTTAATCTCTAGCTTCAAGTAGCTTGCTCGTGCTTTTACACTTTTTAACTAGTCATGCTCCTAAGAAGACTTTAGCTACATTATTGAATTTTTAGCAAAGTTAAATTGAGTCATTAAAGGAGTATTTTTTTTAATAACATGGCCATTAAATTAAGGATTTAAATGCAAGAGTAATGGTGCATCAAATAATTATCGATAAAAAGCTCATTATGAATTTAGAGAATCTTTTAGAACATGTAGAGAAATATATCAATGTAAAAAAAGTAAAAGTAGTCATGATGAATGTGTGATATTGATGTTATTGAAAGGGACTAATAATTCGAAAGGTTTGAGAAGACTCAAAAATAGTTAAACAGATTGCCTTTAAGGGTTTTAAAGCTTATGAGCTCTGTTAAGCACCTTTGAGCATAATGATAGATGATGCTAAAGTCTCCAATCTGGTAACGTTTCCCTAATAGAAACGATAAAGGTTTCCTCCATCTAACAAGTCAAAGTATTACATCTTTTACAAGGACTATGGGCATGACACTAATTAGTGCATAACTATGAAAGATGAGTTAGAATGGTTGATTAATTTGGGTCATCTAGGTAAATATAAGAAAAACTAAGACAAACCTTGATTAGAAGAGTCAAAAGGGGGTGTTCCCTTAAAAGAGAAAGTCATAAACTTATTGTAACAAATTCTCTTTAAGTTGGCACCATTGGTATGATTATAGGATGTTTTACAGGGGAAGAAAGTTTAGAAATGCAGAAAGAGGCATTTGCACTAGATAATGAATGTTGAGCAAAAGTAGTTTACGTTCCTCTTTGATACCATTTCTTTTACAGAGGAAGACTTTGAAGGCATAGATTGTAACCATAATGATCCCATAGTCATATCTATCCTTGGGCTAGAAAGGGAGTTTCGTTAATATTTTATATTCCTGTACTGTAACAAAAATAAATATTTCTAAACATATAATAATGTTTTTTAATGAAATTTTAGTTCATTTTCTAGGAAAACAAGTGCTAATGGAAAGGATGGTGATATTAATGGTAACTTTAGGCACCTTACCATAAACTTAAAGTGTAAAAATCAATTTTTTAGTGGTGGGGACTCCTAATCAAGTGTACAATGTGATGTTAGGTTGCCTATCGTTCAATTGTTTGGAGGTCATATTATTAACTTCATATTTACTTATAAAATTCCTTACACCAAAAGGGATTGAGTGTGTAATACTCTAAATTAAAATTTAAAGTTTTTATAAATTTCAATACTTATGGATATTTATTTATTTGGTTAATAACTAATTTTAAATTTCATTTTTTAAAGGTTTAAGAATATTGAAAATTATATTTATAATAATATTTGAAATTTATGTATTTTTTGTATATGGCCATAATAATTTAAGATTAGTTTAAAATAATTTTTACTTTTATAAGTAAAAAATATTTTAGTAATTATGGTTGCAAGTATTTAGGAAATAAACCTTTGTATTTAATAAATTATTTGAGAATTATGAAAGTTTGAAATAAATTTATTTTTAATGATCATTGTTGATTTGAGATTTGTTCAAATACTTTATATAAGGATTTTCTTACAAGTTGAAAATAAATTTAATAATTGTGAATATGAAGATTTATGAAATTAATTATTTGTATTGATAAATTATTCTAAAAATTATGAAAACTTAAATAATTATTTTAAAATTTTTAAATATATTTATATATCAAGGGAAGACAAGAGTAATTATGTTGAGATTTTAAATATAAATTATTTTTTATGAGAATGGGTTTTTAATTAGATAATTGTTTACGATTGAATTTAAGAGATTTGGAGGGCTGAGATTTTAGGACTAAAGTAACCAATGCACATGAGAAATACATGATAAAAACTTACAACTTATATCAATTTTCTCTCTTATCCTTTCTATTTTCTATTCAAGTCTCTCTTTCTCTCTTGCAAATTTTTTTTCTTTTTGTATTCTCACCGACTTTCCTTATAGGTTGGTATTCCTCTTTCATTTCAAAATAGCTCCTCCTCTTTTTGGGATAAATCTACTCTTTATTTTCTCTTTTTCCCTTTTTCCTCTTTTCTTTTCTTAGTACGTTGGTGCATTTATTCTCTCGAGCTACGACTTGCACATGACATTACGCTATACTTGTGGTATGAAAGCCATTACCCCAATAATAAGTAAAATGCTAGTGACAAGAGCAGTAAGATAAAGATGAGTTAGTCAGAATAGTAATCATGGCTAGTGATAGTCAAGGAGATCCTAATGCCATCCTGTCAATAGTTATATATTTTTCCCATGCTATCATCCGTCTATGATAAGCAAAACAACAAGAGGTGTTCGGCTTTCCCCACTAATAGAACAGCTTGGGATTTCCTCCTTGTTGGCGACATTGACACATTCCAGTGACGGTGAGTTGCCTTTAACCTTCATGGATGGTAGTGAACAAATTTATAGCACAAAATTTTAATATTTATAATGTTTTGATAGCGGATTAAAAAAAACTCATTTGGATATTTTTAACATATATAATAATGCACATGAAAAGTATAATTTTTATGTTGTAAAATGATAAAATACTAAGATTAAAATGTATACAAAGCATTATATGATATCATTTTGAAGAATCATGCATGTTCTAAAGAAAACCCATTTATAGCTATTTTGAATCTATGATAATGACTTAGAAAAATAAAATTTTTATGATATAGATTAGTACAATAAAGTAATTGGAACAAATATAAAGCATTGAATTTCAATATTTTACAAGGTTCCAACTTGATCTAAGTAAAACTCATTTTATGTATATTATAGTTTTTGAGTACTACTTTGAAAAAATATGATTTTTATGATATGAAGTGTTAAAATACTGTGAGTAAAGCTTTTTTAGAATATTATATGAGAATATTTTAAATGATAGTTGTATATGTTAGAAAAACTATTCTTAAAGGCATTTTTGAGATATATAATGATACATGAGAAAAATATAATTTTTATAGCATAAAATACTAGAATGATATGAAAATGGCATTCTCGGAGCATAAGGTTTTAATATTTCGATTATTTCTTGCTATGTTTAGAAACTCTTATCTTATCATTATACCTGGATAAATGTTATAACATTGATAAAATAGTAATTTGAGACTCTAGAATACTAGGTTACTATACTCAGAATATGTTCATATTATAGAAGTTAATGCTTTGGCATTCAAAGTTAATATAAATAAATCTTTAAAAGATGGTGTTTGATTCCATAAGCCTATGTTAAGGAATACTATTATATTAGGATTTGAAAATTTGATTTATAATACCTAGAAAGGAAAATAAATAGTACTCTTGTATTTATAATATTATTATAAATGGTGAATTAAGAGAATAAAAGAAGGATGAAGTAAGCCACTTTGAGCTCTTATTATAAACACGCCTCACTAGGTAAGTATATATTTCACCACATCTTAACATCTTCATAAAAGATAGATTAAATATTATGAATTCAATTCTTTTACTTGATAGTATAAATAGCCTATTCATATGTATACATTCACATATAAATCCAATACCGTAAAATAAGAATAGTTAGTCGTTTAAATAAATGTTAATTGATCAAAGTGCTCAGTAAAAATATGATAGTAATATATCTGATTATTGATGGCTTATGATTGAGTTATCTTGTCACTTAAACATTAAGAATTATAACATGAATTATGCTATTAGTGATACTAAGATTGGAAATGTAACGGGTCAATAATGTGAAAGTTAGATGGAAAATGCTCGACAAATAGTTATAAAGGATATAAAATTGACTTGAGAGCCGGATGGGAAATTCCCAATATCCAATTGAGAAAAATATAAAATTTACCTAAAGTCAAATAATGGCAAAAAATAGTTGTATGTATGCTTACTATGGATGGATGTGTGGTATTATGATATATTGGAAATTATTTGTGATTAATTGTTATTGTTTGATATGATTGCAATATCTTGAATTGATTTTAATGATCTAATTGTGATTGAGCCTTAAGGGTTATTTGCGAATATGATGATCGTTCAAAAAGGATGGTGAATGGTTAGTTGAGATTATGATATTTTGTAATATGAGATATGGAATTTAAGTTGTATGCAAGTGAAATTCCAATATGAGGCTGGGTTATGCATGTTTCAAAGATCCAAGAAATGGGCTTACCATTACTTTTAATTTTGTACATGATTAGTTTGTAATTATGATTATTTATATAAAATTAATTTACTTGCAAAATAGTGGTAGATATATATTCACTAAGTTCTTATAGTTCACTTCATTTTATTTTAAACATTTTTAGGTTAAAATGAGCATGTTTGAACTTGTTGCATCCATAGAGAAGTAATGAACGTCTAGATTGAAGATTTGATAGTTGGGATTCTCTTTGAATTAGAATAAAAAATTAGAAATAGAAATGATATTGATTCAACATTTAATGTGTTAAATTATTTATCTGTATATTAATTTAAAATTGTATTGTAATGTATATGTTTGATGTTATCATATCTAGAAATATTACAAGTTTTAATAATATAGGGTGTGTGACCTTCGAGAAGTATCTAAAAATAAGAGAGGCTCTATTTGTTTTTTCACAAAAATTTAAAGTGAAATTTTGAGTTCCCTCAAAAATTTGAAAATTTTTATTTGTTAGTTTGAGTGAAAAATAATAAGGCTTGTAGAAATTAGTAATGGGATCCACGTCGGTCATAATCAGAGTTAGGTTATGATAAAGTGTGTTAAGGCAAACCAAATTACTCTTCGAAGATGTTATAAGGTTAGTTTAGAGGATGATCACCTAAGCACTAGTGAGATGAAGCTGATTATCATAAATCTCACCATTAAGGAAGAGTGTCAAGTGGTAGATCTAACAATACTTAATGCTAGAGATGTGAATTCGAGGCACCTTGAACCTATGTCTAATTTAAAATATGTTTATTTTTTTAATTAAAAGGATGAGCAAATGATAAAGATTGTTGTGGACCTGACAACTAAAGAGAAACATGTGTTAACAAATCTTCTAAGAAATCATATAGAGATTTTTTCTTGGAAACCTTCAGATATGCCTAGGGTGGACATTGAAGTAGCTTGTCACAAACTTAATGTTAATCTAAACATGAAACCAATGTAGCCAAAAAATGGAATGTTGGGCCTTAGTGAAGAAAAGTAATAAAAAAGGAAGCATAAAAGTCCTTGGATGTAAAGTTCATCATGGAAGTAAAGCACACCACTTGCTAAGCTTATGTGATGCTAGTGAAAAATTCAAATTGGTAATATTAGATATGTGTCAAGTTTGCTAATTTAAATGAGGTATGCCCAAAATACTTTTTCATTTTACCAAATATCAACTGGATGGTGGATGATGCAACAAGTTTACGAAGGTTAAGCTTCAAAGATGCATTCTCAAGTTACAATCAATTGAAAATATAAATCACTAATGAGACAAAATAACTTTAATATTAGATCAATTAAGGAGTACATATGTTGTTAAGTGATGCCATTTATGTTAAAGAAAAGAGAAGCAATGTATCAATGGCTAATGAATAAGGTATTCTCAAAATAAATTGAATCAAGGTTTGAGGTTATGTTGATGATATACTAGTAAAATCCTAAAATTCCAAGCAACATTGGAAAAGTCCTTGAGAAGGCTTTTGAAATGCTAAAGTAACACAAAATGAGATTAAATTCTAGCAAATTGTGTTTTTAGGTCAAATTAGGTAAGTTCCTAGGTTTTATGTTAACAGAGCAAGGCATAGAGGCAAACCTTTCCAAATATTAGGCCATTATCAATACGGCAAGCCTTAAGAATATTCATAACTTGTGGATACTAAGCAAAAAAACTTTCTACCTCATTAAGATTTATTCTAGTTCAAGTAATAAGAATTTACCTTTTATAATTTACTTAAGAACATTGAGAATTTTATTTTGAATGATTCTTTTGATGAAGTATTCAAGAAATTAAAGTAGTACTTATCTAAATCACCAATTTTGTTAAAGCCTTGGGAAGGGGAGCCTTTATGTGTTTATGTTGCAATGTTCAATAAGACAATTATCTTAATAGTAATAATAAAGAAAATAGGGAGTGAAGACTAATTTACTTCATCAGTAAAGTGTTTATTTGAATAAAAAAATATACCAACAAATAAAGACGTTAGCTTTTGCCTTGTTGACTACATAAAAAAGCCTTATACCATATTTCCAAGCACACTAAATCATGGTTTAAATTAATCAACCCATCTACCAAGTACTATAGAAACTTGATTTAGCTAGATGTATAGTTCCATGATCAATAGAGCTCTTAGAGTATAGGATCATGACTAAAGCTACAAAGGTAATCAAGTCGTAGTCTTTAGCAAGTTTTATCATGGAATTAACTCAAATGAAAGATAGAGAGCCTGAACGAATATGGACACTATATATAGGTAGCTTTTTAAACAAAAAAGGAAGTAAAGCTAGGATAATCATTAAAGGTCTTAATGGATTAAGTTTGAAATATTCCCTGAAATTTAATTTTTGTGCATTAAACAACTAGGCATAATATGAAAACATTAGTTACAAGCTTGGAAAAAGCTAAATAAATTAAAGTAGAGAGGGTGCTAGTCATAAGTGATTCTACCTTATCATAAGCAAAATTAATGGTGAATACAAGTTTCAAAGAACCAATGTTAAAGCAATATGCCTAGAACCCGAGAGAGTAGAATAACTCAATAGACACATTGGCTAAATTAGCTAGCGTAAAGGTTGCAATAAATAATAGAACAATGATACAAGAATCCATTTATTTCCTAAGCATAAAAGAGATTGAAATGACGAATGTCAAAAAAGAATCTTTATGGATGAATCCCATAGTAAAGTACTTAATTAATGGAAATGAAGATGAGATAGCTTGGAAGCTTATTAAAAGAATGGCATAATTTTGCTTGTATAATAGAAAGTTAAATGAAAGAAGCTTTTCCGTTCTAATTTTGAAGTGTTTAGACATACTGAGTTACATTATGTGCTTAAGGAGCTTTATGAAAGAATATACAAAAGCCATGTAAATGGATTAACTTGGTTTTAAAAGTAATTTATTTAGCTTATTTTTGGTCATAATGAAGAATGACACACTCCATCTCATTCGAAAGTGCAATAATTGTTAGAAAAATGAAAAAATTTCCTAAGCAATTTATAACCATTCAACATTTGAAATTGTTTCTTTGTTGTTTGCCTAATATAGGGGTCAATTTTTTAGGACCATATCCAAAAGTGTTTGAATAAAAGAAATTCCTCATAGTAGCTATGGATTATTTCATAAAGTAGATAAAAGCTTAACCATTAGTAACCATCAAAGCCCAAAGCACCAAAAAATTTGTATGAAAATTCCATATGTGCAAGTAGAAAATGTTACATAAAGCAATGAAAAATTGCTATGTAATGGAATTGATGAGTATATATTTCATGTGTAGGTTTAGTCTCTTAGAAATAATGATGATTGACAATGGCACTTAATTTACTAGTAAAAATTTCACCAATTTTTGCCTAAGATATAAACCCTTTAGAATATACTTTAATCAACTAAGTTTAATTATGTATACATCATTAACACCCTTTAGATGCAATAACTTAGGCATAAAACAAAAGTTTTACTTAATCCAAGTGAAAAAATAAGTTAAATTAGCAAATGGGATCACTGAAGAAAATATTAATGGGGATAAAAGGAAACTAGGTGGATAAGTTTCCTAGCATCCTATGGTTCTATAAAATAACTTCACGGATTGCCAGTAGGGAGACAACTTTTAGACTATCTTATAGAGTAGAAGCAATGCTACTAGTTGAATTAGGTGAGATGTTTAAGTGATGAGATTCTTATAACTCCGAGCATATTGAGCAACAATAGAAAGGGGAATTGAACTTGTTGGAAAAAATGAGGGAAAGTGCCTAAATTTAAGCTATAGAATATAAGAACAAGGTTAGTTTGATTCTTTAACAAAAAGGGCTAAGATAAGAACCTTTAAAGAAAATGATCTGTTTTATGGAAAATGGAGGGAACAAAACAATTAGCTCAAGATGGAAAGTTAGCTTTTATGTGGGAAGGACCATTTAGAGTTAGAAAGGTATTGTAGAATAAAGCCTATCAATTAGAAACCCTCTAGGGAAAGTTAGTTCACCGGACTTGGAATTTAACACATTTAAAACAATACTATGCATATATATAAATGGCAAAAATAAAATTTTTTATTAAATCTAGGTAGATCCTCAACCGTCTATCAAGCTCATGTAGATCCTTAGCTATTTAATCATAATTAAATAGATTTCCTCATTAGTGTAAAAGATAATAAGTAAATAGACAAGGAACAAATGGAAAAAAAAGAGTAAAACAACATCTAATGAATAAATAAAAGATAGGCACTCAAGTAATAAACCTATTGAAACATTTATGACTAATTTCAAAATATTTCCAAAAAAATCCTTATAAAGGCATAAGAATATCGAGATTAGGCATGCAAGCCTATAAAAATGGAAAAAAATAAATATTTAGGCTAGGTCAACATTTGGCTACATCATAGCAATTTCTTTCTCATCAAAGACTTGCAAGAAGTCAATGACCACATAAAGGTTAAAGTACTTCACTTGCACCTTGGCCTTTTCAAAACCATGAAGGAACATGTTGTAGGATAAATCATTAATATTATCTACCTTTTTTTATATAATAGCTAGGTTAGCATTAGTTTACATTAATTTATTGCAAAGTTTTTGAATTTCTTTTTAACATAAATCTCCTTCTAGTCCTTCTTTCTCAATTTTAAAATTAGCCATTAGCTTAACTTTATCTAAGCAAATATTTTGATTTTCTCTCTAAGCAAACCTGGAATGATCATTGGCATTCCTTATATTGCATTGATAAGTACGAAACTCACCTAAAGTACTATCAAGTTAGCTTTGCGAGTTGCTTGCCATTTCAAGATCTATACTTTTAAATTTGGCCAATTTCCTCTCCAAGATGGCAATGAAAAGAACTAGTGAAAGCATGCCTAAGGTTTTCATCATAATCCTTCGCTAGAAGCATACAATCATAAATGTAAGTAGTTAAGCTTGCCTTTTGTATTAAAAGGAGTCCAAGTTATCATCATGAATCTTGAATCTACTCAAGTAATCTATTAACTCTTGGCTGACATTTTAAAATTTGCTAATTTGATTAGGAGTAAAATTCACTTGTATATCTTATAACTTAACATCTATCCACTTACTATTTAACTTATTTCCATTTTTTGCAAGATGTATCTTTTAGGCCTCTTAAAAGGAGCAACATCCTCTGAATCTTCAACTTTAAAGGTACTTACAAGTGCTACTTAACCAAATGGCTATTTGATTAAAAGAAAGGAAATTAGAGTGTTTCTAACTAAAATAAAAGACTACATCGATATAGAAGGACTAACAAGATGATCCTATGGAGTTAATTGTAATTTTCTTCAAATGTTTTTCTTAACTTGTTGAAAATGGTCTTCAATTACATGTAACTTAGAATAAATATTAGTGTAAAGAAAAAGACACACAAGGAGCACTGTCAAGGCATCTAATAGTTTCAAGCAAAGGATTTGGAGAATTAAATTCTAATCATCTATAAAGTAAATGCTAAGGGACTAGGTCTTTAGATTCTTTATATGCTTTTTCTAACGAATTGGGAAAGAACAATCACTTTCATTTGTTAACAAAAAGGCTAAGCCTCTTAAGCCATATATTTCTTGAAAAATAAGTCTTTCCTATATTTAATATTGGACTCTAAATCCTTCAAGAATGATTGTTTTAGCCTTTGGATAAAATAAGTCCACCCCCAGATTTTTTACTTGAAAAAGTACAAAATAAATAAATAAATAAGTTATCTAGCAATGGTATGCTGTTAAGATGGTATATGATAATTTCAAAGCATGTCATGAATATTGAAGCATTTAGAATTAGCTAAGTTGGATAAAAGTTTAGACCTTGAAGGATAAATCAGTCAAAAGGGGTAAAAGGCGAAGTGAAAACCCATCTTAACCATAAAGCTATCATAAAACATTATGAGAAATAAAATCATAGCTACATGCTTTTTCATCATCTTAGTAGCAACATAATGAATGACTTATTTGTCTAACATATCAAGGAAATATTAATTGTAGAGCTCATCTAGGAAGCTTGATTCTTTCATTTGGAAAAAGTAACTTGAGTTTGTATTTCAGCATTAATCTAGACAAAAATTGGATAATTAACATGCATCAAACCCACTTGATCAATGTCATTCTCCCATCATGAATGATCTGCCATGATAGTAGTAATAGAATCATGATAGAGGGTGATGGAATGAAAAATCTTGCTTATATCATGAATGTTGGAGCTTGAATCTTTACTATCTAAGCATAATAATATGTCAATATAAAGGAACCACCATGTTGGTATGTGTCCTAGGAGACAATCATAGAGATGGTTGTAATATTACATAATGTATTAAGTTTCATTCAGGCAATACAATTATTATATTTTGTTTTATTTTATTTTTGCGTAAATTATAACTTAAATATAATAATTTTTCTTGGAATAACTTTTGCTATTCCTAAAATGTCCTTAGTCAAATATTATTACGAAAAGGATAGTAATAATACATTGAGACTAGTATGTATAGTGATTGATGATTATGAATTATGGATATGTGATATCAAGTCAATACATGAGTACATTATTAGTGAACAATGTACTAGACTGACCTATTGTGAGAATACTGCATGGATAAATGTGTCATTAGTTATTCTTATATGATCATAAATGCACAGTCCTTTAACCTGAAGTCATTACAGTTCCCTACATGGGGAGTTACTTACTTTGAAGTCGTCCTATGTCACCTTTAATCGGGATGACAAGTAGGACATTGATTGGGTGTATCACAAATCATGTAGAGGGAAGTAAGTGATGTAGATAGGATTTTGTTACTCTTATATAAAAGAGAAATATCCTTGGGCCCTTGATTGAGTGAGACTTAAAAATGCATGACCATGCTTAATTGGATCAATATATGATATTGATCATTTATTTTAAGTCTACTCAGTATTAAGAAATATAAATTGAACGTTGATGAGGATGACACACTCCATGCCTCTAATTCGATTTGGATATTGTTACAAAAAGGATTATGATACAAAACATTAATCATATATTAAATAGATGTTGAATCATAGACATTCTTACTACTTGAGTGGCAGTGATGTATTGCTAGATACCGCTCATTATCTATGGCCCAAAATGAGTCATTATCAATGTAGTAAAAACCTACAGGGTCGCACAAAAAGAGTAAGAATAAGATAATTTTAATTAAACTTTAGTTAGACTAAAATCTAATTAATTAGGCTTATTTTCGTGCATATATATTATTATTAAGATAATAATAATTTCTCACGTAATATATGTATATATATAATATTATGTGATATTATTTGATATTAAATGTAATATTAGATAATTACATTATTAGATATTAGATAATTATATTATGAGATAATGCAATTATCTAACATTAGATAATAATAGATAAGTCTTATCTTTCCTCACTCTTTCTAGGATAAGGATAAAGATAAAGTGATAGTTGTTTAGTGTAATTAGGATTTTTTGAAGCATTATCCTAGTAGGACTAGAATTATGACATGCTTTAATTCTATAAAAAGAATTTGAAAGCAGCACATAAGAGACACGCTCATAAGCTTCATCAAACCCTAAAATCACTCTAGAAAGCGTCAAATCCCAATCCTAGTGAGAAAAATGAACCCTAGCAGCTTCTCCGAGGGGAGAGGTCGTTGTTCACTCCGTATGGATATTGTAGAGACGCTGTACATTCGGATGGCGTTTGATTCATCTCGATCTCGCAAGGATTTAATCAGAAAGAATACAAACATAAATAAGGTAAAACCCTAACCTTGATTTATGCCTTTTGCATGGATCCTAGGTAGATTCGGATCAAAATTTAAAAATTTCGCTGTGTATGTTGATTTCCTAACCTAACACACCAAACATCAAAATGAAAGCTAAAGGAAGCAAATAATGTACCTTCAAAAATAAAAAGAAAAAAGCACAACAATGATGGCCAAGTTAGAATGGATGTAAAGTAGTTAAGGCAAACAATCAAATTGAATGAAGGAAAAGTCAGGACAATGAGAGCATCCTAAACCTAATTATAGATGACAAATTAAAAAAGCTACTTAACAACCAGGCATAGCAATGGCACTATATGTGTTGCCCTAAAAGGCAACTCTAGATGGGTATAACATAAAAAAAAAAGATCCAATGCAAAAATAAAGATTCATATAAAATAAAATCCTAATACTTCAACATAAAATTGCAACAAGAAGAAATAAATAAACATAAAATTGTGATAGTGATTTTCTTCAATGAAAACTCTTTAGGCAACAGAATAAAGAACCAAAGAACTCAAAGAAGAAGAAGAAGAAGAAATGGTGTTTAGGGTGTTGATGCCAAATTTGTAAGGGTAAATATAAATCCTTGTCATAAGAAGATCAATGAGTATGAGATATCAAAAAGAACAAATGAGATCACCTTGGGAAAATAAAGCCATCATGACACTTTGAAAATCATAATATAATGAATGATAGTAAAGTACATTGAAATGTGAAGAGACATAGTGGTTAGGAGGAGAAGGGCAAATGATATAAAAATTTCGCTCAGCCTTGGCATACCTACTTAAACAAAGAGTTCACCACAAGCATTGTTCACTTTTATTAAGCTACACAGATATATTGAGTTTACATAAATAAAAGCACACCTTTTGCACTAGATTAACCTCCCAAGATAGGTGTTTGGTCCTTATTAGGCCTCAATTAGGCTATTTGTATGATAGATCGAGAATATTTGCTTTAGGGCCCTACACTCACACCTTTCATTCATCTATTCATGGTTGTAAATAAGTGGCTAGCCCCTTATTTGAATTTTAAATACTATTGATTATATATCTTGGACCCTAATTGGAGTTAGACTACTTAGACTATGGAGAAAAAATTGAACCTAATTTTTTTTATTTAAAGGATATGAGCATATATGGAAGTAGCATTATTGTGTATAAATATATATGTTGGATCTCTATTTCTAATAGTAGGATACAAATTTTCAACTACAAGGTTAATAAGCTTTTTTTCCTCTCTTGTTAATTAAAAAAAATGGTGGAGTCACTTAAAAAAAAAAACTCATTTTATATTAAATAGATTCTAATAATTTGTTAAATTCTGCTGAATATACTCCTTTAAAAATATTTCAGAGTGGCTTTCCCTCATAAATTATGGAATCCACATAGTATACAAGATTAATTGGGAAAAAAGATGCAACTGATAATTATTAAAAAGAAAAAAAGGGCAGCCGACCCATATTCCCCATCGTGTGAGAACAAGCGGTAGTGGAAGGGAAATTTTTGTATAATATCCGTCAACTCTTTGGTGAGGTAAGAAATTCCCCCGGAATGTAGCTCTGACAACATTCTTCGTCCTCCCATTGGTTAATCGTTAAATTTGAGGAGGATAGCGTTGGAAATAGTGAGGGATAACCGGAGTCAAACAAACCCTGTCCAAACGGAATGGACAAATGACATTAATTAAATTAGTTTAAATTTCAACAATATACACTTCGGTATCCAGTAAAGCCAGTCAAATGCCGCAGTCTATTCCCTTTGGAAAAATGCGTCCCTCCTCTATGCTGCATGATTCATCTTGAATTCAGACTATGGGTTTCAAATTCGGAAAGCTGGCAAATAGTCATAGATGGAATTTTTTTCTTACATGCTCATTAGTTTTTTCATCCTTATTTCTCGCTCCAGAATCCCTGCTGCAACTGGTGACTTTGTAACTGATAACTATTGTGATTACTATGGGGTTTGTGGGCCCAATGGGAATTGTGACCTCAGTAAGGCACCAGCTTGCGTCTGTTTGAATGGATTCACACCCAAATCGTCTAAGGACTGGGAATTGTTGGACTATACGCGAGGTTGTGTGCGCAGTAAGCCATTGAATTGCCAGACTGATGGGTTTTTCAGATATGCTGTGTTCAAAATGCCTAATGGCACTTCTTCTTGGTCCAACCAAAGCTTGGCAGAGAAGAATTGCAAAGAAAGATGCTTGGGCAATTGTTCTTGTGTGGCTTATACAACAAATGGCGGCTGCAAATTGTTTTTTGGTGATCTCTTTGATGTTAGAGTGATCGCAGAAGGCGGGCAGGATGTATATATCCGAATGGCTGCTTCAGAATTTGGTATGGCTTATACTTTCTGTTCTTTTTCTCTGCTACATTTCATTATTTTTGAATGGGAATTTTATTTTTTATATGCTTTTTATGTTGAAATTAGTCACTGAAGAGGTGAATCATGGGCTTGGGAGAAAGATTGTGGGAGTCATAGTTGGAAGTGCTATTGCTGTAATTTCTGGGGTGTTCTTGGGTTTGTATTACATGCACGGAAGAATGAACTCCAGAGGTATCATTACACAGGCTAACTATCAAGGATTCCCACTTTACTACGTGCTAAATTCTATTTGGTGAAATTTCATTGTAAAATAAGGACAATTTAATCTGATTGACTGGAGACAGCTTTCTCCGTTCTCAGAAAAAGGTAACAACTTAACAAGCTATGAGGGTAAGAAGTTACCGCAAGCTCTTTAAAACTGAAAATTTTATGGAAGCCTTCTTGGTAAACTGATTTTAATTGAAGAAAGCTTAAGCCTCTTAATTATGTCAACTGTTCTTACCATTGTAGTTTATGCTATAGCATGGTGCCACTGAAACTTGGTTAATCTTCTGAAATTGGACTTTCTTTTTTCATGAGAGAATTTTGTTTTGCTTAAACTGATGTTGCATTCTCTTCGTAGCTCAATTATCAACCTGTTTATATAACACTTTGTGATGAGCTTTTCATAGTTTTGTATGTTCATTTAATTTTTTATTAGAAAATACAAATACTAGCGGGTCGATCAGTCACAAAAAAGATGATCTAGAGCTTCCATTGCTTGAGCTATCAAGAATAGCTAGAGCCACTGATAACTTTTCCGTCATCAAGAAGCTTGGAGAAGGTGGTTTTGGACCTGTATACAAGGTGAATTTTCATAATGTTAATTTCAGATTCATCAAAACAGGAATAGTTGTGCAATGAAGAATATTCACTCTTTAATTGTCATTCCTATGCAGGGCACACTAGATGATGGACAAGAAATTGCTGTTAAGAGGCTTTCAAGCAGTTCAGGACAGGGGATAGATGAATTCATAAATGAAGTGAAACTAATAGCCAAACTTCAGCACCGTAACCTGGTGAAGCTTCTTGGATGTTGCATTCAGGACGAAGAGAAATTACTGATATATGAATACATGGCAAATAAAAGCCTAGACTTCTTTATTTTTGGTTAGGATCCATTAAAGCCTAAAAATTTACCCTGTAGTCACAGTTCACTAATTTTATCTGTCTTTGGCTTCCAAGCCTACTCTATTTGGTGTGACCATATTACTGTTCTTTTGAGCAGATCAAAAAGGAAGGAAACTCGTGGATTGGCCTAAGCGATTTCGCATTATTTTTGGATTGCCAGGGGCTTGCTATATCTTCATCATGATTCTAGGTTGAGAATTATCCATAGAGATCTCAAAGCAAGTAACATTTTATTGGACAATGATATGAATCCAAAGATCTCAGACTTTGGTTTGGCTAGGACTTTTGGTGGAGATCAAAGCAAAGGAAGTACCAAAAGAGTTGTAGGAACTCAGTAAGTACATTCTCTTTTAATGTTTTTTCCCACCCTACCTTCAGATTTAATAATTAATAATACTGAATTTGTTCAATTTGCGATATTTACCAAACAGTGGATACATGGCTCCAGAATATGCTATTAATGAAAAATTTTCAGTGAAATCTGATGTCTTCAGTTTTGGAATTTTGTTACTTGAGATAGTGACCGGAAAGAAGAATAGAACGATAATTTGTTCAAATAACCACGTCGGCCTAATTGGACTTGTAAGTGCAATAATTTGATTCTATTATTTGATGCTCAACCAAAGTCAATAACATGCACTTGACATGTTTTACAGGCATGGGATTTATGGAGACAAGAAAGGCCTTCAGAATTGATTGATGAATGCCTTAAGCACTCCTGCACTCTATCTGAAGTCCAACGCTGCATCCATGTTAGTCTCTTGTGTGTTCAACAGCATCCCCAGGACAGACCGAGTATGTCATCTGTGGTTCTGATGTTAGGTAGTGAGATTGCCTTACCTGAACCCAAAATACCTAGTTTTTTCATCGGAGAAACTTCAGATTGTACAATTTCTTCATCATGTACAAATGAATTGAGCATTACAGTGCTGGATGCTCGATAAAGAATACTCCTGATTTTATAAGTCCGTGTTACATAGCTAATGCAGCACAAATTTTGCACAAAATGTCATCATCGACTTTTAGTTCTACCTCCAAGATGCATGATAGATTGTCGTCTCTCCACTCAGTTGGCTAAAATCATTAAAAATTCGGTACAAGTTTAAGGAAAGAAAATAACTTTTTAAATAATTTATTTAATGTAACAGTTCTTGCTTGCAGGTATAGTGAATTCTTTTCAACTTTATTAAACAACACTTCTTTTTCTCACTCAAAAGAGAACTAGACTATGAGTGATACCATAAGTTTGAGATTCGATTCTCAAGAGACCGGATGATGGAATGTAGTACCACTAATCTTCTAAGCCGCAGGGCTTGTTTTTAAGGTTGCCTCGGAAAAATCATGGTTGAGGCTTCGACAAAATGGTATCACCAGAAGTGTGGGATATTTTGGGGTGGACCAATTAAGCTTGAGGCTTGACAAAATGTACTCTGCTAATTAATGTTCTCTGTTGAAAACCACTTACAGTGGGAACAAAGTCACTGTCTCTTTCTGCTAGCTGGATAACTTCAGCTCCGGATTGCATTTACCCCGTTGTTATTAAAGTGATACTTTAGAGGTCAATGTTTGCTGCAATGCATTCATCAATGGGATCCAGGTTTCGAGTCAACTAAAATAATTAAAAAAAAAAAAAAGAAAGAAAGGAAGAAAGACTTTGATGATGTGGACCTGAAAAAACTGCTCATGATTCTGCAACTTACTTTTTGCCTCAGAAGGAGGGGACTAAAGTAAATGTTATCATTAAGCAGGACTCGGAAAATGATTTAAAAATATTAGTATGTTCAAATATATAACCAAAACTCCCTGTAAAGTTTCCTTGAAGTTTTGAAAACTTTATATTTTCTCAGAGCAGTGGTCACTTGTGAAGCTGCAAATCTTGGCCAAAACCCAAAGCATATTATTTTATTTGACTTAGAAGAAGGGGTTATAATATTCCACACTGTTGCGTTCACTTCAATCCTGACTTCTTTATCAGTCCCACCAATCTGTAATTGCTTTGACATTTCTGGTTTTGTGAGCCATAATTTCCTTGTGGACAAGTATCTTCAGTGGACACTAGTGAAGCTGCAAATCTAGACCAAAACCCAAAGCATATTATTTTGTTTGACTTGGAAGAAGGGGTTATAATATTCCACACCGTTGCATTCACTTCAGTCCTGACTTCTTTATCAGTCCCACAAATCTTTAATTGCTTTGACATTTCTGGTTTTGTAAACCATAATTTCCTTGTGGACAAGCATCTTCAGTAGACAAACAATGGTTTTCCTTTTCATGTACAAATACTAGTCAAGCAGTATCTTTTTTCTGCAAGGTTTAGTTTATATAATATAAGTCTATAATTCAGCTAGCTCAACAGAATCATAACAAACGTGAGATTTGAGAACTGTAAACCAATGAAACGTTTCTGGCTTGTTTTGTTTTGTATATACTTTTCCTTTTTTAGCTCAAAAATGTTGGCAGCAACTGATACCATTGCTCAGTTGCAGTCTCTTAGTGATGGCCAGACTTTGATTTCCAGAAATGGAAGCTTTGAAATGGGCTTCTTCTGTCCTGGCAATTCTGAAAACCGTTACTTAGGCATTTGGTACAAGAACATCCCAGTAAAAACTATTGTATGGGTTGCAAACCAGGAAGCACCAGTTAAAAACATTTCTGGTCTGTTGATTCAGAACAAGACAGGCAATATAGTTCTTCTCAATCATAACAAGACTGTCCTCTGGCAAATTATACTTCGAAGAAAAACTCAGAATCCAGTTCTGCAGATTCTGGATTCTGGAAATCTTGTTCTTAGAGAGGAAGGTGATGAAAATCCAGAGAACTATCTGTGGCAGAGTTTTGACTATCCTTCTGATACTTTATTGCCAGGTATGAAGCTTGGAAAAGACTTAAGGACTGGCCTTGATCGACGTCTCACAGCATGGAAGAATGAAAATGATCCATCTCCAGGAAATTTAACATGGTCTATGGATGTCACAAATTATCCAGAACCAATGCTTAGGATCGGCTTAAAGAAGTACTTCAACAGTGGCCCATGGAATGGACTCCTATACAGCGGCAAACCAACCTTCAAGCCTCACCCAATTTTCGATTTCAGGTACTTCTCCGATGAGAATGAAGTATACTTCATGTTTCTTCTTGTGAATAAATCCATCAAAGCAAGAATGGTACTGAATCAAACCGACTTAGTGCGCCACCAGTTGGCATGGATAGTGGCAGAACAAAGATGCAAGATGTACGCTTCACTGCCAAGAGATTTCTGTGACAAGTATGGAGCCTGTGGTCCCAATGGGAATTGTGATGAGGGCAAGTCCCCATTTTGTGATTGCTTGAAAGGGTTTAAGCCTAAATCACTGAGCAATTGGATTGAAAAGAATTATACTGAAGGATGTGTGCGCGATGAACCACTAAACTGCCAGGATGATGGCTTTGTCAAGTATTAGAAAATGAAAGTTCCTGATACTGAATGTAGTTTGTTAATAAATCAGAGCATGACTCTGATGGAGTGCAGAAAAAAATGCTTGAGAAACTGTTCTTGTATGGCTTATACAAATTCTGATATCAGAGGAGCTGGCAGTGGTTGTGCTTTGTGGTTTGGTGATCTTAATGACCTGAGGGTTCAACCGGATGCAGGCCAGGACCTGTATATTCGTGTGGCTTCTTCGTTGTTGGGTATGGAGTTCATTTACTTTCTGTTAATCCTTCATTTATTACTGAATATTTGGCTTCTGTGCTGCATACTGATTTAACAGCTTAATTATATTGTTTCACATGCTGTAAGTTACTCACGAATTACTAGCTTCAGTATTCACTAAATATTCTGTTCTTGCAAAACCTAACCACTGTAGAGACGAACGATGAACACAAGATGAAGATAGGAATAGCTGTTGGAAGTGTCACTGCAATAATGTTTGTGTTGTTCTTAGCTTTCTATTTCATGTGCAGAAGGAGGAGGGGGATCACAGCCAATAGTAAGATTTTTCATTCTTCACTTTTAGATAACATCTTTTCAGTTATGTTAGTGTTATTAACTTCATGTCAAAAATAAAATAAAACGAACAGAGAATGAATCAATGATAAATCAATCTACTGATGAAGAGAAGGAGGATTTGGAGCTTTCATTGTTTGATCTCTCAAAGATAGCTAGTGCAACTGGTAACTTCTCATTAGATAATAAGCTTGGAGAAGGTGGTTTTGGACCTGTGTACAAGGTAAGTACACCAGGTACTATTAATCTAAGTGTTATAGTGAAAACAGTCGTGTAATTACAGGAGTTTTGCAACTGCTGAATGTCAGGGAACACTTGAAGATGGGCAAGAAATTGCTGTTAAGAGACTTTCAAGAACTTCTGGACAAGGTCTAGAGGAATTTAAAAATGAAGTGACACTAGTAGCCAAACTTCAACACCGTAATCTTGTAAAACTTCTTGGATGTAGCATTCAGAATGAAGAGAAATTGCTTGTATATGAATACATGCTCAATAAAAGCTTGGACCGCTTCATATTTGGTATGAAATTGGAGTCCATTTTAGATCTTGTCCATGTAGTTATAGTATGCTAAGGCTAAGTTTTTTTTACATGTATCCATACCTATTCTTGTTTTTTTTGTTGTTTTTGCATGGGATTTAAATTAACTTGAATGAACTACTCACCAGATCAAATACAGAAATATCTCTTAGATTGGCCTAAACGCTTCCAAATTATATACGGGATTGCTAGGGGCCTTCTTTATCTTCATCAAGATTCTATATTACGAATTATTCATAGAGATCTTAAAGCAAGTAACATCTTACTTGACAATGAGATGAATCCAAAGATCTCAGACTTTGGCTTAGCAAGAATGTTGGGGGGAGACCAAACTGAAGAAAACACATGCCGGATTGTTGGAACTCAGTATGCATTCTTAGCATTCTGTACTAACAACTTATTTATTTTAGTTTGGACTTTGGTCCAAAACTCAGTTATTAATATGATTGCTTCATATGTTATTTTATTTATTAGTGGATACATGGCACCAGAATATGCAATAGACGGGAATTTCTCAGTGAAATCTGATGTTTTTAGTTTTGGAGTTTTGTTACTAGAGATAGTTTCTGGAAAGAAAAATAGGGAAAAAATATCATCCAAAGGAAAGCCTCAACCTTATTGGATATGTAAGTACAAAGAAACTGCACTTTTATATATGTAACCATGGCAGAGTGCTGCTATTTACACATACTCCAATCTTTTGTAGGCATGGGATTTGTGGATGGAAGAGAAGCCAGAAGAACTCATTGATGAATGCTTCAAGAACTCCTGCAATCTGTCTGAAGCGGTGCGTTGCATCCATATCAGTCTTCTGTGTTTGCAGCAGCATCCTCATGATAGGCCAAGCATGTCATCTGTAGTTGTGATGTTAAACAGTGAAACTGCCCTGCCTCAGCCCAAACAGCCTGGTTTCTTTGTTGGGGAATGCTTATATGATGAGTATTCTTCCTCGTATAAGAATGAATTGGCTTCTGTCAATCAATTAAGCATTACAGATCCAGAAGCTCGTTAGAAAAAAACTGACCACTTAAGCATAGAATATCTGTATATATATTGCATATGTCGAAAATGTACTTGTTAGTAAATAGGTTCCACATCTATTATATTCTACTATATGTACCCTGTATTATAATATATATAGTGACTGCCTGACTCAGTTGAGAATATGGCAATACAAATTTCTCTCTTAGTTAACATGGTATCTAGAGCCTTCCAATAATCCTTCACCTATCTCAATCAACAATCCAACTCTTTCTCTCTCTCTCTTCTTCCTCCTTTTCATTTTTTTTTTCTTTTATGCGTGACTAAGGTCACGGTGGGATCAGCGGCACTCTAAGCCGCTATTGGTGGAAGCCCAGGCCTCCGGATTGCTGTTTGGTGGCGGCGTACGGCGGCGTACGGAATTCGAGACCAGAACAGCACTGTTCAAGGCCGTAGAAGCAGAACCGGAGCCGGTACGGAAGGTCTGGGTACACCGGACAACAGATTGGGCCGAGACGGACCCGGCTAGGCGGCGCGTGGCATCACACGCGCGTGTGTACGGAGGCGCGTGAAGCCCACGCGCAGAGGCAAGTGGCGGCGCGTGGCGGCGCGTGCGACATCTTCGGGCGGAGATCTTCCGTCTGGTGCTGTTTCGGAGGACTCTGAAGGGTTCTATAAGGTTGGTTGTGCAGTTTCGTGTCCTCAGGTGGCATTTTCTATTTTCTGGATAATTTTCTTCTGGTTTTTTTTGCTGTGCTGGCTGGATATGGATACTAGTTCTGATTTCATGAACGATTCTGAGGGTCCCAATGGTTCTGGAAACTCAAGGAGAGAATTTAGATCTAATTTTTCAGAATTATTACCAGTTGGTGGAAAAATAACAGAGCGGAAGTTAGATATTGAAGGGCGACAGTATGTTACCTGGAAAAGAGCAATTGAATACTATTTTGATGAAGTTCGTATGACACATCACTTGACTCAAGAGCCACCCATAGAAGATCCTGATCAACAATGGATCATAGAAGATCGTCGGTTGTTCAGGTTGGTTTGTAATACTTTAGCTACTGAAGTTGAAGATAACACGGCTCATTGTCGTACTGTTAAGGAGTTATGGGAGTCTATTGAAGGCCTATATTCGAAAAAGGATGATCTGAATCAGGTATATGATTTGACTGTGTCCTTGTTTCAATCAGATGAGAGAGGTAAGACCAATGCTCAAATTTATACTGAGTTCAATCGTATTTATGAACAATGGAATTCTCTGCTGCCTATTAGTAGTGATGTTAATGCAATGCGTTCTCAGCGAGAACAACTAGCTGCTTTGTGTTATTTGATGCGTTTACCTCCTGAGTTTAGCACCGCACGACAGCAGGTCTTATCTAGTTCTGAGCCCCTCACCCGGAAAACAGCTTATTATCGAATTCAGAGAGCATCCAAAGATATTTCTTCCTCCTCTCCATCTTCAAATATGAATGAGTCAGCAGCATTAGTTGGCTCAGGTGCTCGTGGAGGCCGTGGTAATTCTAGAGGTGGTAGGGGAAGAGGAAGAGGGCGAGGACATGAAGGAGGAAGAGGAGGTGATTGGCAGAATAACTCTAGTGAAGGAAGGAGAGGAGGTGATTCAGTTGTGATTTGCTATCATTGTCAAGAACAAGGACACATCAAGAAATTTTGTCCGAAGTTGGTAGGAAGGAATACCCAGCAGTCCAGGTTTGCTCATATGGCACAAGAGTCAGAAATCAATGGTAAATTATTATCTGATAGCGAATATGCTGAGTACTTGCAATTAAAGGCCTCTGTACAGCCGCCACCCACCCAACCTACTGCCACCATAGTTCACACAGGTAATTCTACTGCATGTCTATCCCATTCCAATTCTAGATGGGTCATTGACTCTGGGGCTACTGATCATATGACGGGTCAAACAGGTATACTATCTTCCTTTACTAATTCTCATCCTTCACATGTTACCTTAGCTAATGGGTCTACTGCTTCTGTTGTTGGAAGTGGCATGATCAATCTCACCTCTGATATCTCTTTATCCAATGTTTTGTGCCTCCCAAATTTTCCATTTAATTTACTTTCAGTTAGCCAAATTACCCGTGCTTATAATTGTGGTGTTTTCTTCTTTCCTGGTTATTGTGTATTTCAGGATCTGTTGACGAAGAAGATTTTTGGTAGGGGATATGAATCTGGGGGATTATACGTGCTGGATGACAAAGTTTCTCAACCAATTGCTGCTGCTGCTACCCCTACTCTACATCAATTACATTGTCGCCTTGGCCATCCCTCGTTGCTCTCTTTACGAAAATTATGTCCTAGCTTAGCATCTGTGTCTCATTTAGATTGTGAGTCTTGTCAATTTGCTAAACAGCATCGCCAATCTTATGTTTCTAGAGTTAATAAGCGGGTTTCATCCCCTTTGAGTTAGTACATTCAGATATTTGGGGGCCTTGCCCAGTTATTTCAAAGTCTGGTTTTCGTTATTTTGTGACTTTTGTGGATGATTATTCGCGAATGACTTGGCTCTATTTAATAAAGAATCGTTCAGAGTTATTTAATATTTTTTGTACTTTTCATGCTGAGGTACAAATCAATTCAGACAACTATTCGTAATTTTCCGCAGTGATAATGCTAAAGAGTATTTCTCTTCACAGTTTTCAGCTTATTTGTCTCAGCATGGTATAATTCATCAGTCTTTCCTGTGCTGTCACTTCCACAACAAAATGGAGTAGCTGAACGAAAAAATCGACATTTATTGGAAGTTTCTCGGGCACTTTTATTTGAAATGAAAGTTCCTAAAATTTTTTGGGCAGATGCTGTTTCTACAGCCTGTTTTCTCATCAATCGCATGCCTTCTTCTATTCTTGATGGTCAGGTACCTTTTTCTATTCTGTTTCCTTCTAAGCTTTTTTTTCCTATTTCCCCCCGTATTTTTGGGTGCACCTGTTTTGTTCATGATCACCGTCCCCAGGTATCGAAATTGGATCCTCGGTCTTTGAAGTGTGTTTTTCTTGGCTATTCTCGTACTCAAAAAGGGTATCGATGTTTTTCTTCTGAGTTAAATCGTTATATTATTTCTTCTGATGTTTCATTTTTTGAGTCTACCCCATTCTTTGGGTCGTCTCCCTCTTCCTCCTCCTTGCCAGGACCAGATCATGTTGATGAATACTTCCTTGTCCCTCCTCCTTCACTAGACTCACAAGTTCCTCCACCACAAAATTTGGTTCGACCTCCAATTCAGTTTGTTTATTCTCGTAGAGTGCAGGTACCACCAGCAGCTCCTCCACCGATTATGCAACAGCCATCTGATCCAGCCTCACTTTCCCACGGTCCGTCAGCTTCATCTCCTCTACCGGCTTCTTCCTCAGCAGATCCGCCCCTTGTGTCTTCTGATTTGGATCTTCCGATTGCTCACCGAAAAGGTACCCGTACTTGCACTCAGAAAGGTAACCCTCACCACCCCTTATTCCATCTCCACCTATGTCTCTTATTCTTCTTTACTTGCTTCTTCTCGAGCCTTCATTGCTTCTTTAGATTCTATTACTGTTCCTAAGTCCTATTTTGAAGCTCTTTCTCATAATGGGTGGCGTGCTGCTATGGAGGAAGAAATGTCAGCTCTTGAAGCTAATCAGACATGGGATCTTGTGCCTTTACCTGATGGTAAACAAGCCATTGGTTGCAAATGGGTCTTTACCGTCAAAGTGAATCCAGATGGTTCTATTGCTCGTTTAAAAGCACGTCTAGTTGCTAAAGGTTATGCTCAGACCTATGGTATTGATTATTCAGAAACTTTTTTCCCCTGTGGCCAAGATTACCTCTGTTCGTTTACTCATCTCTCTTGCTGCTACTCATGATTGGTCGCTTCATCAATTGGATGTTAAAAATGCCTTTTTACATGGCGATTTGAATGAGGAAGTGTACATGGAGCAACCACCTGGATTTATTGCTCAGGGGGAGTGTGGAAAGGTATTACGTTTAAAAAAATCATTATATGGGTTGAAACAATCTCCTCGAGCTTGGTTTGGGAGATTCAGTGAAGTAGTGACAGAATTCGGAATGAAGAAATGTGATCATGACCACTCTGTGTTTTATAGACAGTCTAGTTCAGGATGTATTCTTTTAGCTGTATATGTTGATGATATTGTGATTACAGGAAGTGATAAGTTGGGGATCTCACAATTGAAAGCCTTTCTTCAAGCTAACTTCCAGACTAAGGACTTGGGAGCGCTTCGTTATTTTTTAGGCATTGAAATTGCTCGAGGAAGAAAAGGGATTTTCTTATCCCAAAGAAAATATGTGCTTGATCTCTTGAATGAAACAGGAATGATTGGAGCTAAACCATGTGAGAACCCTATGATTCCAAATATTAAGCTTAATCCACAAGATGGGGAATTACTTGAAAATCCTGAACAGTACAGGAGATTGGTGGGAAAATTAAACTATCTTACTATAACTAGGCCTGATATTGCCTTTCCAGTAAGTGTAGTTAGTCAGTTTATGAACTCCCCAAGGACTTCTCACTGGGATGCTCTTACACACATTTTGAAGTACTTGAAGAAAGCACCTGGTCGAGGAGTCTTATATAAAAATCATGGTCATTGCAGAGTGGAGGCTTTTTCTGATGCAGACTGGGCCGGATGTCCTATAGATCGGAGATCAACTTCTGGGTATTGTGTATTTGTTGGAGGAAATCTTGTATCATGGAAAAGTAAGAAGCAAGCAGTTGTATCTCGCTCCAGTGCAGAATCTGAATACCGTGCTATGGCTCATGCTACATCTGAACTTGTATGGATTAATTATCTTCTTCAGCAACTTGGCATCAAGACTCATGGGATTATGCAATTATGGTGTGACAATCGAGCTGCTACTCACATTGCTTCAAATCCAGTTTTTCATGAACGAACTAAACATGTAGAAGTTGACTGTCATTTTATTCGACAGAAGTTACAAGAAGGAATTATTAGTCTTAGACATATTAGAACAGGGGAACAATTAGCTGATTTATTTACTAAAGCTCTTCCGAGAAAACGGGTTGATGAAATTTGTAACAAGCTGGGCATGATTGACATTTATAGCCCAGCTTGAGGGGGAGTGTTAGTAAATAGGTTCCACATCTATTATATTCTACTATATGTACCCTGTATTATAATATATATAGTGACTGCCTGACTCAGTTGAGAATATGGCAATACAAATTTCTCTCTTAGTTAACAGTACTTCAGAGACCAAACTGGGGGTTATGTAATTTGCAATTACCTTCGTCTGATGTTTCTCTCAGCTGACTGAAAGTAAAACATCTAAATCTAAATAACAGTATTCAAATCCGAGGATGGGTTTTTTCAGAACAACTGCTGAAACTATCGTAATTATAGGGTATTGTATTTCTGAAGTTCAACTTGTACAAAATTTTATGGGGAGCATGTTGATATGGAGTTATGTAGTATATTCATGAGCACATGATACAACTAGTTTAAAATCAGGCACACAACTTTAAAACTGGCGGGCCAGTATTAAATAGGTTTGGTCATATTTACAGGGTTGGAGATTATGAAAGAACATATCATCAGGAACCAGATGGGCTTATAAAATTAAATTACATTGGACTTTGCATTATAAATAGTTTCATTGAAAATAGGCTCATATGTACATTTGGGAGAAGATAAAATTAAGTTTACTTACTCTATGTTTTGAAACAGATTCCTGTAACAATCCAAAACTATGACTGGACTTTTGAACAATCAGTTGCAGTTGTTTAAATAGTCAAAGTTAGTGTCTTTATATCATACTCAAGTCTAAAATTTAATAGATATGAGATTTTATACTCACCATCTATTTTATTTGAAAAAAAACTCATATTTTGAAGTTTGAAATTAATGTAACTTCACTCTTTTTTCCACTGTGCGAAAATATCTTTTGAAGAAACAATAATATTTACTTTCCAAATTGTTTTGATAATGAACTACTCCTGCAAATTCACTAAAAATAATTACATCTATTTTGCTTAACTAGAGTTTTAAAACTAAAATTTGGTACAGCTTACCTTTGTGCGAGACTCATAGAAAAAGTATCAAAAATTTATTTATCCTTTGATTCACCGGGATGTATGTGATGTATCAATGCCTGATATTTAAACTTATGAGCGTAGCAAGTGCCATAAGCTGTGTATCTGAAAGAAATAATATAGACTTCTTTGCACCGGAAAGTGGGTGGCACTACTACACAAGGCATTATTATCCCCCCCCCCCTCTCTTTTCCCCCATCTTTTTCTCTCTTTGAAAAGCATCTAACAAGAGGAAATTCAAATTTTGCACCAAAGGAGTATGTAGCCTGCTTTTCCGTTGTTGAAGTATACAAAAATTAGAGTTAGGAAATTGATGGATTGGATGAATTTAGATTAGGTTATTAATGGGTCATTATTAATTTATTTATTCATTTACGATCTAATTAAAATTTTATATGGACTGTGAAAAAACCTAGGTTAGACTCAATCAGTTTATTTATCCATTTAATTATTATTTTTTTATTATTACTATTTTTTCACCCTAATAATCTTTATTACCATTGTCTTTTATATTATTAGTATTAAAAATAATTTTTATTTATAAAAATTTTAAATTTATATTTTTAGTCCTACTTTAATTTTTTTTATATTTTTCTTACTTATTGATGATAGTATTTTTTTTATTTTTTAAAGTAAGAATGAATATAAATTAGTCAAGTTTTGCCTAAAATATTTAGATGAACACAAAAATTATTCAATTTGACCTAAACTATATGCTTATTATAGCTTATATAGGCCTAATTTATTTATCAATTTTTTAAGGTTTGATTTAATCTATTACCCTATTTAGGCCTATAAATTATATACGTCTCATAGGTTAATATATTAAACTTTAATTAATATAACCTAATCTAGTTTGTAGAAAGAGTCAAATGTTAGACTTAAATTTGTTCAACTTTATGAATAGAATAAAAATGGGTAAATTACACAGAACCCTCCTCTATTTTCTCTAATGTGTGATTCATCCACTATAATATTAAAATGTGCAACTTGCCTTCTTATACTTATTAAATGGTGTGCATAACTCTCTTCCATTAACTTTCTTTTAGATATCTAAATAGAATCAATTTCTCTCTAATACTAAAAAAAATCGGTGCTAATTTTTTAAATGAATGATATCATATCCAATCATACAAAGAAATTTATTGAATCATTATCCAAAAAACTGATTTGATAACAAATTAATGAATCATTATTCAAATAATTTGATTTGAGAACAATTTCTATACAACTAGAAGAAGTTCATGAAAAACACTTGATTAAATAAAATAATTAATTAAACATACTTGATTAAATCAATATCTTAATTAAATGAATGATATTTGTTAATTCTATTATATGGTAATACGAAAGACATTGAATTGCTTATAATTTATTTAATCAACAATTGGTTAAAAAAATGAATTATAGTTCTTTAGACATATTGCATAAGATAAAATCAAAGATCAAAGAACTAAAATTATATTGTCCTTCAAGCATACTACATACAAAAAAATTAAAGACCCCAACACTAACAATATTAAAAGAAAATTCTAATATCATCAAAACCAAACTTTGCAATGTACTTGGGTTTCATTCCTTCTCATCACAATTTATTATTGTTTGTTATGGGAACTATAGAGCCATTGCATGTTTGTCACTTACTTTTTGCAATATATTAACAAAACGATTGGAATCATTTCATTTGTACATGTAATTACACAATCAATAAAACTATTGAACCATTGCTTGCTACTATTATTAAGTTTACATTTTTTTCACATCAAGTTAGCATATATCTTATGCAAATTCACTTACTTTCTATAATATATCATGAGTTTATTTAGAATAATAATTTAGTAAATAGAAGAGTTCCACATATAACCTACTATCAAACATTTGCTCTAGATCAAGGGCTTTTGTAATATCCAATTCCTCTTGTTTTGGAAACTCATCAAGTGTTTTCATACAAAAGAGATGTTTCAACTCACTATAATTTTTGACTAATATCCATTTTAGTTCTGGGAAGCATACTTGTTTCAAGCTAGGATTTGTAATATTTTGATTTTTCTCATTCTCTTCATCTATTTAATCTGGTGCTTCATCATTAGTTATAATTAATACCTTCAATTGTGGAAGGCTTTTCACCAAATAGGGGAATATGATGACTTTCAATTTTCTACGTCTTTTAATTGAAAGACCTTTTAGATTTTCTAGAGTTCACATATGTTTGGAATAGAGTTTAACTTGGAGATTGCGTGTTGTCCAGAGACTCCAAGCCTTTGAGATAAAAAATGCCTTCTAAACAAAACTATTATTCTGTAACTAAATTTTCTAGATATATCATTAGCCTTCACTTATTATTTAATTGAGAACCATGCTTAGATGCTCTAGAAATATCACGAGTAACATATGTAGTAGTAAAGTATATTGAACAAAAACACAAGATAATAAGGAAAGAAGATTTCAATAGGCAATCAATTTGCAAATACTATTAATTTGAGAAACATTATATTATTTGCAAAATTTGCATTTGATGTTCTCAATATGCAAATCTCTATTTTAAGAAAATCCATTTGTAGATTTTTTGTATATGCTATCAATTTGACAAATCTCTATAGCAAAATCTGCAATTTATGTAATCAATATGAAAAATTTGTAAACTAATCTAAAAATTCTTTGCATATGCCATCAATTTGAATTTTCTACATAACCTAACATAGTTACTTGCAAAATCTAAAATTTATATAATTATTATGTAAAATCTTTATTTTCAAAAAACTAATAAGTAAATTGATTTTGCAAGTATAGGAGGGCAAGATGCATATTTTAATATTATAAGGGGTGTGCATATTAAATAAGTATAGGAGGGCAAGATGCATATTTTAATATTATAAGGGGTGAATCACACATAAAAAAGAGTAGGGTTCAACGTAATTTACCCAATAAAAATAGGTTAGTCTAATATGACTAGATGGTCTACTTCCACCATATTTAAGAGGGATATATTTTTAAGTAATATTTTATATTTAATGTTCTAAAACTCATTTTATTATCTAAAAATAAATTAATTAATATTATTTCACAATTAAATATACAAATCCTCAACTCTATGTTATAACATAAGATATACAAATCCTCAACTCTATGTTATAACATAAGATTGACAATATATATATATATATATATATATATATATATTGTAATATGAAGTATGGGTGAATTTTCAATTATCATTTTGCTAAATACTTATTTTTATTATAGAATAAAAAAATGAAGTGAATGGATAATAGATATTCATAGATATCCACGGATGGGTTGGCGTAAATGATTCTTTTGTTAATAGATGAATATTTCATGTATTCATTTAACTCGCTAAAGATAACATATGGATTTAAATTAATTTAAAGGTGGATGAGTTGAACAAATTTCGTGGATATCCATCCATTTTGTCATCACTAACAAAAATGTACACAATAAGTTGGCAAAGCTTCTCATTTACGTACACTCCTAGATCCACACTTTTGAGTGTTTGATTCTTATGCTGTAGATTTTTCAGAGAGATCTTACTGAATTCTTTCTTGTGAGACCTTAGTTAAAAGGGGAAAAAAAAAAAAAAAAGAAGTCCGTCTTGGTAAGTTTTGATTACTTGATTAAGCTGAGTTTTGTGGGAAAACTTGGCTAAAGATTTTTATATTCTTAGGATTTAAGTTTTTATATTCAGATATTGTCACATGACACACTTTACTTACAGAAATGAGTAAATTATTATCATCTCTCCCAATAATATAAAAGTATCTTACCTGGTGACGTATGCCATGTTTATTCAGACCCTCCGTGTGTGATGTTGCTAGAAGATATAGTTAGAGGCTACAAAAAATTCTTATATCATTATAAAACGGGATCTTATTTTCTATTTAATAGCGAAAAAGGCAGTTATAATTTTTAATACTTCGATAATTGGAAAGTATATATTTTTATGTACGTTAGTCCGATCATTTAAACAATAAAATTGACAATTATTTTCTTTCAATCAAATGGAAGTAAAGACGGTCAAGAGTATTTCACTGGGCACCACTCAAGCATTGCCATGGCGGAAAACTCTACATTTAACTCCGTTAGACCTGAAAATAGCTAGTTGTCAACCGCATTCTTTTTTACTTCCAAGTCTCACCGACTTAAGAGCCAAAAAATATCAAATGGCTGCATGCCACGAATGTTCATATAAAGACAAACTTTCACGACTTTGTTTGTATATGCAACCAATAATCATTGATTAGATCGGCCAGGAGTTTGTCCATTCTTTCTCTATTACCATTATTCCTGAATTCTATTTGCATCTCACGGGCCCTCTATTTACTATTGCATCATTTTCTTTCCATCAAATTATGCTCAAAATTTAGTCAAATCTCGGCTTCGTTTTTCTTTGGTTTTGTCTCAGATATCTCAAATAATTCAGAGTCAGCATGTCTTTTCAACTATTATACACCAGGCGCTCTAGCTGCTGACCTTGACCTTTGCCAAATTGCCAGTATACTTAACAGAACCATATTGCACAATATTACTCAAAGACTCCCAATCTGAACTTCCCAATCCATACACTACAACTCCCTTCATATTTTTAGCTAAGGAAAACAAAGTGCCTAGGAAGTTGGAATTCTTTGGAGCTTCTTTCCTTGATGATTATTGTCATTCTTTGTGTACTAATTTTCCCTTATCTCAAATTTTCCACAGCAATTGATTGCATCAGTGTGTCACAGACTCAGTCCATAAGAGATGTTTAAAATGGAGTCACTTTGGTTTCCCAAGATGGAAGCTTTGAACTCAGTTTCTTCCGTCCTGGAAACTCCCAGAAACGTTATCCGGGAATCTGGTACGAGAATATCCCATACCGAACGTGGTTTAGGTGGCAAATAGGCTCAATCCAATCAATGATTCCTCAGGCATCCTATCAGTAAACAGCACTGCTAGCCTTGTACTCACCCAAAATGGAAATGTTGTTTGGCACACAAGTCCATCCAAAGAGGCACATAATCCAGTGGCCCAGCTCTTAAATTCAGGAAATCTTGTGGTGGAAAATGAGAATGAATATAACCCAGAAGCCTATTTATGGCACAGCTTTTATCATACCCTTTTGCCAGGCATGAAGTTTGAATGGAGTCAAGAACTGGCCTCAATAGATATCTGACTGCTTGGAAGAGTCCTGATGTTCCCTCCCCGGGTGACTTTATTTGGGTAATAAAGCTCACAAATTATCCTGAATCATATATGATGAAGGGATCAGAAAAGTACCACAGAACCGGACCATGTAATGGCTTGCATTCGATTGGATCACTAGAATTGTTACCAGTTTTTTTATTACAAATTGTCACCGCTAAGGATGAATTGTACTATACTAATATTCTCAAGAACATGTCTGTGATCACAAGGTTAGTATTGAATGAAACAAACTATATTCGGAGGCAATGTGCGTGGAGCGAGGCAGAAAGGACGAGGAAGACCTATATTTCAGTGCCATTGGATGACTGTGATAATTATGCTTCTTGTGGAGCACATGGAAATTGCACAATCACAACTTCCCCAATTTGTTATTGTTTGGAGGCTTTTAGGCCGAAGTCGGAGCAGTCATGGAACTCAGTGGATTGGTCCGAAGGATGTGCCCGGCTGAGGCCGTTAAGCTGTGATGATAATAAAACATCAGATGGTTCTATTAAGTTGGAGGACTGAAAGTGCCGATACTACATATAGTTGGCTGGATTATTCAATGAATTTGGAGCAATGCAGAGAGAGGTGCTTGAAGAATTGCTCTTGTATGGCCTATACAAGTAGAGATATAAAAAGATCAGGCAGTGGCTGTGCCATGTGGTTTGGGGATCTGATTGATATTAGATAGTTTCTATCTGGTCAGCAAAGTCTAGTTATTCGAATTGCTGCCTCGGAATTAGGTAGGGAACTTGCTTTTCCAAATGTATTTTTCAGGAGTCTTTTTCACCTAAAAGTGTTCATTTTGTATTTTGAAAATTTCAGTCATCTTGCTTCTAGCTATATTTAACAGCAGTTTCTGATTGCCATAGCACCAAAAAAAAAAAAAAAAAGAAAAAAGAATAGCAGTTTCTGATGATCAAATTCAACTATGAAGAAGATGCCATAAGTAGGCATAAAAAGAAGTTGATAGTAATAGTTGCTTCCGCGATTGCTGCCATTTCTGGGACCCTTTTAGCTGTGTGCTGTTATATCTAAAAAATCCGCAAAAGCATGAGGAATAAGAAATAATAGAGCCTTAAATCTAATTATTAAGTTCAAACAAAAAAGGAGGAAAATGAGACACTGCATAAAGTTACCATATTGTTTTTCAATTTTTATGCTTGATAGATACTTACTATGCTACTGTTGTATTCCATTTTTTTTTTTAGACTTCTATTAAGAGTAACAAGTTAGCACCTAAAACGATAAAGGGAAAAAGTTCCAAAACCAACAGAGTATCACTATGGCATTATTGTTGCATTTTATAAAAGAAAGGAAAATATTGAGAAATTTGTTAGGAAATTCCAACTTCAAGTCAGAGTAGCCAACAGAATTTACTATTATTTATGTCCCCACTTCCTGTTATTGTGCCCTTGTTTCCTTTCTGTACAAATTTGGAGAAATTTCTCTCCTCAATTATTCATCTCTCAACAACTTTCCTTTGCACTCTAATACGGCAGAATGTTATAGATCAGGTCAATTCTAAAATAGCGAAGTCAGGTGAAGTCATTTTCTATCAAAAAAATTATTTTTGATGAAAACTGAGCTTTTTTGAAATACATTTTACATTTCAAAGAGTAAAGTGTAAAATTATAGTCATTTATGAAAAAAGAAAAAAAAAACGCAACTTTTTAGATCTTATGCGTCCTATAACTCTTATTCTTCACTCTCTTCAAATTTTACATTATCAGTTTGGTGGATTTCCACTCCTTTCACAAAATTGCTGTGTAATGTCCAAACAATGTAAGAATTCAAAATTTTTGAAAAAAATAAAACGTGAATGTGCATGCAAGTCGCATGTTATTTCTGTCAAAGAATTTGATTAATAGTATAACATTATTACCAGTGAACAACAGAAAAAATCATCAGAGCCAAAATTTTGGTTCACTATAATTTTATTCCCAGGGAGCTGAATAGTTAATGCAAAGTCCTCATCACAAACTGCAATTTCTGCAGTAGGCGGCTCCCTTTTTCTCTCACTAAATTAGGAGGCCAGAAGGCCCAAATTGCAAAGCTCATAGTTACTGGACAATATTTCATGCTACTAAATCCCAAGTCCAAGTCGTACGAATACATATCAAAGCATAACACTTAAAAGTTTGCTTTTAATTGTAACATTAACATCTTCATGTCTCCTACAACATTCGACTACTAACTAGAAAGGAAAATTTCACACTTAGATATTATATGAGGTTGACCTTTTCTGAATAAGAACACAATGTTTGGATTAGTGACGTGCATTTCACCTCATTCATTTTGCTAGACATGTCAAATGCATATACAGCATGCATAAGAACCTAATCACAGGAGGCTTTTATGAGAACTTAGAGAATTAAATTTGCAAGTATGCTAATACATTTCAAATTTGTTGCTCCACAACAAATCTAATCTCTTGGAGTTTAGGTTTGGCTTTGATTGAAGATGTATGACAAAAAGGAAAAAAAAAAAAATTACCCATTAGACGTTTCTCATCCTGTCTGTACACAAGAAGAGTATCCTATTTGATGGCACCTAATTGAACATTCTTCCAAGTCTGAAAATAAGAATCTTGACTAGAAAATTGCACAAATTACTAATTTTGTCCATATCTATCTTGAAAGTCACTTTCAATCTGGTTTGCACTAAAATTTTGGTATATTATCTTGTACCTAACATTGAGATGGACATCTCATTGGTTCAACCCGCTTTACCTTTTCCAGATGAAGAACCAAATTAGTGAGGATAAAAAGCTAGTTCTCCTAGCATTGGCAATAGCTTCTCACCATTCAGCATTAGAACTACAAAAGATATGTTTGGCCTATCCTTTGGTCTCTCTTGCACACATAAAAGCCCTATGTGAGTACTTCTTAATACTTGTGTCACTGAATCACCTATTGATTCCTCTATCAAATCCAATGGCCTCTCTTAACATTACAGTCTCCACACCTAGATCACATGAAAGTCAAAATTATGAGTTCGAATTCATTTTATGAAGCAAGAGCCACTTATGTAGTGTCACGAGCCAATTTCGATTATGATTAGCATAAATCCTAATACTAGTTTTCATAAGTCTTAACATTGATTCCTTTAATCTATCCAATAGAAGTCTCCATATTTTCAGTAGGACTCCAAATTCACTTTAAATTTTTATAAGAAAATAAGCAAAGTCTCTCTTATTTTTTGGACACTTCTTGAGAGCTACACACCTTAAACCATGAAACCTGTGAATTCTCTTAGATATGATAACATCAAACATACATAAGTACAATATAGTTTCAAATTCATACATAAGTAAACAATTCAATGCATCCAATGCTGAATCGATAGATTTCTATCTTTAATACTAATCCTAATTCCAAAGAGAAACCCTAATCGTCAAATCTTCTAATCTAGGTAATCTTTAATTTTCTATGCATGAGGTGAAACTTAAATATACTATTTCAACCTAAAAACATTGAAAATAAAATAGAGTGAATTATAAAAATTCAGTGAGCGTGTCTTGTAGGAGATTACCTTTGTATATACATACATACAAATTAGAAATTAATAGCAAACTCATTTTCTGGATTTTTGAAGTATACAAAACTAGGCCTCAGATTAGGCATGCACCTATACACAACTTAGTTCTATATTTCCATCATAATCATAGTAATCTTAATTATTCGTTATATCATACAACAGCCATTTTGAGTAGTCATTACACTTACAAATACATTAAATTCTTGCAATAACATCAAACAACAATATTTAATCACAAACAAAATTATAATATCACATAATATTACATAACCATTTATAGTAAATATACATGTATTCATCCTTTGACTCCTAAGTCAACTTTATATCCTCCACAAGTTATTTATCGGGAATTTCTCATCCAACTTCCACATCATTACCTTTATCACATTTCTCACTTCAAATGTCATTCTTGCCATAATTCTCCATGTAATAAATACATTAGAACTCAACTTATTATATCACAAAATCTAGTACAATTTCATACAAGGTAGTTATTTGCCTTTGCAAGGCCAATTTGAAGCATATAGTATGGTATACATATGTAGTAACACCACCATACCCTTTTTGCGTGGCCACAACATTCTTTCACCTTCCAACATAAGTTATATTAAGCTTTCCAACATGTATACATTATTATAATTCAATCACAATATGAATTATATAATTTACTATTGTAAATTACCATGTCTTCTAAACATGATAGACCTACAATCACTTCAACATGTAACTACTTTATCATCACAAATGTCATCATTATATTATCTATGTATGGCTAGAAAGATAATTTAACAAGAATATGTGCTATGCAATTGTACCATAGAGAATACACACATGAAAGTGTATATATATACTATGTCATCAATAAGAATATAAATAATAACATTAATCAATACTTCATTAAGATGTTAATTAAGAGTAATATATATATTTACTTGGTAATGCTAATCCACCCTTGGAAGTTGCAAAGCATCCATATTCATCTTTTCACATTTTCCTCTTACTATCAGAATTTTACAGGAATAATTTATAAATATATTAGATTCACCTATTTTCTTTTCAAATCACTATCACGAAATCTAATTAGAATATTTCAATATCCCATACTACAATTCTACTATCTCTTTCTTAAGTTGATGACCAAAAATTGGAAATATGCTATTTCATGATAATTTGAAATCAAACCTATACATGTGAAAATATTACAATTTAAAGCTTTAAAAAAGCTCATGTATGCCATTTATTCATCTTAGACCATCACGTCCCTTTATTTTTTACAAATTTATGATTAAGAAATTAGAAATTCTCGTATATGACCATTTTCCTAATCCAAAGTAGAAAATAATTGAAATATTAAATTTTGATGATATAAGTGTACTGTAAATATACTTGTCTAATATTCTTGGCCATATGATTTTAATTTTATCATTGCTATACCAAGCATACAAAATAAGGTGACAAAGCAAGGTTTGAATATAATTTAAATTCTCCATAATATTAAAACATAACACCATCGAGAAACTTTACTCATATTGTCTTAACATTCTATAGCATGAAAATATTATTTTTCAAAAATATTACTAGGAATCCATAATACATAGAAAATAGGTTTCTTTGAATCATACATGAATCTGCTATGATAATAGTAAAATATATTCTATTTATATTTTAATCATTCTATTTTAGCATTTCATAACATAAAAATTGTATTTTTCATATGTATTATCGTATATGTCAAAAATACCTAAATAAGTTTTCATCAAGTCAGCTTCACAATAATAAAAACACTAGGGTTCCATAATGTCACTCACCTCACTAGTCCAAGATGACCCAATTAGAGCTCCCCCAATAATAGGGGCATATTAGAATACCGACAAGGAGGAAAGGCTAAAAACCCTTTTGTTGCTACCATTTAAGATGAGTTACAAATCATAGCTCTAATACAAGATTGCGCAACGTTAGTTGTGCTTTTCACACTATGCTCAACAGTGGTTTTTGGTAATTGTGGTAGCAATGGAAGCTTCCATCTTTTGACTGGACTATTCTTTCATAACCACGCTCTTTCATTAAAGCTCATGGCAATAGAAATGAGAGAAAGATAGAGGTGTTCACACAAGGAGGAAAGATAACAAGTAGTAGTGACCTAATAGCTCAAAATAGTGGCATGATGGAGATAAAGGGAAAGAGAGAGAAAGATGTTGAGGAGAGAGAGGGGTTATAATGGCTAAGAGAGAGATAGAAATAAAAAGAGAGTATGTTGGTGAGAGAAACCAAGAAAAGCAATAGGAAGCTAGTGGGAAAAAGAGCCATGGGCTTTGATTCAGCACCTCTTGCATATCTTAAGCTCACTTCTAACATAAAATCTTAGCCTTTCATTTGAACCTCAAATTCATCCTCACTATTAATTTATTTTAGTAACTCATTTTTATAAAATTAGTTTTATTTAAAAATCTCAATTATTTTTAATCTTCCTTCAATATACATATATATATATATATATATATATATATATATATATATATATATATATATATATATATATATATATATATATGTATTTGTAATAGCTTGATAAACTTAAAAGTTCTAAAATAATTATTTCATAAATTTTGTATTTACAATTACTAAAACTATTTCAAACTTTCACAATTCTAAAAAATAATTCATTGAATACAAACAATTTATTTCATAAATCCTTGCGAGATATCTCTTATAAAAATTATTTTAAACTAATCTTGAAACTATTTCATAATTCATTGAATACAAACAATTTCATATTTTAAACTATTTCATATTTCACAATTACTAAAACTATTTCAAACTTTCATAATTCTCAAAAATAATTTATTGAATACAAATAATTTATTTCATAAATACTTGTGAGAAATCCCTTATAAAAATTATTTTAAACTAGTCTTGAAGCAATAATGGCCATATAAAATAAGTAAATTTTAAATATTATAATCAGTATCATTTTATCATTTTAAAAATAAATTTAAAATTAAATATTAACTAAATAAATAAAATAAATCCTCATAAGCATTGAAATTTATAAAACTTCATTTACTAACTCGAGGTATTCCATGTAGGGAAACATAAAGCTCAAAATTAAAATACAATATTGTTGTAATTGTGGACTAACTTAACTATATAGAAAGTTACTTATACTATTGATACTTAACATATCCAAGAAGGTTAAGATAGTGATTTGGGTTACAAAAATTCCTGCTTCTCTTTCCATTGAGTATCTCTAGTATAATAACACTAAAGCTAAAGACATCTAACTTCATTGAAATCCATCCACAAATTGCATACTCAAGGTGTATATAAGCACTACAACAGAGCAAAAGACCTTTAGAGAAGAACAATGTTGCAACAAAAATTAACTAAATGTAGTTTAGGTATACTTACTAAATTCCCTTAACTCTCTTTGTCTTGGCTTTATCTTGATATCTTCCAAATATTAGAGCAAGACAAAAGTTTGATATTTTTGGATTTATATTTTTATTAAAAAGAATGTTGCTTGTTTTGATATCTTCATCAATGATTCTTAATCTAAAATCTTTATGAAGATAAAGAAGTCTAGAAGCAATTTTGCAAATGATTTGGAAGCATTGAATCCAACTTAAAATGTTTCTTTTTGTTCGATCGCAAAAATTCCCAAGTTAGATTGGTGATGGTTTAATTATCATGTCAACAGTAAAGTATGCATGCAGAATATAAATTCAAACCAAAAATCAAATAGCTTAAACTTCTATTGGGCATATATTCATAGATCAAGAGACCTTTATCATCATGAATGCAATAACCAAGAAGTTTTACAAGATTTCTATGCTATAGATTGACAATTAATTCATCTTCAATCTTGAACTCTTCTTGTCCTTATCCTGAATTATTCGACAGTTGCTTCACTATTATCTCTTGCCCATTTGCTAGTGTTCCCTGTTAATCATTTTTTTCAAGCATTGAAAAAGCAATAAGGTTGGATCAATTGGTGCAATCATATAATCATAATATATCTTGTAAATAGGTCTAAATCTACCTTCTCTTAATTTGTTAGTGATACGGAATTGATTTATAGCATAAGTTATGATTGATAAATCAAATGATGGTATGTCAATGTCTTCTTTCTTATCATTTTAATCTTGAGCCTTCCTCTTAATCACTTCATTCTTTCCTGAAATATTAAGATATAAATTTATATATTATTTTTTCAATCATTGTAAATGAGCTATAGAAGTCAAAGTTTAAATATTTAGAAAGATCACCTTCTTTCTCATGTTTCTTCATTCTCAGGTAGAATACAACTTAAAGTATTATCAATCCAAATATGAAAACTATGCAGCTTAGTAGCAACAAAACTCCTAAAAGTTGCTTCTTCTTCCTGGTATTATTTGAGGGGTTTAAAGAATTTCACATCAACACACAAGAAACTCATTAGTCACTTCAAATAGACAAATTTGGTTATTAATAGAAAAGAAAGAAATGGTCTCTTTTAGCCCATTTTCAAAATGGAAGCTAAAAGTAACGAGATGCTTAGGGATGGCAATAGGTTGAATTTGGATAAAACCAACCCAAACTCAATTACACTTAGACCCATTAAGGACCTACTATTTTAGATCTATTAAAGATCCATATTCATTAAAGATCCGATTAAAAAATTCAAAATAGATTTATTTGGATCCATTAATACAAATATAATTTAAAATCTTTTAAATAAAAAAATAAAAAAGTTATTCCTTTTTTATAGTAATCATACTTGACAATTATGAATTATATCTATTTTTTTGTTTACATCTATTTTAATTTTAACCTATCTATACTATCCAAATTAACTTTAGGATAAATATAGGTTGTATTATTCCCATTAATAATAATTATACTTCATAATTATGAATTATACCCATTTTCTTATTAATATTCATTCTTATTTTGACCTATTTATACTATCATAATAGCTTTAGAGTAAATATAGATTTTATTAGGTTAACTCATAAATAATTATTTATCTATTTATATTATAATTTGATACTTCTACATTATATAAACTAATATTATAAAATAAAATAATATTATTTTAAAATATCTTTATAATGTAATGTAAACTGAAATATTTTTAATATTATTTATCTTAAATAAACTATCATAATATTTTTGTATATGTGATAATATTAATTTTTATATAATAATATATTAATGATAAAATATATCATTTAAATATATTTAATGTAATACTCAAAAGAGATTCAAGACTCATTAAATATTTATAAAAGATAAACTTGTGTATTGTACAAATTAATATTAACGAATACCCAAAAAGGATTCAAGATCGATTAGATATTTAATGAGTAAATCCAAACTCAAACCATTATAAAGTATGTCTAATTTAGGTAATATTCATTAGATAAATATTTATTGATTTGAGCCAAATCCATATAGACAATTTTGCCATCCCTATTCAGCCCTCCTAATGTAAAATTTTTGTTTTTCTGCTTGCAACATAAATGATGCTTCAAACATTGATTGCAGTAGGGCCAAGCTAAGATTCTATTTCTAATACCCTAAGGCCAGACGGACACTACCGATAGATCACATGATTGTTGACAATTTCATACGCTTTTTCTACCATGTTTTAATTGGGGAACAAAAATCAAAGACGGGTTAAAGTAAAAATAGTAGTATCTAACAAAGATCCAGGCACTCGAACGTAAAGGTCTTGTCCATCCACAGGCATGATTCTGGTATGCACAATGTCACCAAACCAATGCACACAACCATTTCTCCCATTCCCAGAATCTAAATTTGCATATCCTATGCAAGAACAGTTTCTGTAAACACAACTTCTCACATTCCTGAAGGTTCATGTTCTTTTCAAACCAAGAAAAAGACGTGTTTGGCAACTTCACTCCTGCATACTTCACAAAGCCATTGCTCACATTACAATCCAACTTTAAACCCCGAATACACCCATTAGACGCGTCATTTGATTTTTGTACAAAACCTCTCAAGCACACACATATTGGAGAATTAGCAATGTTGCAGACAGAATTGGTACCACAAACAGCATAATTATCACACTGATCCAAAAGGCCAACAGCAAGAATCTGTCAATTTTTGTCCCTGTCACACCATATGAAACGTTGCATAAATCCAGACGGATTAATTGCGAACCTAGTAACAGTTGAATTGTTCAAGAGCTTATAGGTATAATAAGGTTCCTCATCAGTCATCACCAAAGCGAAATTCAAGTATCTATACAGAGTTTCCGATGGAATACCAGAAAATTGAAGGCCATCCCATGGACCTGGTCTATACACTATGTTTGTTGTCCCCTTGTAACAACCAGTTAAGGAAGACTATCAGTATCTATGTGGTATGGCCAATCATCGGGAGCTGGATTATTATTGTCTTGCCAAGATGTTAGTGATGTATGCATGCCAGATACCATACTACTCCAGATTTTCATCCCTGGGAGGGATGTGTCTCCAGGAAAATCAAAGCTTTGCCAGAGAAAGTTGTCAGGCTCATTTACTTCTCTCACAACAAGGTTTCCAGAGTCCAGAAGCTGAACAACTGGATTCTGTGCAACTGTTGATGTATTCGAGGGCTAAATTTTTGCTCCTGAAGAATCAAGAATGACAAGATTTCCTCCATTTGTTCCAAAACTCCAGAAGAGTTTCCTATTGGGGCGGCTCTGTTGGCTACCGATACTATTGTTGTTGGGGAAAAGTTCTTAAACCATATTCCCAAATGTTTTCCATTTGATTTCTCGAAGAAACCAGCTTCGAAAGTTCCGGCTGGCGAAACTAGAGTGTCATCTTTCTTTCATGCATTGTCCGGGATTAATAATGTCTAATGCATTTAAGGTGGGTATGAAGAAGAGCAAGAGACAGTACCCAGCTAGTACCTTGTGGATTTCCATTCATTTCTAGAAAACCGTGGACTGGTCTATATTTCAACCAAACATGGTGGCTTTAAACTTTAAAACAATCCAAAATCTTGTAACGAAGGAAAGAACAGAACTCAATTCAAAGGTACGGTTTCTGCTTTGAATATAGGGATTGAAGCAAATCCTGTCCTTTTGCACGAGAAGGGGCGTTGATTCAAACGACGTCTAACACTTAGAAACCATCATGTCAGGTCAAAAAGACTCAACTTTCTTATGCTTTATAATCAGCCTGAATTACTGGTTTTCATCCAGCATGGCATATAGCGACCAATACCATTAAAACAAGAATAGGTCATTGACAATATACCCAAGTAGGTGTTCCATAAACGTTTCTACCTAAATACTATCTTTTGGTTTTATTATTATTGTTATTATTCCGAATCTGGTTTGAAGCTAAGCTTGGCATTTTGCCATTAGTTTAACGATGCTTTCTTTCCATTTCCATTTGATGTCAAATGTAAAACCATTCGGCAAGTTGCAATATTTTTGCATAATTTACTTTGATTTTGTTGAGTAGTAGTTCATGAGAATCAAACTTATGACACTTACAGCATACTTGACTTGAGACTAAAATCAGTACTACGTGTTCGATCTGGTCCTCAGTAATCTAAAACAATAAAACTCTGGTGTAGTTACTTGAATGCCTGCCGTTAAGTCCTTAAGGAATTTTATCCGATTTAAAATTAATACAAACAAAGGAGTTCCTTTGAAAATTAATTTGTCTAAGACTACCAAATACTGTGATATTCAGAACATTCTCTCTCTCAGGTGCATGCGTTGAAGAAAATGATGTTTTATATTTTCAGTTGAAAACAAGAACATGCAATTTCCTGGATATGTCAATGTATGAAAGATGTTATGGCAAAGTCTACGAGGACTCTCAGAAGAGGAGAAACTATTGGATATATTCAAGGACAGCGTGGCATTCATAGAAGCCTTCAACAATCGGAAAGAAACCTTACAAGCTATAGATCAATTTGCAGATCTCATTAACGAGGAATTCAAAGCACCGAGAAATAGATTCAAGTCTCGACTTTTGCGTCTTAATATGATAATGTGACTGCTGCCATCCACTATGGGTCGGAGAAACGAAGGACCCGCCTCTGCCATCAAGGACCAGGGTCAATGTTGTAAGAGGAAATTTGGACCAGAAACCAGTGTTTGGATTCCAACTTTGTATGTTTGGGGTAAGAATTAGGGGTGGGCAAAATGTCACAAATCGATTTAAACTGACCGAATCATTTTATATTTGATCGATTTAAATTGGTTGATTATAATAAACAGTTAAATTCGAATAATTATTATTTGTTTTCAATTTTTTTTGGTTGGTTGCAGATTTGAAAATTTTCAACCGTATTAAATCATAACTAACCGAATTATTATAGAGTTTAAGAATTTGTTTTATATGGTGCATTTTAAGGTCTTCTATTATTTATCTCTTCATTCCCTCAGCCTTCACAAATTTTTTTTCAATATCAAAATCTTGTTCTCAAATATCTCTCTCTTAAAAAAAAAATTCAATACTTATCCAAATCTAAATTTGTCTTACCAAATTTCAAATAAAATATAAGTGTTGAAGCCTAGAAATTAGGCAAAATTTATTCTAAATTATTTATTTTCCTATATTTTATTTGAAAAGTGAATGTATAGGAGATTTGTAAACTTTCCTACATGTTAAAAAAATTTGAAATAATTAACTATATTTAAACCATTCGTAATTAATTAATTCGATTAATAACAATTTAAGTAATGATTTCGGTCGGTTGTGGTATATTTAAAAGGATAATTAGTCTAAAATGATTAATTGATTTACAAACTGAAATCGACTGAAACTGAAATTTGCCCACCCCTAGTAAGAATTAAGTTAATTTATAATTTGTTAATTTAATTAATAAGGAATTGTTTGATTCGTATAAAAAGTAACTTTTAGAGGAAAATTGAATTTTTTAAAAAATAAATTTTTATGTAAACTTTTTAAGAAGAGGAAATTTAGACTAGGGACCAGTGTTTGGATCGCAACTTTGCATGTTTGTGGGTAAGAATTATGTTAATTTATAATTTGTTAATTTAGTTAATAACAAGCTGTTTGATTCGTACAAGAAATAACTTTTAGTGAGAAATTTAATTTTTTAGAAAATAACTTTTTGTATGAATTTTTTAAGATGTATTTAAAGTTATTTGATTGGCGCTTAAGAAGTGACACTTTATGAGAAGTAACTTCCTATATCTTTTTTAGTTCAACTTTGAGTATATTAAAAAGTATTAATAAAATAAATATTATATTATCAATACTATTGTAATATAAATTAATAAATTTTAATTGTTATTAATTAAATTTAATGAGGATAATTTTATTATTATATTTATAAATAACATAAGAAGTAAAACTTACCTAAGGGAGAGGTAGGTGAGTAACTTTTTATATTTTATGAGAAGTAAAATTTCTCAAAAAGTTTTATTTTCCTCAATTTACAATATAATAACTAATCAAATAACCTATCTATTTTTTACTTCTCGGGAAATAAAACTTTCTATATTAGTGAGATGAACCAAATGATCTTTAAATTATAAATTATTTTTTAGATGTTTTTAATGTATTAAAAATTAAAAATTAATAATTTATAAATTTTATTTGATAAATTTCATAAGGTAGTTTATAACTTATAGATTAGTAGGCTTTCAAAAAATTTTTAATTTTATTCATTTTCTTTTAATTACATAATAACATATATCCTAATTATGTAAATATATATTTGACATATCCTCATTAATTTAATATAAATAAATAAATGATAAATAAGTAAATTAATATATTATGTCATAAAATATAATTAATTAAATTTTAGATTATTATATTATTATTTAAATAACAAATAAATTAAAACTAAATAAATATAAAATATCATAAACATAATTAATTAAATTTTTATAATTATATTCTTATTTTTGAATATTTTGATTATATTAATATAATTTTAATTTAAAATAAATATTAATTAATTTAATTACTATATATATTTATATTAATATATTTTTATGCCATTTTACTTTTTTCATCTAGTTGAATAATTAATTTTGTCAAAAATATTTAATACAATTAGTTAACTTATCGGTTATTAATTATAAGCTCACAACTATGAACTACTAATTAATTTATTAACTTATTAGATAGTTGCATGAAAAGCAAGCTATGAATATTGTAGATTTTAACATAAATATAGGCTATGAATATTGCAAATTTTATGATAAATTTAAGGAAAGTAAACTTTCATCTTTCAAAAGGAAATTTACTTTCTTCCAATAGTATAACTTTAAATATCATTTTTCTTAAACCACAAACATTAATGATATATTATTTCTTTATGAATATATATATATATATATATATATATATATGTAAATAATATTTTTTATAAAAAATATTTTCCAACAAAACAAATGCATCATAAATATTTACAATTTCTTATGAAAGAAGTTGCAAGTTTTGTAAGAAATTTAATAACTTTTTTCTTATAAAATCCCTTAATTTTTCTTCAAAGTTATGCTAAATCTAAATCCTAGTTCTAAATTATAAATTGTCACATATATTGTTCACAACTTGCATCACATCAATATTGTGCATCAAGATCATTATTGGCCAATATGAGAGGTTAAAAAATATGCTTCTCTTACTCTAATTAAGTTCTTTAGCACCCTTCTTCTGCTTTAGACTGTCAAACTGAACATGTTTACCAAGAAGTCTTTGTGCCACTTTTCCCAACTAGTTCATGATAATTTTATTAGTAAAAGGACAAGGAGGGGCTTTCCTCTTTGTCTTCTCATTGAATTCCTTTTGATTTCTCTATATATGACTCTTTGAAAGCCAACGACGATGACTAATATAAGCAATTTTCCCCCTAACTCGAACTAATGGAATATTGTCATTACATATAAGATATGCTTTATAACCCTATCCGCTCCACCCTGAGAGACTGGTTCGAGTGAAAAAATCATTTACAGTCCACAACAAAAAAGCCCATATGTTAAATATAGTATTTGTATTAGCATCTTAAGTCTCAACCCCCCTTTCCTAAAGATGCCTTAACTCCTCTACAACCTGTCTTAGGAAGACGCCTATATCCTTGCCTGGCAACTGAGGCCCCAATATTAATAAAGTCAACATAAAAAGGGATTAAGACATGTAAATCTATGGTAGCAAGTTATAGGTAGTCATGACCATTGATCACATGCTGTATGACAAACTCCTATCATCAAAAGGATTAAATCCATCTGCACTTAAGCTTAGGTTAACATCTCGTGGATTGGTAGAAAAATCAGGATGCTTTCTATCGAATTCCTACCAAACTTTCCTATTAACAGGATGTCACATTACCCCATTCTTTATTGACCTGCCAGTATGATGTCATATTATATCCTTTACAGTATGTCTCAACTCATACAATCACTTTAGTTGAGGAGTTAGTAGAAAATGCCGAAGCACTTTTTAGGGCACCTTTTTCCCTTTTGTGTTTTTATTAACCCACCGAGTCTCCCTATATATCGAATAATTATCCTTTGAAGCATCTTTTTTTCTAAAAAAATACACATTCATGCTTACACACATGGATTGACTCATACCCCAACCCTAAATTGTTAAGCCATTTCTTTGCATCATAATTTGACTTAGGTAATATATTATCCATCAAAAGCGCCTCTTTCAATAACTTTAAGAAAGTATCAAATCACTTGTTAGTCCATTTATGTAACACCTTCAAGTGCATGAGTTTCACCAGAAAGTTTAAGGTTGAGAATGATATGTAGGCCGGATATAGTTCTGTTTCCATTTGCACAAATAAATCATCATAGTTGCTATGATTCGATCCAATGTCCCCTTCAGATATGTAGTTATTCCCCTCTCTTTCATCGCTAACTATTTCTTCAATTTCACAAGAGCCGATGAAATCGTGTATAATATCCATTATCTCATCCTTGTCATTAGGAGATACCCCCTTCATTCCCTTGGAAGTAAAAATAATTGCTTTACCATGGTGTATCCAATTTGTGTATAAAGGTGAAATCCATTATCTATGATATGTGCCTCTAATGTTCCTAAATTTTGCAATAATAAATTCACACACTTCTTACATGGACATCTCACTGAGTCCCTTTTGTTTATAAAGTTTTTAGCTCTATCAACAAATATCATCACATGATTCTAATACTCGTCCAACAAGCGATTTAATAGATGGATCCAACTTTTATCTATTGATATCGTACCACAGAATAGGAAAAGACAACTTTATATGGAATTAAGGGTTGGGATCAATGTTTGTTATATATCCTAAATCCACTGTATTACTCCAATTCTAAAAGGTATGATCCTATCCCATTCGAGATATTTCTGTAGCTATCAATTCATTCACGCTCATCATTTTTCCATGCAAAAATTTTGGCAACATCTCCCTGTAGTTCAAATATGTAAACTATATATCGGTATAGTTCAAATCCAAAGAACAATTAGGATGCTAAAAAATTTCTACAGTGTGTAACAAAAGCCTAATAAATTCTCAATAATAACTACAAAACATATCCCAAACTATGTAACTTTATAGGACAATTCAAGAGTTGGTTGATCTCTATATAATTTCATGTTGAGATTTTAATATTTACTTCTTATAATAAACATAATAAATTCATTTGACTATTCTTATGAAACCTTATGGTTAGATATCAGTCCCCTGGTTTTGCATAGATATTCTCTTAATCTGTTTATTTACTTTATTTATTTTATGGCTAATTGCTTCTTCCGCTCTATCACAAATTAGTTTTCACCAAGTTCTTCCAAATCTTTAATCAAATCTGGAATAGAATCTAACTCAAAATTCATCTTTTCAGAAGAAATCAAATTTAAAAATATAAATCAAAAGTTTAATGACTAGGAAATGCTGAATATCCCAGACTATGAATTTTATTTAATTCAAAATGAAAAGTTTTTCAGTAGGATTGATTATGTGATTAAGATTGTTAAGCAAACTATTAAAGTAAAACCTGATGATGAGAACTTCACTCTCATCTCTAGCCACGAAGTAAAGAAACTTCAAAAGAAGTATAATTATATGCATATTGGTTGCATACAAATAGCTGCTATTTCAACTCTTCGAAGAGGTTTAGATAATGCTATTCTTTTTTGTCTTCGTGATGGAAGAGATATTGATTCCAAAAATTCCCTCATTGGAGTAGTTGAAACTAGCCTGTCACAAGGATCGATTTATTTTAACTACTTTCTAGAAATAAAATTAGTCCTTGCAATAGATTAATTCCCAGAAGCTTTTCTTAAGCTTCAAGTTAAACTGCATAATCATACTATGGAATTAGGCCAGATCCCTATTGTGATCATATACCAAATCTATTACAAATTTCACAACTCATTCGCATCTTTATGCATTAAACCACCCACACAAAAAGGAGAGACTATCTTCTTTCAAATGGATGGCACAAAGGTTAACTTATCAGTCCCAAAAGAAACAATATGGGAAAATTTAAGTTGGCCTGATAATTGGGATTTTAAGAATGCAATCAAACCCTAGGAGATTCTTGCAAAGGAAATCTCGAGGGTACCATGCTAGATGGTTCTACCTTTATTTCCTTTTCAAATAGAAGAAAGCTGAGGATCGAAGAATTTATTGAATCTGAATCCTCCTCTCAGGCAAATAAGGTAAAATCTAAAAATTTGGTTAAGAGTTTAAGAAGATCTTGCTCTGGAAGAATTAGTTCTAGAAGAAGTTCAAGAACTGAGTCTTCAAGAGGATCAGTATCTTCAAGAAAATATTTTTCAAATCCCTCCACTATCAACATAGATTTAATAGGTGTTGATAATACTTCAAAGGTCCCAAGACTAATTTATGATCAAACCATCCAATTAAAGGAAGATGAGAAGGATGGCGAATTGTTAGGATAAGAAAGTGGATATAATATCTCTTCTGGTTCTATTAGTTCTCGTATTGCCTTTCAAATATGCCAATGATCTGATTTTATTATGAATTGTGAAAATCAGTTTGTAATTAATAAGAAATTTTTGAGGAAAGAATTCTACTCGGAGGAATTCCTTCATCAAAGAACCTGGTTTTTACACAATTATAGGGGTCAAGAAAGGACAAATATTCAAGAAACATATTATAAGTATATGGATCTTTTTCAAATAAATATATCTTTCTTTGAATGGTTTGAAACGTATGTTGAGAATAACCAAATTGATTATCCTTTGATAAGAATAAATTCTATTGGAGTAATTACCAACAAAATGGAAGAATGGATCACTACCAAAGGTGACAAGCTCATTTCAGACCTCCTACCAAAGGTACTATTCCAAATACTGACCACGAATCCTAAGAAGCCGGTCATAGCATCTTCCTTTAAAATCAATGATTACAAGGAAAGAGAAGCTGCAACGACTAAGGATATTGCTTTAATCATTGAGAAAAATAACTACACCAATAGGTATCTTCAAACTATTGGGACTCATATTTTGTCTGTTGGAAATTTTGACATTCTTGAAAATTTTGCAGGAGAAACCTCTAGCACTAAGAAGGTTGAAAATCCTTTTTTTAAACTTTATAAAATCCCTCCTGAAAAATAAATAACCCTTTCCAAAGACTCAACCTTAACTAGAGTAAACCAAATGATTGAAGAATTAAACTAGAAATTAGGTCAGGTGTATGTTGATGAATCAAAAACACTTAAGTCTACCAAATCAGTTACAAGAAAACTAGTAACAGTCCTTGATAATTGCTCTAAAACATTTTCAAAAGATTATCAATAAAACCCAATCAAACAAGAGTGTAGGAAACTAATTGAAAAATACTACAAAAGATGTATTATCTAAGAGCTAGTTACCTTGACTTGGTTATAGAAGAAAAATTAAAGATTATTCAGAATTCCTATAATGGGATAACATCTATGAATGGAACATAAATGGTAAGTCTGAATATGAAATCATAACCACCCTCCAACAAATGATAATGGTCTGCACAGCCTATCAATCAAATCATAACTGTAATGATACTATGGTTTACCATTATTTAATAGTAGGCTTTATTAGACAATTAAAAGGATGGTGGGATGATCATTTTACAGAAATTGAGAAAACCCAAATATTAGAAGCTGTTAGGCAAGACAGGAATGACCAAATAATCTTAGGACTTGATAATAGACGTATTACTGATGCCGTAAATACGTTGGTATACACTATAGGTGGACACTTCATTGGTGAACTAACCTTTTGGAAAGATAAATCAGTAGAACTTTTTTCTAATCTTAGGTGTAAAACTCTATTTGAATTTCGATGGTATAAAGATATGTTCTTTATCCGAATCTTTACAAGATCAGATAGCAAGTAACCCTTTTGGAAGGAGAAATTTCTCGCAAGACTCCCTATAACCTTAGGAGATAAAGTCCGAGAAAAGATCAGAGCCGATATAGAGAACAAATCCCTCATGATCAACTTACTTATAAAGAATTAGTAATTTATGTTCAAAAGATGGCCCTCAAAATCCATTAGGATGATAAAATCTAAAGACAACTTGTCAAAGAAAAGACCCAAAATAGGAAAGAACTTGGAACTTTCTATGAATAATTTGGATTCACCTGCTTAAAATCCTTCAAACCAAAACATAGAAGGAGAGCTAGGCAACAGATGTTACAACCAAAACCTTAATTGCAGCCTAAGCCTAAACATTCTTCAGATAAATACCAAAGGAGAAAATCCAAACCTAGATATGCTCCACCTCCTTATCAAGCTCAAGATATTAGGCCTGTGTGTTATAAGTGTGGTAAACCTGGACATATTGCCAAATATTACAGATTGAAAAGAAGGATAGAGCAACTAAATTTGGAAGAATTCATTTCAAACTAAATAATCAACCTTTTAGCCGAGGAATCCTCGCAATTTGAAGGAGAATCCGAAGCGGAAGAAGAAAAGCAAGTGCAGTAAATGTCTCATCTTCCTGAAGATGACCAAATATCCTTAGAGGAATCGCCCTCTGAGATGGAGGTAAATATGTTCAATATGGAGCAAAATCTACTTTTTGACATCATTAGTGACTATCTTGATAATGATAAGCAGCAAGATTATCTCTAGAAACTTAAATAAAATTTGAATAAACCTTCATTTTCAAAAGGTTTTCTCCAACCAATTCATTATAATTTCAAAGATGTTTTAGACAGATTTAAGTCAGAATAAAGCCAACTAATTACAATACAGGATTTGCAATATGAAATAAATCTACTCAAAATAAAAGTAAAAGAGCTAAAATTAATTCAAAAGCTCTTAGGAGAAATTATTATTGAACTTCAAATATTCCCAAAAGGGAAGGAAAAAATTAAGACCAATAGGGATGATGAAGAAAATGAGTTTATAGGATCTATTTCTACAATCTCAGTACCTAAATATCATATTCTAATCAAACTTATCAAGAGAAACTGGGAATTGAAAATAGTTGCTTTATTTGATACTGGGACAGATATTAATTGCATTCAAGAAGGCTTAGTTCCAACAAAATTTTTTGAAAAAGCAAAGGCTAAAATTAGATTTACTAATGGATCCCTATTGGAAATTAACTTCAAGTTATCTAACATTCAAATAGTAAATTCTTTCTACAAAACTAATCAAGAGTTTTTACTAGTGAAGAATCTATCAAGCAAAGTCATTCTAGGTAATCTATTTATTCAAGCCTTAATTCCTTATAAGATTACAAATAAAAGGATTACAACTAAGGTTCTTGGAGAAAAAAATTACTTTTTAGTTTACTAAGAAATCTGAAAAGATTAACTTGATAGATTGTAAAGAAGCTCAAATAAATTATCTTGTTGAAGAAATTTCTTTCAAAAGATTTGAACAGCACTTGAAAAATTCAATTGTTCAATTAAAAATTAAATCTTTAAAAAAAAGATAGTCAGTAATGTTTTTGTTGATTTACCAAATGTTTTTTGGAGTAGAAAGTAGCATATGGTTGAATTACCATATGAGAAGGATTTTTCTGAAAGAGAAATTTCTACTAAGGCAAGACCAATCCAGATGAATCATAAACTTCTGGATTACTGCCAGAAAGAAATAGATAATCTCTTAAAAAAGGGAATCATTAGAAAATTAAAAAGTCCTTGGTCTTGTGTAACATTCTATATTAATAAGAATGCTGAGGTAGAACAAGGCACACCTAGGCTTGTAATTAATTACAAGCCTTTTAACACTGCACTCCAATGGATTCGATATCCTATCCCTAATAAAAAATATTTATTAAACCATCTTTATTCAGCAAAAATCTTTTCAAAATTTGATATGAAGTTTGGGTTCTGGCAGATTCAAATAAAACTTAAGAATAGATATAAAACAGTATTGACAGTACCATTCGGACAACACGAGTGGAATGTAATGTCGTTTAGTTTAAAAAATGTACCCTTAGAGTTTCAAAGGATTATGAATGATATTTATAATCCATTTTCCAAATTTATCATTATTTATATTGATGACGTTTTAGTCTATTCTGAAAGTATTGATTAACATTTCAAACATCTCAATATATTCCTTAATATAACTCAAAGAAATAGTTTAACTGTTTCAAAAACTAAATATTCCCTTTTCCAAATAAAAATTCAATTTCTTGGTCATCATATTTATCAAGGAACTATAACTCCAATTGAAAGATTGATTAAGTTTGCTGATAAATTTCCTGATCAAATAATTGAAAAAACTCAATTACAAAAGTTTTTAGGTTATTTAAATTATGTTTCAGATTTCTTCTCAAATCTTTTAAATTTCATCAAACCCTTGCATGATCATTTTAAAAAGAGTCCTCCTCCATGGACTGACATGCATACAAAAATAGTTAAGCAAGTCAAAGCTCAGGTTAGGAGTCTTCCATGCTTACACATATCAAATCCCATTGCATTCAAATTGTTGAAACTGATGCATCTGATTTAGGATACGATGGAATTCTAAAATATATCAACCAACCCTTAAACGGGTCTAAGCTTATAATGCAAATGCAATTCTATTTAAAATTATTGTAAAATTTTATTTACAATAATCTTAAACTTACAATGCAACATTTTATGAATGTCCTTATTTTTGTGTATTATTATTTGTATGGTTAGTTGTTTTAAATGTCCACATAAATTTTTACTGTTTAATAATTTGGGACTAGGAATTCAAATTTGTAACCTATTCTATCACATTCATAAGATTTATGGATCAACTCATTTGCCCTGACGTATATTTTATAAGTATTCAACTATTTTATCTAACCGTATTTCTTATGAGTACAGATAAATTTTCAAAGGCTTAAAGTTTTCAAGTTTCTATTAATGTACAATCGTTAAATTCATTTTAATTGTATTTTATACGAGAATTCTCATTGATGTCGAAATTTAAATCTCCATTATCTTTTTAAAATTCATACTCAAATGTAATCATATTGTTGCAATTTTGTAATTTTCTTATTTTTATCATGCATAAAATATCCAATATATATTATTATTGAATATATAAAAAAAATCTAACATCAAATATTTAATATCCAATATTAATATATTCAAATGAAACATTTTTATGTATTTAATTTTCAAATATTTAATATTTTTAATTCATATTTTCAAATAGATTTTATCTTATAAAAAATTCATTTTGTATTTGAAAATATTTGAATTGAATGAATACAAATGATCAATAGTGAATAGATATTATTTTTATACAAAATAAAAATGTTAGATATTATATAAATTCGTAGATAAAATCAAAAATTTACTAGAAATTACAATAAAACTTATTTGAATTATTTTTTATTGAATATTATTTTTAATACATTTCCAATTAAAACATTGAAAATATGAGAATTTGAATACATATTAATCATTATTGAATAAACATTATATATTATTATGAAATTTTGTGTAACTTCTAATCTCTATTAAAGTATATATTCATATGAAATTCTTATATTAGTACATACATTGTAATATGAAATTTCTTTTCTATATTGATAAATGTTGTTTATTTTAATCAATATACAATGTTATGAAATATTTATAGCAACAACAAATGGAAAATTTCTCCATTTGAATTTTTTATAGCAAAGAATTAAAAAATAATAAATATTTTCATTCACATTCTATCATATGGCAAATTTCATATAACAATTTATTTTCACCTAATTTTATGTTAAAAAATATTTCATGTAACAATTTATCTTCATTCCTTTTTTAATATAAAATTTTTGGCACATAAATTATTATATGAATTATTTATTAAAAATTACATAACAATCATTATTGAATGATATTTTTTTTTTACTCAATTTACATTGTTATGAAATTTTTATGAATTATGCTCCCTGTTAAATTGTATAATCATATAAAATTGTATTACATTGTGAGAAATTCTAAAAATGTGTCTTGAATTTTTTTTAATGTTATTGTTAAATATAAAAAAAATTTCATTAAATACAATGTTTTCATAAAATATTTTATTAACAAACTTTATTTATTATACTTATTCTTTAAAGTATGTTTACAAAGTTATATTGAAAAAAATATTAACATACTTAAAAATTTATTTTCATGTTGATTTTTTTAAAAGTGTTTATAAAATTATTCTAATTTCATTCATTATTATGTTTCAATAAAATTAGAAAATTTTGTGTTCCAAAACTATGTCCTAAATTTTATCTACAAAATAATCTACCTAATTGAATAATCTACACATATATCAAAATTTTCAAAATTATATTTGTATTCAGTAACATAATAATAAAATTTATATTTATAAAATACACATGAAAAAAAAATTATACAAACACATTTAACATATAAATCAAACTAATATTAATTTCATGTTAAAGATATCATACCATCAAAATAAATTAATTCATTATATATTATTATAGTAGAAAAATTCATATCAAATTGTTCATCTCCTAAATTGCATAATGAAATAAAATTTTATGAAATTCAATACACATACTTTATTGAAATAAATCTATTGATAAAATATCCTCAAATCAAACACAAACAATAATAAATAGTAACAATATCTAATAAAATAAAATAATAAATAATATATATAAATAGCAAAATTATATTATTAAAAAATATAAATAAAAAAATACTAAAACATAAAAAAATACCTGAAATCTCTGACCTCAACTTCCTTCTTCGTTGCGTGTAAATGAGGTTGCAAGTGCGGTGAGTGTATATATATAGGCAAACTTTTCAGTGATAACAAATTTCTCGACCGTCGATGAAAAGTCATCACTAAAGGTTTGTAACCTTCAGTAATGATAATGTTGTCGCTGAAGACTAGGCACGAGAAATTGTGCTAAACCTTCAACAATGACAGTTCTCATCATTGAAAGGTATAAACCTTCAGCGACGATATTATCATCGCTAAAGTATTTTGCTTCCTGCCCATTCAATCGTTGTTTTACTACGACAACAATGTTTTTAGTAAAAGGTACAACGATGATCAAATATTTATCATTGCTAAAAATATCATCGGTATTGATCTATTTTATTGTAGTGATTGGCCAACTTTACATCTAAATAATAATTTATACAGATAATTTCATATTTATGTAAAAATATTTAGAGATGAAATTATTCATATAGATATGTATAAAGGGATAAAATTATCTATATAAATTATTATTTAATAACAAAATTTATCATTTAATATAATTTATAAACCATTTTATTAGTATTTTATAATTTTAGAAATGAAATTAATAATTTTGCCTTTGTTCAAATATCATGAGTAGTTGCTATGGGAAGTCGGACACACCAAAGACTTGTTCAAATATGTATCATATGCTTAATCGTTTTTGGACTCCTATTGCTTTTGTTGATATCTATTACACAGTTATTGCCGTAATTTTAAACAAATGTAAAAATAAAAGTATTATGAAAACAAAATTATACTAAACATATTGCATATTGCAATTTGAAACTAAATTACAGTAATTTTTAGGCCAACATATTTCCACCTGTTGATCTACATTTAGCTAGGTAGGAAGTTGATCCAAGTGCATGCAAGTTTGAATCCACGTTCTACCTTAAAATATGTGACATCTTCTATTATATATATATAACAATAAAGCACATTATTTTATAACATAGATAATGACTTTACAGATTTAAATTTAAAAGATCATGAGAATATGGTATTAATCAAAATTTAAAAAAAAAATGAGTAGCTTTTAATTTCTCTTGAAGATATTATATCTTCTATTATCACTACGAGAATAAGGAGCAACAACGACGACGTTTTTAGCGGTGACAAAAATTCGATCATCACTAAAAATATTTTCGATGACAATGTTATTGGTAAAAATAACGTGACTTTTTAGAGGGAATTAGAAAGTTGGGCGAGAAGGAATTAGGCTTTTAGCAATGACAAAAGTCGTCGGTAAAAGCCTAAAAAATTTTTGACGGAAAAATTTGGCCTTCAGCGATGACACTGTCGTCACTGAAGGCTCACCCTTCAATGATGACACTGTCGTCGCTGAAAGTTCCCACTTTCATCGATGACACTATCGTCGCTAAAAGGCTAACCCTTCAGCGATGCCAAAATATCGTCGCTAAAAGCCTAGTCCAAATTCCGAGTCAAGGCTTTAGCGACGACATTATTGTCTATGAAGGTCGGGACTTTTAGCAATGACAATATCGTCGTTGAAAGTCGCTCGGTCATCGCTGAAGCTTTCACCGACGACCAAAATTTTTTAGTCATCGGTGAAAGTTTTGACTATTTATTCGTGGCGCCTCCTCCCTCCTCATTTGTGCGTTTGAAAATTTTGGACTTGAGGTAAGTTCTTGAACTTTCTCTTTCTTTTAAATTTTTTTATTTTAGTATATTTATTTTTTATATATGTTGATATGTATTAATTTTGTATGTTGTATCTTTTAATTTGTTAGTTATTATTAGTACTTATCTTAGTTCGTGGAGAGTATTGAGAATTGATCAATAGATTTTTACCATTGAGGTATGTAAATAAAAAGTTATAATATTTTAATTGTGTAATAATATATTTAATTTACTCAAATAGTTTGCAATGAATTAATAGAATTGATAGTATGTTTAATTTAATATGAAATTTTATATTATTTAATTTTGTATGTTGTAAATTTTGAATTTATTTATGTCAATTTAACTTAGCATAAAATTTATAAATATAAATTTTATTATTATTATGTATCCCTTAAATTATAATTTTGAAGTATACAATATATGTGTAGATTATTCAGTTAGACTAATGTAAGATAAAATAGTTATAATATTTTATTCACAAAATCTAAAATTTATGATGCAATTTAGGAAACTTCAAACTTACTAGATTCATTGAAATAATGTAAGATAGAAAATTAGAATAAATATATAAATTTATCTTAGCAAAATAAGATATTACAATAATATAATCTCTTTTTTAATTGAGATTGAAACTTAACAATTCAAATTATATTATTTACACCACATGTTAAGAAAAATTCAATTAAACTAAAGACCACATGAAAATAAAACCCTAACAATCCAAATTATGATATCTACATTACATAAAAATAAAAACTTCAAAAAACTAGAAAGTCCGCATGAAAATCACCCCCTTTTTGGATAAAACTACATTTACTTAAATAACGAAGCTGAATTGTGCATCTTATAAATAATATACACCTTATAAAACTAAACTTACTTAAATTTACAATTAGGAAGTCCGTATTCATAATATACACCTCTCTATAAAGAAGCTGAATTGTGCACCTTATAAATATAGTATAGGAGGTTATACGTTTGAATTCTCACAAACTTATTGTGAAACATAATAGTTGTTATGAATATTTAGAAAAATTAATAATTTACGTAATAAGTTACTTAAATAATAGTACTGACACTTAAATAACGATATTCATAAATTGTTGTATTGTTAATTTTAATTATTGTAAATATATTTTTACAATAATTTTAAATAAAACTGCATTTGCATTTAAATTATAAGCTTAGACCCATTCAAGGGTTAGTTGTTCTCTGAACATCAATCAACCCTTGAATTATCCTGAAAAGTTGGACAGTTTAGGATATTATCATGTAGTTATTATTAACAATTTATTTAGCTCTTATTTGATATTGTGGGAATATCTTAGCATCCTAATTGTTCTCCAGGTATAAACTATACAAGCGTATAGTTTAGGCACTTGGAGAATCATAGGGAGATGGTGCCGAAATTTCTGCACGAATGTTGGATCTGGTGCTCATGGAGAAGATGCCTTCATCGATGATGATGAGAGCTGTTACGTGTAAAATGGTTTATCAATTAGCACAAGTGCACACTGTCGTAAACAAGTAATAAAGTGATGAGAAAGTATCGTTCCCTCTAGGATTGTTTCACTAAGTACCAAAATTAATAACCCTAATACTATTTGGCAAATCGATTAGTTGGAAATGAAGTGAGTAAATAAATATTGATGCAAAAAACACTTCAAATAAATATGATTGCAATTGGAGTAAAGATAAAGATGAATAAAAGACCTAGGGATCAGACTTCACTTAACAATTTCGGATTAAATCATCTATTTACACTAATCCAATTTTAACTCCCTTAATTGATAGTCGAGTTTTCCTAAACTAATTACTAGCCTCTTCCAAGGTCAAGTAATTCTATAATTAATTGTCAATTCACTATATTTCTATGTGAATTAAAACAACTAATCATGCATTAGGATTTATGGAACTCATTAAGACTACATAAACCATATGAATATATTCCTATTTCATATGTAATTTACGGTTTTAATTATAGGTTCCATACACATGTATCTCCTTCCGGTCTCAACATACATATTGAGTTCATTCAAAAGGTGGTCAATCAATTGAAAGCATTAAGAGCAATAATTAAAACTCAATCTAGGAAATAAAATCAAAATTAGTTTTAATAGATTAGAATTCAATCCGTTATTATCAAGTTACGTCATCACCCTAGGAAGATGAAAATTAGAACATAATGAAATTAAAAATAAAATTAAAATAAAATAGAAACATCATCACATTCATAATACAAACATTATAATTACAAATGCATGAAAATAGAAATACTATCCATCCATGTAGGAGGTAAAACCTTCCATGTAGGAGGAAAATCTAGCCTTCCATGTAGGAGGCATACAAGAACTAAAAATGCATGAACTAAACTACTCTCTAAGATGCATGAATGAATGAATGCTGCAAATGATCTCTACTTCTACTTATTTATAGGTGAATAAATCAGCTGCAAGTCATAAATCTTGACCATTAGCTACCAATCACATTCTTTAGCTACCACTCATGGTCTTTAGCTACCCTTCTTGATTTTTGCAGCAACAATTCTTCTGACTTGTTGGTAATTTTTCACCATGCGAATGGTAGATTTACATCTTCCTGTCAACATAGGAGTTGTAGAGCTGGATCTTAAATTTCAAATGCCGCAAAGAACTCCTAATTTTGACATTTTTATCCCAAGTTATGATCAGATTAGTAACCAAAGGTCAGATTTCGTCAAAACCACTGTTTCATCTTCCAAGAAGAATTTGAGATCCTTAGATTCCGAACTGGGCTTTTCTTTAAACATGAAGATTGTAGGGATTTTTCTTAGCTTTGTAACCATATAAAGAACAACCCAATCCAACATCTAGAACTCCAGATATAGCCTAAAACCTGAAACAGGGTCAAAATACAGCATTATCTAAAAGATTTGATTTCATTTGAAATTCAAGACCCATTCAAAAAATGCAACTAAATTTATTAAATTAAACAAGATAACATCCAAAAATGCATCATACAAGGAAAAATAAATATGTAAATATTTTACGTATCAAGAGCCTTGAAGACGAAATAATTGATGATTATATAGATAAAGAGCTCACACAATCTGATAATGAAGGAGAAACCGATGACCATGATTCTGTTCGGTTCACCAACACTGATTCTAACTAGGGATAAAATAACATATTCGAACTACAACTCATAATTGTGTAAGCATGATTGTTAAAATAATCAATATGATTGTAAAAAGTTGAACTACTTGATCGTTCAATTTGACATTAAATTCTTTTTAATTACTTGTATAATGTGTATTATTTTAGTTATGGCGGATGTCGAGGCACAATACCACGGAGGTGACGCTAGAGGTGACCTACTGGAGCGACCCACCCATATTCCATAACAGTGCGAGGGATCAAGTATTTGTTATTAATTGTGCATACCTAAGCTTGATTAAATATTATATTTATTGTATTGATATTTTTCTTTATTAGTTGAAGTAGCAGCTATGAGAAAGAGGGGACTAAATAGGTCCCGAAGACTGCACGAGAAGATAGGTAGGGGTGGAGGCAGACTAGTGCCTGTACAGTTTGATACGACTGGTACATGGCATGCGGTTGGTGAGAATGCCAGCCATCTCCCTCGTGATATTGGCAGCATGATCCGTGTCCACGTGCTGCCCTATTATAAGTCATGGTGGGCTGTACCTCAGCAGATCCGAGATAGAGTTGTGCAGGAGGTTTGTGTAAGTATCCATTTCCTCCAACTGTTGAATTAATGTCTTTGAGATTGAAATTTCTAAATATATGACTCATAAATTTATTAAATGTCTTTTAATGCAGTCCCACTTTGAGTTCCAAGGTATCTCTGAGGGTGATCAGGATAGAGCGCTCTCTGATTTGATGTAGACTGCTGTCGACCTATACAGAGATTGGAAGTACAGGTTGAATAAGTATTTCTTAGAGTATGGAGGCAATCGATACCAGGAGTATGACTTGGATCGAGCTCGACATTGTGTGCCTCGATCTGTCTCACCACAGACATGGCAAAGGTGTGTGAACTTCTTTGATAGTGACGAGTACAGGGTAAGTATGACACTTTATGGTATTATATCAGTATTTCATAATTAGTAAATTGTGAACATAAAATTTTAACTTTTTTCTCTTAATTTGCAGGAGTTGTTTGTGAGAAATACAAATAATAGAGCACAGAAGGTTGTGAATGACTGACATGGATCAAAGTCTATTACTGCATATCGCTTTGATAAGGTAATTTAATTTTTTTTGTATCTTTTTTAAATGTATCCACTTGTTAAATAGCATTGCTACCCTTCATCCTTTTTTTCTGTTACAAAAATTGAATAGAGAAACAGAGATACTGGTGAGCTGCAATCGATTTTCAATAACTTTAGGGACTAACACACATATAGGTCGAGGGAGTGGGTGCATCTGATCCCTCAATGGCAACATGTAAGTTATTTGAATTTCATATTTTAAATAAAATTTTACGAATATATCTTGTAAGATAGATTTCTTATTGATTTTTTTTTAATAATTTAAGGCGAGGATGACTGAGCTCATGACTCAGCATGTACAGTCTAGTGTATCATCCACTAGCTTGCCTACGACTCCTATACAATTAGATGAGGCTGCCATCGCTGATGAGGTGCTTGGCACTCGTCGAGGGTACAGGAAGGTTGTTGGGCATGTACTTACTGGTCAGTCTTATCATTCGGTGGGGACTTCTAGCACGGGAACGAGCTCACAGACCGTGTCTCAGGTCAGTGAGTTGCAGGAGTAGTTACAGCAGAGTCGGGAACAGGTCGAGCAGAGTCAGCGGTTGATTCAGGAGCAATAGCAGTAACTTAATCAGTAGCTTAATCAACAGCAGTAGCAGATTACACAGCAGTAGCAGTTGATGCAGCAGCAGATGCAGTAGTAGCTTGGGACTTATCTTACTGAGATGAGTTCGATCCTTAGACAGTAGGGTATCGTCCTACCGCCACCTCCATTTACTACTACTACACCGCTTGGACCGAGTAGATTTGCGCCTGCACCTGCCGCTCAGCTGCCACCATCATTTTATCATCCTCGTTGCCAGGATGATGATGATGACGATGATGGTGTACCGTGATATTTACACCTCCATGCTTCCCCATAGTATATGTTGTATATGTATCTTTATATTTTTTTATGTGTACACATTTACATGGATATGTATATATAATTTATTCATATAAATATTATTTTTACCATTACTTTATGAGTATTAATTTTTTATATTGGATCAAATTGTCAGACATTATTAATAATACTACTGATATATTATAATTGTATAATTTATATTAAATTAAATTAAAAAAATTATTGAACAATTCAAGTTAATTAAAATAAAGAATATTTTAGATAATATATTATTTGAAATATACGATAATTTAAATTTAAATTTTTTTAAAAAAATTTAAAAAACCTTTAGCAGCGACACTTGTCACCGCTATAAGGCAAAATGTTGTTGCTGAAGATCAACTTTCAGCGATGACTTTGTCATCGCTAAAGGTTTTCCTTTCAGCGATGACTTTGTCATCGCTGAAAATCATATCTTCAGCGACGACTTTGTTGTCGCTGAAAGTCAGATATTCAACAATGACTTTTTTGCTTACAGCGACGATAATTGTTGCCGCTAAAAATTAAATTTTAAAATTTTTTGAATTTTAAAATTATTTTCTGCGATGACATTGTCGTCACAAAAGGTCGTACTTTTAGCGACAATAAATTGTCATCACTAATGACCTTTTCAGGCACGAAGCTATATCGACGACATTTTTAGCGATGACTTTTTCTTTAACAATAACCGAATACTTTTTAGCGATGACAAATATCGCCGCTAAAAGTCTTTTTTACTGTAGTGTATATTTAAGGATTAATTCTTGAGCTTTGTTTTGTATAATAAATAAATTAATTTATAATTTATTTACTTAATTAATAAGTTACAAGGTAACTTTTAAATAAGTTATTTGGAGTAGTGTATAATTGATAACTTATAATTTCAATTTTTTTAAATTTGTCATTCTTTTTTTAAATTAATTGACAACCCAGATCCTTAATAATGTAAACCTAAATATAATTAATTATATTTTATTTTAAGTAATCATATTTTTGTTAAAAATAAATTAATTAAATAAAAATTATATAAATAAATAAATAAGTAACCTCATAAAATATTATTCATTAAATTTTAAGTGCTTATATTCTTATTTTAAATATTTTAATTGCATCAATATAATTTAATTTTTAAATAAATATGAAATAATTTAATTTATATTAACATAATTTTTTATGTCATTTTACATTTTTAAATAATTTTATAACTAATTTTTTTAAAACACCTCTGATATAAATAGTTATCTTATTAATTATTTGAGTGAAATACCTTAATTCTTGGTTTTTATATACATGCATTTATTAGTTTAACCACTTTTATTATCATAAAAAATAAAAAATATTAGACTGAATAAAAAATAAGAAATAAATTATCTTATCAATAATTATAATATTTATTTTATTTTTTAAATTACATTTTATACTTTAGATAATTCACATCTTTTGATGCACACACATAGTACACACACATATTTGTAGTAGTCAAGAGGGACTATCTTGTAGCCAGGACGCCAAAATTTTGCCATGCACTTGTATATATGTTAGATACTTTGTCCTCTTTAAATTTTAATATCGGCACTCTTAAGCTAAAATTTAAATCAAATTTTTTCTATTAAATTAATAGAGTGTTAATTGTTGCTGACTTACATTATGCTATGTATTTTTATGTTCATTTTTATTTTAAATATTTATCACATTAAATTACAAATGATTTTTTAACATTTATTTGCTTATAAAATGATTTTAAATTATCTTCTTTCTTATATATTATATATATATATATATATATATATATATATATATATATATATATATATATATATATATATATATTGCATCATGTTTGTTTTTATTTTTTTAAATTATGCATACTTATATTCTACAATTTTATACAAAGTACTATACATTTTATTTGAGAAAAGAAAAGAAAAGTACTCCACATTTTTATTAAAATATTCACAAGGATTTATCTTATATTTTATTTTTAGGTAAAAATTTTTTAAAAATAATTATTTTTACAGCCTAAAAAAGACATTGATTTATTTTAAATATATAATTTCTACTTTAAATTCTATCCAACTATTCATTTAAACTGATTTTATGCAGTATAATGATAAGTAACTAATTCAAAATATTTGATTTGTTAATACAAAAAAATTGAAAAATTTTGAAAAATGCTATAATTATTCTTTTTAATTTTTAATAATAATTTTCAATGATGTTTTATGTATGTATAAAATTTGGTCCCAAAAAAAAAAAAAAATCCCGCCCCCGTTGGCAACTAATTAATCTAACGTGAAACTCCGATATTAATTCAAGGTAAGCTCCTGTTTTGGAAGATTTATTTTAAAATAAAATAAAGAACTTTTTTATAACGTAAGAATTACGTAAAGATTATGTAATCAAGGGATCGAATGAGATCCCATGTGAAAGAAGATACTAATTCCAGCCTAAAGCATTATAAAAGTCAAAAGGCGATAAAATTTAAGACGCAACACGGCAACACCTATTTGAAAACTTCCTACACACCCAAATTCCAAAAATAGATTTTGTTGAAAATTTGACTTCCTTTTTTTAACCTTATTGAAAATGATATTATGCCAATTAATTAAATTTAATATTTTCTTTTAAAAAATACATTCATATCCTCTCAAATTTAATAAAATTATATAGATTTCTTTTATAATTTCAAAATTTAATCAAATCTTTTTTGAAATATAAAAAATACTGTATTTAAATTTGAATTTGAATTTTTCATCAAATGATAAAAAATGATTATAAAATTAAAATCTATCCATATATAAAAGTCTGTTAATATCAAATGACATAAATTTGACTAATGAGAATATTTAATTTTTATGTAAATGTATTGGTTTTTTAATTATTTAAACTTGATCATAACATTTTTTTAGTAATAGGAATCAAAATATATTTTTTACTATTAAATTTTTAGACCAGAGTGTTTGTTTAATTTGAGTATATAATTATCTTTTCTCATTATTCTATTGACATAAAATTCAAATTTGAGCTTAAATATATTATTTTTTTCCGTATTTCAAACAAAGTTTGAGTAACTTTTGAAACTACAAGAGAAATCTATATAATTATACTTTAATATATATATTTCACCGACTATTTTAATTAATATATGCTATGGAGATAAGATAGAATAAATGGAGTTCACTTAAATATTTTAAATAAATATTTCTTTACTAAAATTATTTAAATATCTATTATTATTATTATTATTATTATTATTATTATTATTATTATTATTATTATTATTATTATTATTATTATTATTATTATTATTAGGGGATTGCTAATTTCTATATCCATATGCAACTTTTTTTCTTTTATTTAAATATAAAAATTATGTCGTTAATTTAATAATAATAAAATAATAAAAGCATTTAAATAATTTTAATAGAGGGATATTAATTTAAAATATTTAAATTAATTCTATTAATTCTATTTTATATTCATAATAAATGTATTCATTAATGAAAATAATTGGTAGTAATAGAAAATTAACTCTAATGCTTTTATTATTATTAAATTAGTAAAATAATTTTTTCATTTAAATAAAAGATTGCGAGTTATTGACCTCTACACACACACACACACATATATATATATATATATTCATTCATTCATTATTCTGGTTTCCATCAAGATGGAATTGGAATCCTTTGTACTTTAATTTTAAATATTAAAGTGGGATACAAGATTTTTTTTATAAATAAATTAAAAGATAGATAATTACAAATTTAAGATTACTCAAAACATATTACAAGCAGTAAGAATCCTTACGATGAGTAACAAACTAAAAACCAAAAAAGAATGTCAATCAATTTTTATATTGTAAAAGGAAAAATAATATATGTGAATAAATAACTCTCATACAATATTCACACAATTCACCGAATCAAACAACGGAAAACGGTTATAGGCATGTTAAAATAGAGCTAACTTAGGACAGATTGACCAGAGAAATTAGGAAAGAGAAAAGGAATGATGAATTTTTATTTTTTTATATGTATTTATTTTAGAAAAATTTATTTGATTTTTTTACTTTTTTCTTAATAGAATTACTTCAAATGAAGGAATGATAATTTCTCTTAAATTTTTAGAAAATTTGATTCTTTTATTCTGGATTTTGAGTTTATTATCTTTAAAAAATATTAATAAATAATAAATAATAAATAATAGAAATAAAATATTAATAATAGTCACAATGATAATAATTAAGTAAAAATAAATAATCATATAATAATTATAATAAAAATAATAAAATAATTAAAAATATAAAAAATTAATAATGTTAATAATATCATAATTAAAATTAAAGATAATAAAATAATAGTTACTAAAAATAATAAATAAACAATAAAAGTAATAATGAAAATCTTATTAATAATTCATAATAAATAATTGTAAAAATAATAATATTAATAAATTATAATAAATAATAAGATAGTAATAATATAATTAAATAATAATAAATAATAACACAATAATTACTTAAAAATAATTAAAAGTAAATAATTTTTTCAATATAATAATTAATAAAATAAATAAGAAGAATTTAATATTTTATTTTTATTTAAACCAAATAAAGCAAATACTTATAAAAATATTCATTCTCTTTTTTTGTTTTCCTTTCTTGATTCATTTTCCTTCCCCGAGATGAACCAAATGATGCTTAATGTTTAACTCTCTTTGCCCCCAATTTTTTTTTTCCATTTTCTGTAAAGTTAAAAACAAAGTGAAAAAATATAAGAAAAGGGCATATCTGTAATTTAACGGGCCATTGCACCCTTGCAAGTTTTGGTCAGCATGCAGCTTCTTATACGTCATCTCGGTTTGTCCATTTTACGAAGGTCAAATAAGATGTATAAGCCTTCCAATGGCTTGATTTACGTCTGAAATCAAACCCTTTGACCTTCACTAGGACCGTCCATCTAGCCACCTAGACCAGATCAACGGTTCAGACACCACCAACCCTTTCCACCCATTAATTATCAAAATTCAAATGGCATCATTGACCGTACATAAACAATGCCAGGCAATAGTTGAGTTCGATCGGTTTCGGGCTTATCAGTCCAATTATTTTTAATTGAATATAATCTAATATGTTCATAATTGATTATTTAGTATTGTTCAACTATTTCTAATCAAAATATTTAGTTTTGAATGATTTAAAATATTTTAATTTGATTTTAATTTAAGTTATATTCTTCAAATTCATTTTTATCATAACATACAGTATTATATGATAATAAATGTATTATTTTAAATGATTGTATGTACGTATTTTCATACTTTATATATTATATATCATGCTTAATTATATTTATATAATAATCATACCATTACTATCACTTATGTACAATTACATGAAGGAGAGACTGAAATAGAATTGATTTCTTATCTAAAATTTAAAGCAAATAGGATAAGGAGCGGTTGAGTCAAATATATCATATACTAGAAATTTAAAGGGATCTTTTCTATTTTGATCAATTGTGATTTAAAATGGGTCGTAAATTATTTATCCACAATGAACTGATTGACTATAACAAAAAAAAATTAATGATTTTTTTAAATTAACATGTTTAATATTTTCAACCAATTTAAACTAATTGAATGTGAAATGGTTTGTTCAATTTAAATAGTTTTGCACTCTCCTACCATCTAAGCACTTGCCTTTGAAAATAAAATTCAAATAAATTCTATTTTTAAATAATTTTTATTTTTAAAGAAAAATATTTCATTTCATTTGTAATTTTTATTTTAATTATATTTATATCATTATAAAATTTATTAGATTTATTAAAAATTTCACTAGAATTCATTTTATTTATCTTAAAATACATGTGATATAAAAATTTTATCATCTTTATAATGTTATATTTATTATAGTACTATAAAAAATATTTTTTAATTGAATTGCATATATTTTTCAATATGTCCTAAATAAAAGAATTTATTTGCAAATGGAGTAAAATAATTAATTTTCAAGTAATTTACAAATAATAATATTTATTTTTAAATAAAATGAAATCATTTCTAATGAGATGAAATCAAATCCAAAAAAAATTAAATTATTTAATAACAAGAAACTTACAAAGAACTTAAATTTAATTTATTATCAGTATAAATTAAATTTATATTATTATCCAATGTTTAAATAATTAGATTGGGCCAATCCATTCAATGGCTAAAATTATGAATTGAATCAGAAAATTGATTATGAATTGGTCAAACCATTTGAACCAATCATGATTTTTAGTTTACATAGTTTAATTATTAATTTTTTTATAAAAAATTATTATTTATAAAAATAACATTATTTTTCATTTGATATTAGAATATATTTAATTTAAATTTTAATATTCCAAGTAATTAAAAATTATTTCATTTTTATAAATGAAACTCACAAAACGAGAAAATTGAATTTAATATTAGTTGCTCTATTTATTATTATTTGTAGTTACAATTTGATAATTACAACAACTATTAATGCTCTTTTTTATTTAAATAGAGTCATTAGTACATGTGCGAGGATATAAATAGGGAACCTTATTCCCTAAGTTTTATCCTAATAAAAATACTCAGTTTTTTTAAGAATTTAACCTTTTTGTAAAGTTATTTCTTTTAATTATTTTTACACAAATGTTATTCGACAATATCTATCCATGTTACATATATTCTATGAATTCAATTCAATTTCTCTTATTCCAAAAACAACTTTGTTGGAGTTAAGATATTAGACTTTGTCAGTGGTACATTTGGTTTATGAAAATCATTGTATGACCTTACGGTGAAAAAAAAGATAACTAAAATTAAAAAAAAAAAAAGAAAACTATAAAATAAAACTCATCATATCAGATAGAATCGAAAAATGAGCTTGAGAATAGCATTATTAAATAATAATAATAATAATAATAATAATAATAATAATAATAATAAATATTAAATTAAGAATAAAAATTAATTTTAAAAATTATATTTATGAAGGATTGAAATAATGTTTTAATCGATTTTTCACCAAAAATAATGAAATTAATGAAACTAAAAGTTAAATAATATATTAAAATATTTAATTCTTAATCAATAAAATTGAGACTGAAATAATGTAAATAATACTCCGTTCTTTAAGATAAGAATTTGATTTGATTATTTTGTCTTTAATAATTTAGACAAGCTTATCAAATTGACGGCTTCTAGAATATTATTTCAGGACGACCATTTTGATGATGATGAGTCTGACAGCACCCTATCATCATTAATTCATTAATAATTTTAATTTTAATTGATTTCAAAAAATTAAAAAAAAATTGAATAAACAATTAAGGCCACTAATTTGGAAAACGGCGTCGTACATTTCATTAATCTTAGATTTTAGTGAATGATTGGCAATTGTCAACTTCCCTAAAAACTATAAATACGAGTTGCGTCCTCCATCATTTCCCAGTTGTCAACTTCGGTTTCGTCTAGGGGAGAAGCCAAATCGAATAGAGAGAAACAGAGAAGGAGACGCAGAGACCTTGAAAGACTTCATCCATGGCGGTCAAAGTTTACATTGTGTATGTATTATTGCTACTTTGTAATCATTAATTTCGTTTTTTTAACTTGTTTATCTTGGTCGATAGTTGCTGATTTATACATCTTTGTCGTTAGTGTGTATTTTTGTTACTCGTTCGCTCTATTTTGGCATTCTTGGTGATCTGTTCGGAATGAGAAATTTTAAACTGGAATGGTTCTGAATGTTCTTTGGCCAACCTTTGAGCTAGGAATGTAATATTTCTTGGATCTGATGCAGTTCTTCTTTGAACTTCTTTCCTCTCTGTGCTCCGATTTGATATTTGAAATGTTTGATACTTTGATCAGTGGAGAAAGTAGATCTTTCTCCTTTCTTCTTCTTTTTTATCTTTTATTGGGAAAGGTAACAGCATAGGAGCGATGATTGTTTGAAACCGTTGTTCTTCTTTCTTTCTTTGTTGGCATAATCCACTGTACTTGTTTTAATGATGTTAATTGTTCTTCAAATGCTAAGTTGAAATCCATCAATGAATTGAATACAAATATCAGATGTTTTTTCGTGGCTTTCTCACCTCAATGTGCAGCTTGGGATCTCATAATTTGAAAGATGTTGATTGACAATTTTTAAAGCATATATGATCTGCATTCAAATTTGACTTTTAGTACCTTTCGGAAATTATTGGCAATTATGCTGAAAGCATAAGAAATAAGAACTTTTTTCACTATCAGTTACAACAATGGGTTATAGTGCTGAGGTGCTAAGCCGATTGTGTAAATTGCAATTACTTGGTTAGCTACAGTTTTCATTTCATTCATATATGCATCTTGGATCTGATCATAATACTCAATTTAAGTATATGTGAATTAAGTAGAAAATTAGACATTCTTATTGATAATATTATTAGTAAGAGCAAAAGGATGGGAGGTATCAAAAAGGAAAAAACTGGATTTCTTTTCTTAGTTCCTTGATCAACTACTTCAATGCTATCATGTTTCAAATTAGAATTTCAAACTGCTAGTTGTCAGTGTCTGAGATTATCAGTACTGTTTTAAACAGAATTATAGACAGACACACTGATCTAAAACTTTCTTTGTTGACACCAATTCTTGGATTATATTACTGAGTGATAAAGCTGCGACCCAGTTTATACAAAATGATAGAATAAGTCCGTGATTGTACCATTTTCACAATTTCTTTCTCTTTCTTTGTTTGTGAGATCCATGTTTTCTACTACCTTGAGTACGAAAGTAAGACCACTAAATGGATTTCCCTAATATTCTAAGACCACTAAATGGATTTCCCTAATATTCTATTACATATGTAAGCTGCTTGCTAGTTACTTGTCTCAGATCTTGACCTGTCCCATTTTTGCCGATGAAACAGAACTGTCACTAGTTCTAGGGTGTTTATTACCATGAATCATCTCTTGATATATTGAGATTATTGCTAAAGTATTCTTTGTTGAATTCTTAGATCTTGATGGTTCTTGTGAAGTAAATCTGTAATATGTGAAAAAACTTTAGTTGAAATTCTTCTGATGCCTTTGATCTAATGATCTTGGGAAAGTTTGTCTGAGGTTTTCAGTATTGAGTCAAAGGTCAATGTAAAACAGTACCAGCTAATATATTCATTTTGCTTTTTGTGATACTGTCAATGTAAAACGATTCTAGCTCACATATTCATTTTACTTTTTGTGATACTAAGTTACTTTCTTTATGTTACCAGAGCTCCACTTATAATTGAAAAGAGTTGCTTTATTGTTTTTTCGTGTCCTAACTCTTGTAGTCTTATTTGTATATTCCTTCTGAGTGGCAGCTAAGTGAGGCCTGATCTAGTTGTTTGCCCTATTCCTCTAAAATGATAACTTACATGGAAATATAAACCGGAAATATTGATAGCAATTTTAAGCATAAACAGTCGTCTCGAATCTCAATTCATCTCTTTTCGTGCTAATGAGTTAACTATTCTTAGTGTTTCCATTAGTACTTAAATTGAAATTGAGCTGCATGCTTCTTCATTTTATTGCTCTTTTGTTTCTTCTAACGAGTCAGTGCCATATTATTCTTCTAGATTCTGATGCAATTGAGTTCTGATCCTGTTTTTGGTTCAGTCATTATTTTTGGTCGAGGGGCTGATTCTTTGTGCCCTTTATTTGTCTATATTCATTATGCTTTCAGTGGCTTTGCATGTTATAATTTCCAAAAGTTCCGTTTCATTGGATTGCCATTTGTATTCTAAGTTCCATTTGTATGGTTGCTGTGTCTGCCAAAGTAAGTGTCCTTTACTTATTGTTCTGATTGTATTGAATTCAGTTTTACCTACTGGGCCACATAAGGGCATGGTAAGCAACGAGGGAGGTGCTGTTTTACAAAACCTGTAATAAGTTTCTAAAATTTGTAGGGGCTGATTTTATTACTTGACCGAGTTAAAAAGGACAATATATTAGAAATGAATAATTTCTTAGCATCAGATATTTTTAGAATGAATTTGTAGACTAGATGTTTAAAGTTGGACATAAGCAATTCATTCAACGTAAGATCCATTTTCAGTGATGTGCAAATATTGGAGGTCATCTAGTGGACTATTGCATAGTTGTTTTTCCACTAACTCTTGTTCCAATTTTAATTGATATCTATTCCGATTTGTTCTTTTCTTTGTTATTCAGCGAGCTTATCAGCTTAGTGTACTTGAAATGATCTAAAATTTCTCTGCCTTTTCAGTTACTACTCGATGTATGGGCATGTGGAGAAATTAGCAGAAGAAATAAAGAAAGGAGCTGCATCCGTAGAAGGTGTTGAGGCCAAACTATGGCAAGTATGTGTCTCTGTTTCATATTTCTTATGAGTGGTTATTGGCATAGCATAAAATTATTTTAATTGCTTGTCAATTCTATGACCCCCAATGTTATTTCAGGGCTATCTATGCTGTTTCTCTTTTATTTTATACTTTATAGAACTTTTTAATTAATATCCTGATTTAATAGTTGGTTTTTGGCCCGTTATCTTTCCTCCTGTGTACTTGTCACCTCAGTATATTATCTGGGCTACCTATACCTGATGCTATTTTGCAATATGGTTTTAGTGAACTTTGTAATTCTCGCCGGTCAATTTTCCGATGTTCCCTCATAGTCTAAGAGTGTATAACTTTACAAATTCTCATTATACTAATTTTGAAGTCAAGTTTATCCCTTAATGTTAAAAAAATAAAATGTCTATAGTTACCCGGCTGACTTTATTAATCCTGTGAATAGGTACCTGAGACACTGCCAGAAGAGGTGCTTGGTAAGATGAGTGCACCTCCAAAAAGTGATGCACCAGTCATTACACCCAATGAACTTGCTGAGGCTGATGGTTTTGTTTTTGGCTTCCCAACAAGATTCGGAATGATGGCTGCCCAGTTCAAGGCTTTTCTAGATGCCACTGGCGGTTTATGGAGAACTCAACAGCTTGCCGGGAAGCCTGCTGGAATCTTCTACAGCACTGGATCCCAAGGCGGTGGACAGGAGACCACAGCGTAAGAACCGCTATCTGAGTGTTAATTTCTTTATTATATTCAAAGATGAATCCAATATGAATGTTAAAGAAATTTGAAATCTATGACAGACTGACTGCTATCACTCAACTTGTACATCACGGGATGATATTCGTTCCAATTGGATATACATTTGGTGCTGGCATGTTTGAGATGCAACAAGTGAAGGGTGGAAGTCCTTATGGTGCCGGAACTTATGCTGGTGATGGCTCGAGGCAGCCATCTGAGCTTGAGCTGCAGCAAGCGTTTCACCAGGGCAAGTATATTGCCACAATCACTAAGAAGCTGAAGGGAGCTGCATAATGTAACTTCAACATAGGCATACCATTTGTCAAGGAAGGATATAGAAGATACTGTTTGAACTTTGACAGTTTACCCATTTTTTAAGCCCCAAAATGTATTGAGTCCTATTTTTCTGTGCTTGCAGGTAATAATTGATTTTGAAAAGAATGTATTGTTTGTGTTACACAGTACAGTGGTGATTGTTATTTGTTAATGAGGAAGTGTGTTTGTTTTACCCTTTTGTATTAGGTTCAGAAGATACTTTCTCCCAGATGTTCACTATTTTCATTAATTTTAAAGCCAATAAGCAAGCACATAAGCAGTCCAGTGTTTACATAAACCTGTTTTGGACAGGGCATCATCATTCATACACAGAACAAATCTAAATGATAAACAAAATTTATTGATTTGCCAGAACTTAAGAATTACTGCAGGTGGGAAAGAGGCTAATCTGCAATCTAATGTGTACACCAAGTGCCTTAGATTGTTTGTGCAATTGTTCTGAGGCTCTACACATCAGCCGGGGGGGGGGGGGGGGGACAAATAAAGTTGCAGATTCTAAGAATTTGACTCTTAGCTTTATATATGCTGAATTTTAAATTGTTGCGTCTACTGCCATAGCTTTATATATGCTGAATTTTAAATTGTTGCGTCTACTGCCACTAGGGTTGTGTCAAAATCAGTTATTTTAAGTCATGTCAAAAGAGGATTGATTACAATAAACTCTATCAAACTTGCAGTTAATGTGTGCTATGTAATGCAAATTGAAGCAAGGAGTCCCGAGCTAATGTCCAGAACCTTTGCATGCTTCCTTCTCCACCTGTGGTTCTGATAAGCTTCTAATGCAGGATGCTTAACAATGATTCCATTTTTTTTTTGGGTTGGAGGGGGTTGGTGTTGTTTTGTTCAGCCCTCCTTACCTCACCAGAAAATGGTAATTAAAGATTAGGAGTCGTTTGGTTCGCAATAAAAATGTGGAAAGTTATATTTCTCAGAAAATAAAAAATTATAAGTTGTTTGATTGCCCACAAGATATGAGAAATCACTTCTCAAAAATTGTATTTCTCACAAAATATGGAAAATTATTTACTTACTCCCCTTAGGTAACTTTTATTTCTTGGGAAATATAACTTCTTTTATGTTAACCAAATAATATTGAGAACTTTCTGAGAAAAATTTATATAAGAATTAACTTTCTAAAAAATTTAACTTCTCATAAAAACTTATTTCTCACATGAATCAAACAACTCTTTAGTATACAACGAGGTTTAGGTTGCTTTGGGAAAGGAATTAACGCTAAAATTGTATATGATAGAGTGGGGTCCCTGTGAATCATACTCCTTATGTGAGTAGCCTGGGTTCTTTTTCTCCTTTTTTTTTGTTCCTCCTCCTATGACGTGCAATAAGTCTTAATTAATACATTTCTCTCTAAAAGCAGGTTTGATCCAAGGAAATTCCCATCAAATCTCCCTAAACCCTTAAAAATAAAAAAACTTCAAAAATAAATATAGACAAAAGAATAACATATTATCTTTATATTTTATTATTAAAAAATAATATCTAAAATTATAATAAAGTAAGAAAATATTTTTTTTAAAAGAGATAATTATCGTCTTACTAAATTTTTTATATTTAATATAAAATATATAAAATATTTATTATCACATTAATAATTTTTAATTACATTTATATAAAAGATCTTTTTTATCGATACTAGAGGTATATATGGCCCTTTTTTTCTGTCTGAGAAGCTCAATGGAACTTTTTTTCATGACTTGATTAATAATTGGGCTGGGCTTTGGTCAAAATAAAAAAGTCCGATAAGTCTGACCCGATTATATTAATTTATTTTTAATAATATAATTATATATTAAAAAATATAATTATATCTAATTATTTTTAATATAAAAAAATAATTTAATATAATTTAATATTTTATATATTTAAATATTATATTATCTCTTTAAATATATATTTTTTATTTTAAAAAATAATTTTTTAATTAAAAAATAAAAAAATATTTTTTCAAACTTTCGAGCCGAGCCTTTAGGCTTACCATTTAAAAATTCAGGCCGGGTCGAACCATACTTTTTAAAAACCTAAATAAGTCAGACCAGGTTCAAACCTTAAATTTTATATAATTCGGTTTAGATGGTCCGACCTAACCTATATACACCTTTAATCGATACAAATAGATAAGTAACAACCCTCATCCTGCATCCCTAGTATATTCATTTTGGTATACTATCATTAACCCCTCCACATAAATTTGACTTTTTTAAAATATAAAATATACTTTAAAAAGTAAAATACATCATTAAAATTAGTAATAAAAAAATTAAAGGAATAGATAATCATATATTTAAAAATCATTTTTTTATTTATTATTTTTTATAAAATTATGAATTATTAATTTTTTTATTAGTGATTATAATAATACACTTTACTCTTTAAATATAAAATATACTTTGGAGTCCAACTCCCTCCACATATATTCTCGAATAAACTCTTTGATAACCCCGTGAATACGAAGGAACAAGCCTAATTAAGAGCATAATCTTCTATACGCACTTACTGGCAGAATGTTAATTAATGCACTCATAGAGGACTTGCAATCAGAAGCCTCCAAATCAACAAGTCCGGCCATGATCTCCCAGCACTTCGTTTAGTTCATGTGTTCAACAAAATTATATTTGGTTGAATACATGTACTGACAAGACACTTAAAAGCAAAATAAGTAGGAAGCTGTCACAGGGACAAGAAATCTTCTGATAGACACTGATTTTCTGACACCCTGCTGTGAAAAAAATCCACTGTCATGTGATTCACAGAGCTTTTAAGTATTCTTGTCCATTTATGCCTCAGTTTGTTTTCCATTCCTATAATTAGCTTGGGTCGATGAGTTGATCCATTTAGCTTTGCAGCATCTTATTCGATTGTCTTTTTTTGTTTTTTGGACAAAAGTTCCTGCTCCATTATCTTTTCTCAGTTTCCTAGCCATCCATCATGAATTTCAGCAACAAAGTCTGTGGGATTCCAATGAAACATAGTCCTTTTCAAAACACACACGCACATGACTAGCTCAGAAAAACTTGGAAAGGAATCTCAAGCGAAGTCACCTGTAAACTCAGCTTCTAGCCTTCTAGGATTCTGGCATAAAAACAAAGAAATTATTGGATGTATGTAATGATTTATGTCAGACCTCGAAAAAATTGGTGATTTATCCTAATCTTAAAATGAAATAACTTATTTTATTTTTAATTACTCATAAAAAATATTTTGTATGAAATAAATTATAAACTAAGATATACCACTTCATTAAATTACGATTGATTAATCGATATATCACTTTATAATTAATTTCATGTAGTATATTATGTGTATTTCAAAATTCTTGTGGTAATAACTTAATAGGTATTTAATAAATATAAGTGGAAGTTAAGCAACTATTTATTTGTAAATTTGTATCGGGCAGCCAAAAAAGTGAAGAAAAGGTTGTGCAGCGATTATGGAATCTTAAGACAATTGATATAGACCTAAATAATTTGAAGATTCTATTCCTCTTCTTTTTATTTATTTATCTATTCCGGTATATCAATGACTTTAATTGATTGGCAATCATGTTTTAACATTAGGTGACAAACTATTTAACCAGTTAATGAGTTTTCTTATCAGCATAAGAATAAGAACACTGTGCAAAAAGTAGTCTAAAATAAAGTCACGATATTTTTTAGTTCTTGAAAAGAAATGGCATATTCAAGGGAATAATTGTTCATTTCCAAAGAAAGATGCTCCCCAGATAGTGAGAAAATACAATATTGCAGAACAATTCAAGACCTGAGTTATCGTTTCTTCTCAGCTATGAATGTGATACGGTTGATACGGTTCTATACGGCTCATTTACCTTCGAATATTACCCCACTATGCTGCTATAATGCCAAATGCTTTACAAAGAAATAAATATAAATAATTTCTATGAATATATCATATTCTTCTATAATTTACAAGGAATATTTTGATACGGACTTGGCTTTTCTTGAATAATGTTGAATAATTAAATTCAACAGTAATGTTCCTAATACTTTGTGTCTCATTACAATTCTACTTATTTCTACATGTATCACATATTTTATATGCAACTTGTGTACATGACATGATAATATAAAATAGGATATGATAAGTTAATGTGATAGTATAAAATATGTTAATGAAAGGATAAGATATTATATTTTTGCAACCCTCCTCCCTAGGATATGATTGATGTTATCTATTTTTTAATTTTCACTAGCCTAATATGTACATACTAAATATATTATTGATGATAAGCTTGGCATTGATAATTGAATATTGACAATATTTATCAAATTAGTTTTTACAAAATAAAAGAAATTAAGCTTGTTTACATTCCTTGACATAGTCAAGAATAAGTCAACTTAACTCATTCTAATGAACAAAACAAACTTTACTCCAACTTGTCATATTTTACAATCTAAGGCTCAAGAGACATATACATTTACAAACAAAATATCCAATTTGTTGCCTATGTCTACTAAGAGGATCTAGAAGGGCTTATCCTTGTTGTTGTGGTGGTGAAGGTGACATGTAAGATTTTATCTATATTGTTTCTCCTATTTTATACCTCTTATTGCATTACATATACTTAACTTTATGAAAATGGCCTTGTTATATGATTAGGTATTGGTTTGCCAATGTTTTGAAATTATTTGATTAATATTAAATTTTTATATTATTTCAGGTTTTTGACTACAACTTGAATTTCAGATATTAGAATGGAATGAACGTTGTATTTTTGGAAAGACTAGAGAAAGTTTTAAAATTTTCATGTTTTGACGAAAGCCTAATTCAGATGTTTGAAAAGTTTTCGGATTGAACCTTTGAGGAAGGTTTTCGGGTGTTTGCAATATTTTGAAGTTATTTGATTAATACTGGATTTTTATACTATTTTTAATTTTTTGCTATAATTTGAATTTTGGATATCAGAATTGGGCAATCATTATATTTTTGGAAAGATTAAAGAAAGTTCTAAAACTTTAATATTTTGATCGAAGCCTAATTCTAACATTTAGAAGGTTGAAAATAGCCATGAATTCGATGCTTTATTTTTGTTCAAGTTAAATCAATATTAGTTTTTGCATCATATCTAAAGCTTTAGAAGTCTAATTAATGTGAAACAAGTGTCTAAAGTTGCTCAAGAGCTAACCTAACAACTTTCATATTTAGGATTTAGTGAAATTATACTATTTTGATGGTTAAACATAGGTTGAAATTGAGTAACGAAAATTATTATAGTAAAATATTGTTAGTAGATTAAACTGTAAATTAGGCTATGAGCTTATAAAATTAGCAAAGCCCGTTCTTTGTAACCTTATGAGCCATATTAACTTGACCTATTAGATTTTAGTATAGGAAATTAGATTTAAAAGTTTATACCTCTAAAGGTAAGAACATACACAATTCTAGATGACTTTCTTCTCTTCTTTAAGTTTCTTCTTTTCATTTATGGAAAGCTAATTTCAAATTGATTCAAGGATTTTAAGGCTCAATCTAGTTTGGATCATGATATCTTGATTTGTAATATTAATTATTATTAAGTGATTTTCTTTTTTCTCTTATTCTTTTCATTGATTTTTAGATTTGCATGGAATGGATCTAGATTGGGTATAATTTGTGTTCATCTATATGATCTATAATTTCTATCTAGTTTATTATTGAATTTTAGTTAGTTAATCATCATTCTTCATTTGAGAATAGAGGAATGAATAATTAAATTAAAAGTTTCTAGTTTAATCATTCAATTCAGTTAAATTCTATATTAAAATTAATTTAGATTTAACTTTATAGATTATAACAATTGTTTAATTCTACGAATCTGAATTGATCAAATTCTAGATAGTAATCTACTATAGAATTTGTGGATCATTGTAGAGGTTCTGGATGATTCTACGGTGAGAAATCAATTGCAATTATCAAATTTGTTATAATTTATAATTAATTTATTAAAGAGTTCTTAATTTCCTTAGATCAATTGTGTTTTTCTATTATCTTTTTGTATTCTATTTCCAATCTTGCATTCTATTTAATTTAAGATCAAAACCAACCCCTAATTCAATTCTTTTTTTCCTGCATTCTACATAATACTATGTACATAATTGTTTCAATTGTGCAATATTAATTTTCATAATTGCTTACATTTATTTCTTCTATTTTTATTGCATAAAAGACATAGATTATTCTATGATTGTAGATAGTAAATCTATATGAGAGGATGAATCAAATAGATTATTAGGGTTCAATATAATTTGTTACCTTACAGTACAATTTTTTATCAAACTAATACTTTTTAATTTTAATTAGCTTTGACAATCGTTAGGAGGCATCTCAACTTAAGAATTATCAATATTAAAGCACATGAAAGTAAGTCTAGGACTTAATGAGTAAGAATACTATAGCAAGGTAAGTCTAGGAGTTAATGAGTAGGAATACTAGAACAACGAAATCACCATGACAAGAAAATAATAAAACCTTCTTAACTAGATTTATGTTCCTTTACACATATCTAAACCTCCACACAATTTCATAATCAAATCATTAGTACTTTTAACATCTCATTTGCATAATGATAGCAACACTTCATGATTTATTTAATTGAAGAATAATAAATCAAGCTTATCTCAAAGTAAATAAAATGTAAAGCAATTAAATTTTCTTATAACTCTTATCCATCCTTATCCCTCATAAGCCTTCCCTTGTCCTTCCAAATCATTTTTATCCCTCATAAGCATATATCAAATCCAAATTTCAAGTTATAAGCATTATCAATCTATCCCTTCTTCATTTCTATAAATAATAACACAATTTAATATTAAATATCACAACATTCTTATGCTTCTTTGCATGGCCTTATGGCATTCATTTAACATCATTTAATGTATATTAACTAGTCGTAACATTATAGAATAATTAATATGCCTTGAACCCTTGTATAATATACATGTGTTAAACTTTATTGGCATAATCAATTATGATATTAATTATGCAATCTTAGAGAGGAATACTACAAGGACATAATTGATAATAAAGGTTCAAAAAGGAAGGCTTTGGGTATATAATCAATTATGTAATTGATTATACAATCCTAAATAGCAACTTTATAGAGGCATAATTGATTATGTAATCAAACAAGATATAAAGTTTTGCTTATAAAACTTTTTTACCCTATAGTCACATACGAGGTCATTAATACTCTATATCTCTTTATATTATTTAATCTTTCAAATGCTTTGAGTACACTCCCTTATCTATAGCTTAACTAAAACATAAGTCTTCCCAATTTTTATTCACATTTAGTTTCCTTCCTAATTCATTCACTATTGCTTTCCTAATTCCCTGCCTACTGCAAGGAGAATTCATCTCACTAAAACTTAATATTTCCACATATAGCAATATAGGGTTTTTCCAATTTAGTTTTTTTGAAAAGAAAGTTACACCTTTACCTATTTTAGTGGTGGTAGGGATAAGAGCTAACCTAAGTTTGTCTTTGGCGCATTTATGGATTGCACTTGGTTTTTAATAATACAAAGCTTGTATTATTGGCTTCTGAGTTCAATCTGTAAAGTGGGCTAAAAAAGGACCTTAGGTTAGCTTTTCTCTTTACCACTATCAAAATTGACAAAAGTGTAACACCTTTTTTAGGAGAACCAAATAGGTTAGTACCTATATCACTAGATGCAAGAATACTAGGCATCAGTAATATGAATTCTTCTAGTAGTAGGCAAGGAGTAATGGAATCAATAATGAAAGAATTGCAATGTAAACTAAATGCACTTGTATTATTAATTTCTTTTCATAACCTAAATTTCAAACCATTGTGACCAATATAAAGATATCAATTGAATGTCTTTACAAGCCTTTTTCAAACAAATTAATTCCTTTAATCAATTATTTTTATGAAAACTTACGTGATGCAAAATCACAAGATTGAAAAATCCATTAAAAGTTTTCTTTTTCTAATTGCTTTGATGTATAAGCAATGATATTTCCATGTTGCATTGATATGCACCCTAATCTAACTCTTGATGTGTTGTAGTACATTGTATACCCTTTTGTTCCATTAGGAAGAGTTAATATAGGTGTAGGCATAAAAATTTCCTTTAATCTTTGAAGATTTCTTTCACATTCATCACCTTATATAAACTTGATTCCTTTTTGTATTAACTTGGTCAACGATGAAGAGATCTTTGAGAAATCCTTCACAAACTTCCTATAATACATAACTAAACCAAGAAAGCTACATAACTTTATTACCTTTGAAGGTCTTAGCCATTTGGCTAGCTTTTACCTTTTATGAGTTTACCTAGATTCCTTCTTCCAAGATTTCATGTCCCAAGAGATGGATACTCCTTATTTAGAACTCATATTCTAAGAATTTGACATATAATTAGCGCTTTTTTAGAGTCTATAAAGTTATTCATAAGTGTTGTGCATGGTCGGTTTCACTCTTTGAATAAACTAGAATGTTATTAATGAATGCAATGGTAAAATTATCCAAGAACGACTTGAACACTCTATTTATCAAGTCCATAAATGTTATTAGTGCATTTGTTAGCTCAAACAACATCTATATTGTCCATAACAAGTATGAAATGCTATCTTTGGGATACTTTCTTCCTAAATCTTCAATTACTAATACTCAGATCGCAAATCAATCTTTAAAAAGTATCAAGTTCCTTGAAGTTAATTGAATACGTCATCATCTGAGATAAAGGATTTTGTTATTTAATGGTGACTTTCTTTAATTATCAATAGTTGATACATAACCTCAATAACCCATACTTCTTCTTAACAAATAATATTGGTGCACCCTAATGGGAAGTAAACTATATAAGTCCATAAAATCTTGTAGTTATTTCTTTAGCTTCTTTAATTCATCTAGTGCCATTTGATATGGAGGAATTGATATTAGGTTAGTTGCAAGGATCACTTCGATTGTGAATTTGATCTCTTATTCTTGCAGTAGTCCTAGTAACTCGTCTGGAAAAATATCTTGGAATTCGTTCACCATTAGGATTTTGTTCACCTTGGATTTTTCATTTTAACTTTATTTATTGCAATGATCCACATTACACACCCTCTTTTAACTAGTGTCCTTACATTTGCACAAGGGACAAAAGTAGGCATTTTTGTTCGCTTTTTTCTTTAAAATATATGCCTTATTTTTCCTTTCAACTAGTATGTTACCACTTTATGATTACAATCCATGCATGTGCAATACTTGGATAGCCAACTCATCCCTAAGATTGTATTGTATTTACCATATCCAACACTATCAAATTTATTTTAGTTAGATATTTATCTAAGTTCATCTCATTACCTTTAACATTGTGGGTTGGTACTATAGTTTTCCTATTTGAGTGGTTACTATCATAATATCATCCAACTCTTCCTTAGGTTTTGACATTCTACTTGCTAAATTATAAGACAAGAAAAAGTAGGTAGCTCTAAAATTAAATAAAGGTCTTGCATAAAGATTCTCAATAAGTAGAATATTTGGCACAATAACATTTAAGGCTTGAACCTCTTACCTCATCATGATAAATACTTTGGCTTGGGTTTTTGTTGCTTCATTCCTTCATTTTCTTGCTCCTTTTCCTAATACTATTGGTAAATTTATAGAAGTGATTGCCTAAGGGGCTTGAAGGTTAAAGGTGAAATTTCCTTTATACTAAGTGGTTATGCAATCCTATAATCTGTGCCCCATTAGTTCATACTTAAAGTAGAATTTATAAGATCCAATATGATTCATGTAGCATTGGTTGTAAAAAGAAGAGGTTTATTTCATGGGTTTAGCATTAAGTAGGTTTATCTTGATGGATTTATCAACCTAGATGTAGCATTTACACTTTCACTGCCCTTGAAATTGTTTTTAAACTTCTGCTAGTGCACTATGCATACTCCTACTTGGCCTTCTACTATTGCTTCCTCTATTATCAAACCTTAACTTTTTCTTACTAAGGCTTACTTCCCATTACTTCTCTCCTTAGAGCATTTCTTTGCTTTGATTGCCAAATTTAGTACTTATTTATAAGTCATATCTTTGGTAATGTTGATTCGATCGTAATAGTAGCTATGGAGCCTATGTAGAAACAAGTTCACCTTAGCCTCATTTGTAGGCACCAAATACCTAACATACAGTGAAGTCGAGTGAATTGAGCATTATATGTATTATGCTATAGTCATTAATCCTTAAACTATTTGTTCAAATTTACAAGCTTAGGTGTTTTTCATACTTGAAGGTAAGAAAAAGTCCTTTAATTCCTTATGAAAATTTTCCCACTTGATAGGGTTATTAGTTCCTTCTATTAGTTTAATGTTCTGACTATACCACTAGTGCATTATACCTTATAGCTAGTGTCCTACTAGCTTTACCATAGTGGTTTCATTACATCCTAGTAGCTTATGAATTCTCTTTATTCATTCTAAGAACTAGTAGGGGTTAACTAATGGATTAGTATCATTATAGCTTAGGTGTTTCAACTTCAAGAATTCATAGATTAATTATAACCTAACTTAGTAAGGTACTAGAAGAGAAGATCGTCTATTACCTTGTCTACTTCTATTTTGGTTTCCTTGATTAAGTACTCTTTTTAAGGTTTGTTATAAAATAACTACCAAAATTAATGCTTCTTGATCTTTCTACCTTCGCTAAAATGAGAAAGTTTGCAGACTCTTTATTATCTAATTTTACCAAATGTGCTCTAGTTTTCACCATAACCTAAAAAATAACTTTTATAAAAATAATAGAAATCATTTATTAAAAATAAAAAATACCTAACATTCTTAATGGAACCTATGAAATCATTGATAGCATGTGGTATAACATATACTTAGGCTACCTCTAATTGAAGTTTCACTTGTTCCTCATCATATTTGATTATCAAGTTTCATAGGTTCCACTATTCCATAATTTCTCCATATCATGTTCAAACCATTCTATAGTTAACCTAAACCATACTCCGATACACATCTATCAGAACTCTAGTGCTAAGGATTATTACAAATGCTAGAAGATTTCTTCACTAGCATGATACCAATCTTTCTCCCTATTTTGTATATTAATCACTCTAACTACTTTCACCTTGCTTATTATCCAGCCTACTATTCTCCTTACCTACTACATTTTAAACTTTTAGCAAGATATGATGCTTGGTATGACATGAGCACTTGGCATAATCTTCTTGCTTTTTCTTAAACCTAAATAAACTCTTGGCAAGAAATAAGCACTTAGTGCAACGAATGCTTAGAATGAGATTGGTTCTAGGTGATATCCTCTAGCACTTACCAAAACCACTTTAAACCTTATTAGAAAGAGGCTTTAGGCAGAGAATCGTGCTTCACCACTGATCATAAGCAAGAGTTCCCATGGCTTGATTTTCAATGCCAATACAAAAATAGCCTAGGCTAAGATGCCATCTCTATCATGACCTAAATTTTAAACCATCATGATGAGTGTAAAGACATCAACCGTAAATATTTACAAGTTTTTTAAAAACATATTAATTCCCTTAATTAATTATTTTTATGAAAACTTGTATGATGCAGGAACATAAGGTTAAAATTGACCAAAGTTCTTTTTCAAAAATTAATCATATACAATTAATAAGTTATAATCTTTTAAATTTGAAAATATTGAAACTCTTTTTCTTTCTTTTTAAAGAAGATTTAGAAATATAGTAATTTGTGTTAGAGTCAAAACCCTAAATTATAATAGAATAAGTTACCTTTCTAAATAAGAAATACTTGAAACATAATATCTATAAAATGATTCTAGAGAAATACATTTTAAATTAAAAAAATAATTGAAGTATCTCTAATAGGGTCTCAAATTGGTAGTTTGTAATGGAATCATTTAAAATAGATAGAAGAAACAAAAAGCTTAATGAAAACTTTCTTAAAAAAAATAGAAAGATACCATTAAAGAACTTTTCTAATTTTTTACAAGAATTAAGTTCAAATCAAGAAATACATACAATATAATAGGATCAAGTAGTAAAACTCAATGGATTAGATGATCCTATTTTGACTTTTAAAATACATTGGAGATAACATCAAAAATCAGAGATTGGATATCTTTATTTGAAATCTAGGTAGAAATACTTTCTAGCATAAATCATATTTTTTTCTTTTAAAATAGATTACCTTTGTTTCTAAAGGAAACCATTATTCGTTTCCTCTAAAAGTTGTGAAAAACCATTAGCTATATCATTTCCAAGTAACCCTTTGAAAATAGTATTTGTTAGATAAGTAGATAGAATATGTAGTATTATACATCATATTCTCATTATCATACTTAAACATATGTATTCCCTTTATATAAAAATTATGGGGTCTTAACATGCCCATTTGTTAACCTAATTCTACTATTATAGTAAGGTTGTTTAAATTTATACAAATTTTAACAAAATCAAAATTGGTTAACAACTATCAACTAAAATAGTTATTAACTAAAACATTAGAATAAAAGTTCATATTGAATTCATCATGGTTATCAGAGAATAGAGCATAATCAAAAGGACTTAGTAGAACATATAGTAGGGTTTGAATCATCGTCAATACAGGTAAGGAGAGTGGAAGTGCTGGTAAGACAAGTAGAATAGGTGATATAGCTAGCAAATTAAGAGTTAAAATAGTAGGGTTAAGAAGCGAGCCATTATAAAGGACATTAACAATTCCTTTAACAAGGATAGGGTCTTTTAAAGGTAGGTCTAACGAAGTTATCTGGTAACCCTCTCTACAAAATATTCCACTAGGTAGATTTGTACTAGGTCTGGCTCTTGGGGTAAGATTTGCATGACTCTTATCGTAATCTACTGGGAAACACTATCGTCTTCATGAATAGGTAAGGCAAAATGAAACTTTTAACTATATATGCCCTATAGGGTACAATACATGTTCCACCACAAATCAATGATTTGGTAAGGAGTCATTTAGAGCAATATCTAAAAAAATATTTATAAGCAAAGTGAATAACATTATCTAAAAAATATATCTACAAGTAGAGTGAGTAATTTAATTACTCAATGAAGTAACTACCACATAGATTTTTTTATTCTAATTTAGAAAACATTTATATACAAGATATATATTAAAACATTTTTCATCAAAAGCACATAAATCAATTTTACATAATATAATTCTTAAAATGTTAACCAAATGGCATGAAGCTATCCCACATATATTCCAACCTTGTCCTTCTAAGGTCAACCTTATCCTACATATTCTTTTGTGTGACTCAAAAGTTAGGGTGTTAGGCCGATCCCTAAAAGTCTCTAAAAAGTTTCAAAATCACTTAATCATGTCACATGCAACATTGAAGCTTGTTCATATATGACACAAAGTCAATTTCACAAATTTGGCATATGCAACATTGAAGCTCAAATTTCAAGCCCAAAATGTCATATGCAACATTGAAGCTCAAATTTGGTATATAGCCATAAGTTCATATATGACACAAAGTCAATTTCACAAAACTCTCACTGGCCCATTTCACATATTATAGGATAAGGTCAAAATACTAACCATAATGATAACTATAATATAACATGAAAATAATCTAGTAAAAGAAATTTATTATTACCTTGTTATAATTTTATTGACTACGAGTAATATTGATGCTTCCATTTTATGCCTTAGATTATTATTTTATTTTATCAAAAGCTTAATGATATCTAGTCATTATTAAATTTATTTTTTCATATAAATATATTAGTGCATAAACAAATCATAAAATAATTCAAATAGAATTTTATGTACTAGCCTTTTAAGTTTGTTCATAGTTTTGCTATGAAACCTTTAGAGCAATATCCATCTTTTTCATAATATTTTCATCAACTATCAAGTTTGCATTTAGGTTATTATCAAAACATGTTATTGACAAACTTTAGAGTGAAATCATCATATGCCTTATGATTTTTCTAGCAAAATCGTGTTGAGCATAACTTGATTCCTTAGGTTTCATAACTTTTGATTCTAAGATATTTTAAACTTATACTTTGCATATTATTTTAATAAGAAAGAAAACTATTTTTCCTTTATTATTATAGTATTTTGAGGCACCACTTAGCAATAAATAAACTATTCAATTCTACCAAACATTAGTATCAAAAGCTTAAAAATAATCATAAATTTGTGTTAAGTTCTAACAACTACTTTTGTATTTATAAATTCTAGTAAAAATAGAAAGCTTTTGTAAAATTTAATAAAAACTTCCAAAAATAATATTTGAAGACTTAATAACATTATAAAACTTTTCCAATGCCCAATATAAGTCATACAAGGTATCCTTATATGCAGTTATCGAAATACATTAGAAAAATACTTTTAGCTTGGAAAATTCATTTTAAATATCAAATTTTCATAAATTTTTATGAAAATTTTTAGAATTAATAATATGTAATAAAATATAATTTTGTTGAAATATTAGCTTATCAAAAATCATTTTCCACTTGAAAGCATTAGTTTTGAGAACAATTTTTTAACATTAATTTGTAAGCCTCCAAATGTACTTTTAAATATGTATCTATTACAAACTCTCTCTCTCTCTTTATATATATATATATATATATATATATATATATATATATATATATATATATATATATATATAATAAACATTTCTAAAATAATTTAGAACCTAGAGTAACAAATTTTTCTTACAAAAATAAAGTTTTTCCTTTACAAGACAGCAAGTTGCCCATGAACCTCTAAAACTTTGTTCATGATGATTTTTGCTTGAAATCCTTAATGAAACAAATCTAAACCATCCTTATCAAGGTGTGGTTTTTGTATTATTAAATTTTAGCATGAAAACAAAAAATTTTCCTCTTTAAGAACAAGGAAAATTGTGAACTTTACATGGTTGAAACAAACCATCTTCTTTAAACTCTATTCTTAAGTTTCAAGAAAACATTTTTATAACTAAACCACCACAGATTTCTTGACCTCAACCTAACAACAAAAGTCACATATACACCTTACACATAAACATCTTGTAAAAAAAATTAAAAAGAAAAAGAGTAGGTCTCTACTCACTCAAATAAGCTTGTAATTCTTAAGACCTTCACTTAACATTCAAAGCATGCCATCCAAAATATCATAAAATTAGTAGGGAATTTATAAAAAGAATCATGAAAGAAATGAATATATAGGAATTTATAGGCTTATACCTTCACTCAAAAGATTAATAAAGCTTTTTTCTTTAATTAACTTTAAAGATCATTTATGAAAATAACAAAACCACACTAAGGAATCAAGAACCATTAAAAAAAGTCACCCTTTCTCATTTAATTTTCTCTCTGGTTATGAGGCATGCATGTGTGAGCAACAATGAAGCTAAGCTTAGATATTTATAGAAAAAAAGATGAAGTAGCCATCAACGAAACAAGCCACATGCTTTTAGCTTGGAAAAGAATACACAAATTCTAAGTCTTTTATTCTTTAGTCTTGGTCTTTTTGTTTGTCTCATGGCATACGTCACCTATACATTTATATCATTACACATGTCACTTGATTTTGACTAAATTCTAAGAGATTTCATATTATCTTTTAATCCTAATTAATCATTCTTTAATCTAGTTATATTTCCTAATCACCCATTAGGACTTTAATTAAAGGTTTTTTTCCTAATCTTTCCACTAATATCTTTAGACTTAGTTACATCCATCTTCTTCTCCTTGAAATTGTGTATGCCTCTCCATGTTCCCTAATATACACTTTTGAAAACTTAGGATTTCCATGAAATGCTTTTGAGTACACCCCTTAAGTTAGTTCAAAGCCTTATTATCCTTAGATCTTGAATACTTTTATTTTTTTCCTAAATTTTTCCTAAATAATTTTGAGCAAAATTTTCATATATTAAGTCTAATAAATGCTTTTGTGAGTATATCAACAAACAATCTGCTAATAAACATTGTTTAGGTTAATCTTATTAAGTTTTTAACTATTGAATTTTTATTGACTATTACATTTCTAGTCTAATTCATATAATTTGCTGATATGGATATCCACCAGCATATGCATGGGGTTCAGACCTAGCTGATGGTAGGATTTGGGATACATTTAAAGGGTGATTTATAAGTATTAATTCACATTCAACTAAGTATCTATAATTTTATTATTTTTCATTTTTATTTTTATATTTTTTAATGTCATGTGTTAATGACTTTTTATAAAAATCATAAAATATTTCTCATAATTAATACGTATTCAGTTGATATTTACAATGTTTTTTCCCTATGTTGTAATCTGACACTATTGTAATGATATGGTCAATAAATGAAGCACTTGGCAATGGAAAAACAAAGTAGTACAAGCAAAGAAGAATCATGCATAAAAAAAGGATGACTCATCTATATTTAGTCATACACTTTGGATTTAACAAGTTTTGTAATTATGATTTTGTTTATGTAATTTTTAAAAAAAGTAGAAACTCAAAAGAAAGTGATTCATTGCTTGATGTTTTGAAGCACATATAAGTTGAAAAAAAATGAAGTAATGCTTTTGCAGATTAAAGATATTCTGCATCATATATAAGTTATAGATGATATTTTTTTTATTAGCTTAGCAATATTTTAAATCATATAAGTATGATTATTTAATATTTTCCAAATTATAAGAAGAGATTTTGAAGCTTTAAGAGACTAACTCCAAATGATTTGACTTTTCCTATTAAGGGTGCACTTTTACATGCTCATAACACAAGCAGCTAAAAAGTTTAATGTGGGTTTTATAACTTTGAAAAAAAGGTGCAAATAACTAGGTATTTAGAAATGACTATATACTGGAGGAAATCAATAATAATGAAAATTATGCTTATGATCTCCTCGAAGTTGTTCCTTACTTTCATGTTTATAGATCCATTTTTTTTATCCTTAAGGCTATTATTAGCAAACCTTTATAAAAATACTTGATATTTTTTATTATCAAAACTTTTAGATTCGCTCTATTAAGTTGTCAATACAAAAAATAAGGTCATTTTTATCTATTTTAAAATGGTAATTTGACATAGATTATAGTTAACAAAGGATGATAGCCTAAGAACAATGACTTACATCTTAGTAGTTAATGATCAAGTAGCATGAATGCAATAATAACATTGATGTGATCTAAGGGGGGTAACTTCTAAAAGTAGAGCTAAGAGGGTTAAGGATGCATTTCAAAGGAAAATTAAATAAGCTTGGAAGAATAAAGAGGAAACCTTAGAAAAACTCAACATAATGTTTGTTGTGTACATCCATTTTAGGCCTTTGAGGCTTTTATTTGTACTTTTATTATGTTTAAAGATAATTAGGACATTTTATAAATTTGTGTTTTAGTGGCCTATTAGTTAACTATTTTATTACTTTAAGTCAGGTTTACTAATATGTTTGTTTTAAGCTTAAATAAGTCTACTTGTATTTGCTTTGGACTTATGTAATATATTTGCTTTAGACTTGAGAAAGTCTATTTGTATTTGCTTTAGACTTAAGTAAAGTTTATTTACGCCCTCATTATTCAAGGTTTTCTTTAAGGCTATTTAAGGAAACTTGTTTCTCATAAACATTTCATATTTGAATTTTGACAATTAAAATTAAGTCTTTCTTATGTTCTTTCTTTCTTTGGTTCTTGGAAAAACTTTATAACTTATCGAAGAAGATTCCCTTTTTGTGGCATCTATTATAACTTTTCAAAGGATATCATATTTTATGGTGTGATTCTTCATTACTTATCACTCCTTTTCCACCTTCTTTAGAGTGTGGCGTGAATATCTTTCTAATTTTGTTTTAATTTATTAAATTTTGAGATGATCCATTATAGATTCTCATCATTCGATTATCAAAGCTAACTTCCTAATTTTCAGGTTTTGCTTTTTTGATTTCAAATTTATCAATTTATTTTGCTCTTACTTGTTTCTTATCTTCTACTATTGGTTTTATGTTATGTGCTATTTGCATTTTGTTCATTAAATTCTAATTTGGTCAAATTATTCAATTTGTAATTATTTTTATCATTTGGTTTAATTTAATTTTTTATTTTCATTTATTCAATTCATGTTACTTTTTAAAATTTCATGTATCATTGTATGAATTAGTCTTGTGGTCAAGTTCAAATTGAAGTCTTGCGGTCAAGTTCAAATTGAATTCATGCTGAGTCTCTATATAGTGCTTTATTCATTTATTTAATTTGGCTTTGATTGTCTTAATTTGTAATTGTGCCTTAATATTGTGTTTTAATTCTTCATTTTTTTCTTATGTCTTATCATCAACATGTGCTCTTCAAATTTGTTTGGTATGTTAATTTTCTTAGCTATTTGTATCCTTCCAAATTATCTTATTCAAGTCATTTATCTTTAATTTACCAATTGCATCTTATATTCTTTCATTTGTTGTGTCTTAATTTTGTTATTAAGTCTTGCACTTGAGTTCGTCCTTGTTTCATGTCTTCACATGTAAGTCTTATTCTTATTTAACTAATTATGTCAATTTTATCTTCAAGATGATTTTTGCTTTATTTGTTAAGTTTAGATTGCATTGGCCATTTATCCATTTATGCCTTCAATTTTGTTTTAAATTCACTTTAGTTCTATTTGTTTATGCACTATTCTTTTCAACAATTCAATGTTGATTACCTTGTATTCCATTATGAATTTTGAGCAATATTAAAAGTGAAATATCAAGAGTATTTAAAGTTTAAATGAAATAAAGCAAGAAGTGAAAATACAAAATGTTAAGAAAATAAAAAAAAAGAATAAAGTGATTTCAAAAAAAGGACAAAAAGTGCTAGATGTTATATTTAAAAAAAAGTGTTGGTGATTCAAAAAAAAAAGGGGAAGGTTACAAAAGAGTTAAAAAAAGTGTGAAGTTGAAAATTAAAAGAATAGAGTGATTAAAGTTATGAAAAGTAAAAGGGAATTAGAATTGCTTAATTTCAAAGCTTGAATTTTTCATTTCAAGTCATTTTTTTCAGTGTCCTAATCCTTGATTCTTTTTACAATTTTCATCTTTGAGTCATTTTTGTCTTAATCTTTGAATCTTTTTATCCTAAACCTTTAAGTCCTTCTTTTTTAGTCTTGTTATCTCTTTTCTTTAATTGTTTAATTTTAATCTTTGAATCCATTTTGTTTATCAATTTTTGAGTCATTGAGTCTATTTTGATCATAATCTTGAGTCTTTAAGTCCTTGTTAGTATATTGAATCTTATTGATTGAGTCTTCTTAGTTTTCAAGAAGATATAAGAGGAAAGATAAGAGTAGAAAAAAGTAAGAGCATATGAAAACATTTTAGGATAAAAGCCTTGAAATAGATTGTAAACATGAGTGAAGGGCTTTTAAATTAAATAAAAAGTGTGCTTTTATGAGGCACTTTTTTTTATTTTAACCTTTTATTTCAAGCATTTCTTCAAAATGTTAAGAAGTAGTAGAAATAATAATATTAGGTCCACATTGAGGGTCATTTAATAACAACTTGAAAAGTTAGATTGAAAACTTATGAGGATGGAAGGTAGGCAGCCTTAAAAGAATTAATATGGTGAAAAAGATAGGAGGGAAGAAAGAAATTGAAAATAAAATGATAGACATTTTAAAAAAAGGAGTTGAAAATAAAGATGGAAGAAATAAAAGAGAAAGAATGCAATATGATGATTCCAAAAGAAGTGAAACAAAAGATGAAAGGTGAAATGTGAGAAAAAAAGATGATAAGCAAAGATAAGATAAAATATATTCCAATCTTGATAGCAATAGAAAGAAATTTCCTTTATTTTAAGAAAAAAGTGATCCTAAGGCTTACTTAGAATGGGAAAAGAAGATGAATTAATCTTTGCTTGTCACCATTATTTTGAATAGAAAAGAATAAGGCTAGCTACTTACCAATTTATTGATCATACCAATATTTGGTGGGATAAACTTGACTCAGCTAGAAGAAGAAATGGTGCAAGGCTTATTACCATTTAGGAAGAGATAAAGGCTTTTGTGAGGGAAAAATTAATTCCTAACTGTTCTAGATATGAATGTTATTCTAGTTTTTCATAGAAATTTTGGGAGCAGAAGCTTAAGAAGAAAAATGACAAGATTAATGATGAATGTAAAGTTAGGTCTATAAGTTATTCCAATAGCTAAGCATTAATGCCTTTTATGGAAGATAATGAGAAAAAAAAAGAAAAAAGAAGAAAAGAATGAGAAAAAAAAAGAGAGGAAAAGGAAAATGAGAGAAGAAAAAGGTAGAAGAAAGTGAGAGCCATGAAAAGAAATAAAGTGTTTGTGAAGAGAAAGAAATAGAGTTGAGAGAAAAATCAAAACAAAGAATAAAGGAATTGAGTATGATGGCAAAACAAGTGATATGAAGAGTACTTCATATGTTTCTATCTCAATTATATTATATAAGAAAGCCTATGAAAATACTAACAAAATTAATTTTTTCTGCTAAATACTTTTAATTTTTTTTATAAAAATTTTAAAATATACCTCCAAGAGAATTATCACTTTTAGAGTGAAAGAACATCAAGGAAAGTAAGATAAAAATAATGTGATGATTGATCAAAGGTACACTTTAATCCCTAGTTTGCATGATAAATTGTTATGTTTTGAACATAATAAAGATACTTTACATATAAAATTATTAGGTTTTGAATGCACTGAGAATTTACATGTGAATGACTATAGTGTTGCTACCTTTTCATATGTATGTTGATTTTGTTTCAAATGTTTATGTTTGTGAGGAAAAAAATTTTGAAAATATTTTTAAGCATAATAAAATTGTTTAAAAATTATGTGTGCCTAAAATTTTTTTAAATGAATTGCTTGTTGGAGAAACCTATGATAATAGATTGATGCAATATTTTAGTGCTAGAAAAATTTTAAAATATTTGCTTAATAATCTTCCTAGTTCTTTTGTGTGTGTTTTTTTTTAAGTTTTCTAGAGAGTTTGATGGAAAAAGGTAATGTAATAAAATATTTTGGTATTAGAAAGACCTTAAAAAATATACTTGTTGATTTGTATAATCCTTGTATACATTTTAAGATTGGATTGAAAGATAAATATCATTCACTTGATTTGTCTAATGCACCAAGTACTTTTTATAAGTTTAATAAATTATTTTTTTATATTTTTAAGAATAAATTTGTTGTTGTTTGTTTTCATTCATTTCATGAGCTTAAAACATAAATCTTATTGTTTAAGGATTTAAAGAATTAGAAAAATTACTTGTCATATCTTAATGATAATCTTATGCACAGTAGAAGTGAAGATAAGCATATTAAGCACTTAAAATGTGCTTTACAAATTTTAAGAAAAAAATTGCATGATTATTTTGAAAAATGTTCATTTTGCATGAAAAGAATTATATTTTTAGGATATATTATATATGGCAAAGCAATAGAGGTTGATGAAAAAAAAAGTGAAGGAAATTAAAGAATTGCCATCACTTATGTTTATTAGTAAGATTAAAAGCTTTCATAATTTGATTAGCTTTTGCAAGAAGGTTTTAAGAAATTATGTTTTATGTTCTTTTATTAGCAAATTTCTTACTATTAATAAGTTTGTATGCTTTTATGAAATTATTAATTCTTGTTTTATGTTTGGTCTTAGTGCTTGGATTTGATTGCATATAAGGAAAAATAGGTCTCAAAGGCAGTCAAGTTGTATTTAAGAAGAGAGGCAAAATCCTGAAAGCTATTTATGTTTCAAGAGTCATAAGCATTTCAAGTGCTTGAGGATTGATGATATTGCTTCCAAGTTAGATCTTCATAGTAATTTTATTATGGATTTCTCTTTTGATGTTTCCAATCTTTATTATCTTTGATATAGGTTTCAAATATTTAAGGATGAATCTTTTCAAAGAAAGGGGGTATGATGTGATCTAGCTTCCAAAAGTAGAGCTAAGAAAGTTAAAGAAGCACTTCAAAGATTGATTCAAGAAGCTCGGGAGCATAAAAAGGAAAACTTAGAAGGACTCAACAAGTATCTGATGTGCATATCCATTTTAGGCCTTTGAGGCTTTTATTTGTACTTTTATTATGTTTAAAGATAGTTAGGCTTTTTTATAAGTTAGTGTTTTGGTGGTCTATTAGTTAACTACTTTATCACTTTAAGTTAGGTTTACTAGTATGTTTGCTTTAGGCTTAAGTAAGTTTACTTATATTTACTTTAGATTTAAGTAAAATAGGCTTAATAAGTCTATTTTTATTTGATTTGGACTTAAGTAAAGTTTACTTAAGTTTTAAATATTCTAGGTTTTCTCTAAGGCTATTCAAGGAAATTTGTTCCTTTTAAAGAATTCATATTTAAGTGTTAACAATTAAAATTAAATCTTTTTTATAAGCTTTCTCTCTATGGTTTTTGGAAGAACTTTATTACTTATCATAAAAATTCAAACTTTATGACGTCTGTTATCACATATCAAATGATTTCATTCTGTATGGCATGATTCTTCATCACTTATTAGTCCTCTTCTATCTTTTTTAGAGTATGATATGGATATCCTTTTATTTTTGTTTTAATTTGATAAATTTTGGGATGATTCATTATAAATTCTCATCAAACACATTAGAAAGCTAACAATTTAGGATTTTTGTTTTCATATGTATAGACTTTGAATATCATTTTTTTTAAGATATATATAAAAAATTATTAATTTTATTATCTTCTTACTTAATATGAATAAAATATTCATTTTCAATTTTATTTCATAAAATTTGATTTAAGTATTTGATTATTGATAGGATTAAGGCTTTATGAAATTTGATTAGGCAAGGTACTTGCTATTTGGATTGCTACAAATATAAACATGTTAACAAATATATGCCATATTATATATGTAATATTAGTGATAGTATCTTGAAGATGACATCATTAATTTTGTAGAAATTTTCTAGTTTAGCAACAAAATTACCAATAAATTCAAATTTATCCCTAAATCAATATTTGGCAACAAATCTAAGAACGAATATTTTTATTACTAATTGGAAATTTAGGAATGAAAATTCCATCATTACATATAAAATTAGTGATGGATAAATTTGCCATTAATTCCATCCATCATTTAATTCATCATTGATTTTTAAAATTGATGACAAAGAATAATGACAGATGATAAATTTCTAATGTTAAACAAATTACCAATGTATTGTTTATTGATAACCTATTATCCGTTGCTATTATCATTGCTACTTTTCTTAGCGATGGATTTCTAAAAATTAGTGATAGAAAATTCCATCACTAATTATTTTTTTTACAATGGCAATTCATCTTAGATCACGTGGGATGTGTTCAGTATGTACTTCTAAAATATAGAAACATGGAATACCAGATATATAACTTATAAACTATTTGTTATTATAAATGGTAAATCACTGTCTAATGAAGCAAAGCACTAATTTCTTTTCCTTCCTAAACTGCATTACTCCTTTGATAGGTAAAAATTCAAGAAAAATCATATCTCCCTCTTGGAACTCCAATTCTTTCTTTTTATTGTCTGTATAGGACTTTTGCCAATTTTGTGCTATCTTCAATCGATCTTTAATAGCCCAAATTTTCCATAAGGCATCTAATACCAATTCTAGTTCTAAAAGCTTTGCCTTCCTAGTTCAAACTACCTATTTGAGACTTGCACCATCAACAATACGGCACTTCATAAAAAGACATCTTAATACTTGATTGATAGTTGTTGTTGTAGGTAAACTTGATTAATGATAAGCATTTTTCCTATTTATCCTCAAACTTCATGGTACAAGCTTCAAGCATATTTTTCAAGACCTAGAATGTATATTCAGATTGTCTATCCATTTATGGGTGAAAATTTAAGCTAAACCTCAGTTGAATTCCTAAATCTTGTTGGAATAATTGCTAAAAATAAGCCATGAACTATATACCTTGATTAAATACGATGGTGATTGAAACTCCATGAAGTGCCATTATTTTATCAAGATATAGTTTAGTATGTTAAGTTATTGAGAAGGTGGTTTTAATCTATAAGAAATGAGCGATCTTAATTACCTAATTAATAATAACACAAATGGTATCATATCCCTTTTACGTCTATGGTAACCTTACCATAAAATTCATTGTTAATATTCTCAATTCTACTTCAGAATTAGAAGGGATTAATGCATTCCTCCAATATGTTAGTATTCCACTTTTACTTGCTAACATGCGAAACATTTTGTCACATACTCTAACACATCTTTCTTTATCCCTTTCCACCAAAAGTGTTTTCCAAATCACGATTCATATTAGCCTTATTGAAGTGCACAACGAATAAAGAACTATAAGCTTGATGCATTAACTCATTCTACCCACTTGAAGGAACATAAATTCGCCTTTGATGATGAATCATTCTTTTCTCATCAATAGTTAAACCTAAAATTTAATTCTTAGTTTCCTTTCTAATTGATGTTTCATAACTCAAATCGATTATTAAGGATTTTTTATTCTTATCATAAGAACAATTTAAACTATCACTTGAGCTAGTAATACTCCTTGATCTTTAGAAGACACTTCAACCACTTTTCTTATTAACTTTTTACTTAAAACATTTGTCACCATATAAACCTTGCCAGGATGATAGAGCATTGAATAATTAGAGTCCTTGATAAGCTTATTTATTTCTTTTGTCTTAAGTTCAAGTCTTTCTACCTGAAGATGTATTTCAAGCTCTTATAATCTATGTAGATTTTGCAAGTTTCTCTATATAAGTAATGTTTCCAAATTTTCATTTGGAAAATTAATGCCACCATTTCCAAGTCATAAGCACAATAATTTAGCTTATGTCCTTTTAATTTCTGAGATACATATGCTATCACTTAACCATGTTGTATTAAGATACACCTAAGACTAATTCTAAAAGTATCATAATACATTGCATATCCTTTTATGCTTAAGGGCAATGCCAAAATTAATATTATTGCTAAGCACACCTTTAACTTTTAGAAGTTCCTTTCATTCATATCCAACCACATGAATTTAACTATTTTTAATTTTAGTTTAGTTAATAGAGCAATAATCTTGGAAAAAAATTCCTTAATAAGTCTCCTATAATACCCTACCAATATAAAGAAACTTTGAATTTCTATGATAAATATAGGTTTTGACAATTCTCCATGGCTTTTGCTTACGGATCCACTTATACTTTTTCTTATGATATTGAATGCCTTATGAATTTCATAGTGGTCATTTAAAATTCACATTTAGAGAATTTATTGTATTTCTAGAGTTCACATAAGGTTTTCAACACATTTCTATGGTGTTGAACATGTTCATCTTCACTTCTTGAGTATATTAAGAAGTTATTAATGAAAATAATTTTAAACTTATCTAGAGTTAACTTAAACACTTGATTCATTAGATCTATGAAAGCAAATACGGTATTAGTTAACCTAAAGGACATGACCAGGAACATAGAGTGTCTTTAATGTGTTTGGACATCGTTGTTGGGATATCCTTCTTGAAATATTTTACTTTTTGCAATTAATAAAAAGAATCATCTATACGATGGAGTGGATATTTATTCTTAATGGTAATCTTGTTTAACTAGTAATAGTTTACACACAATCACATAGATTATCATTCTTTTCTAATAAACAATACTAGAACTCCTTAAGGTGAGGAACTTGGATGAATGAAGCCCTTGTCCATAAAGTGTTGTAGTTATTCCTTTAATTTTTTATCAAGGCTATTCAATAAAAAGGTATAGGAATCACTTAATGCCTAATGCTAGATCAATATGGAACTCTTTCTTTATTACGTGGCAATTCATGCAATTATTTTATGAACACAATGAGGAACTCTCATATCACTAAAACATTACTAAGATTTGAAACAAGCTAGTTTAAATCTTGAATTACAGTTATATAGGTTGTACACCTATTTCTTACAAGCTTTTAGGCTTTGATGTTTAATATTAGGCTAATGGTTTCTACTAACTTCTCTCCTTGAAACTTAATTGGTAAAGACTCCTTTATAAGAAAGGTAACAAACTTGTCAAAATAGTTCATACAAACATGATATTTGGAGAACCAAGCTATTTAGAAAATTAGATCATAATACTATTTGCAAAATTAGATCATAGTCCACTATCTCTAGTTAGATTAGAATAATAGGCATTACATGTTAATAGACAGATACATGACATGTTTTTACCATATGGCTAACTGCTAAGGATTTATCAAGCAAAGTTATGACAACTAAGGGAAATTCATGGTTTTAAGGATTTTATTTATAACAGTAGCAAATTTCTTGGAAATGAAGGGGTATATAGTACAACGGTTAAGCAAGGCTCTAATAGAAATATTATCATTCTTCAAAATACCTATCATAATGTCAATAAAGGCTTAGATCTTTGTCATGATTCACTTCATTTATTACAACCATTGTCATAACTTGGTTTAAGGTATATGATCAATGTATAGAGTTGCTTTAGATGATAACTTACTAACCTTCCCTAAAGCATCTAATTTCATGTTTCACATGCAACTATACTTTTCAAGAAGAAAAGAATATGATTTTAAAAGAAATTCATTATTGAATATATAAATGCATTACCATGCATGACTATTCTAAATATCCCAAAGCTTACCTTAAAGTTAGCACCAAGGGAGAAAAGTTCCTAAAGGAAAAAAAATAGAAAGAGAAAGTGAGTTTCTATAAAACTTAATGAGTAAATAATAATTAAATAAGAATTTATTAAAATATGTCTATATTGTAATAGGGAGATTACAATGTGATCTTATAAGAGAAGCCCTTAAATTTTTGTCCAAAGAAAATAACTACATTATTATACCTTCACCAATAAAGAGGGAAGAGTTTCAGAGGACTAACCTATTTATCAAAAGCTAACTACAAGCGTATTTAATAATAAATCCTAAACACGATTATTCCACACATTTATATAACATCTAATCATAAGAGAAATTCAATTATTTGCATTAATATCATCATTTCCAAAAGTTCACAATCCATTCATAACAATTCACTAATATTCAATAGAAATAATAAATTATAATAAAAGAAAGCATGTAAATCACCTTATAACTTCTAGTCATCTTTATCTAATCAACCTTATCCCTTTAGGGTTAACCTTATCTCTTCATAAACAAGTACATGGATCTAATACATGAAGCCATAATAAGTATATAATCACCCTTAATCATCAATCTCATAATTATACAATGACTAGATCAATAATAAGTGCCTTATTGGCACTACAATCTTACAGGCATATATAAATATCCATATATGAGAAAGTTCATAAGTAATAATAATAATAATAATAATAATAATAATAATAATAATCAAATATAACCTTTGTAATTTAGATTTATAATACATATATAAGCGTTACAACATTATCATGCATTTATGTATAGCTTCATATCTTGCATTCAATCTTATCTAATATGTAACAATAAATTTTAATACTACGAAATACTTGAATATACCTTAAACTTTTATAGAACATGATGATGTATAAAACTTTACATAGTACAATTAACTATGTAGTTGATAATGCAAACTCAGATAGCAATGCTATAGGAGCATAGTTGATTATATAATTGACTACAAGAGTCTAGAGGTAGATTTTTGGGCAAATAGTTAGCTATGTAGTTTCTAGGAATAATTTTATAGGTGCATAGTTAACTACATTGTTAACTATAAATTGCCAAGAATAAATCCCTTAAAGGCATAGTTAACTATTTAGTTAACTATGCTTATCTAGAAAGCATATTTTTAAGGCATAGTTGGCTATGCAATCAATTATAGTCAAGGTTTTGATAGAATTTCTTATGATTTTACTATTCACTCAAAACTTATTCATTCTTAATTTAATTATAAGGCTACCATACTTAACCAAATCATCCAATACTGCATTCACATCCTTATTTGCACTAGATTCACCAAGAAAATCAAATCAAAACATTCAAAGTCTTTATATTTGTCTAAGTTAAAGAAAAATAACGAAAACCTAACTCAAACAACAAATTTTATCCAAAATTATTAAATTTCAATTAAAATTCTTGCTTAACTTGTGTGAATGTGATAATGAAGAGATAGAATTGAAGTTTACTTAGTCTTTGATAGTATTGAAGAGTGGAGAAAAATTTACTAAAGATTGATACTTTATTTGTTAAGGAATGAAGGAGTAGAAAATGAAGAGGGAAAGGAATGAGGAAATATAAGTTTTTTGGTGAAAATGAAAGGTGAAAGGTCTAGGGGAAAAAAAATGCCCTAAATCCTTTGTATAATCATATACTTAACCCTAAATACACATAGCCCTTAAATATTTTATTTCATTAACTTTTTCTTAACTAATCTGCATAAAGTACTTATTTTAATTTTTACTCAAATAATTAATTACTCTTTACTCAAGTATTATCTCATATTTCTTTACATAAATTTTATTATTTTTAAACAAAATAAAAATAAAAATTTTAGATGGTTATAATAGCCTCATGGCATGTAAATGCATAAATCTAAGCTTGGCTTTCACTAACCTTTCTTTCTCTCTATTGCTTACATTGACACTCCTTGTAGGTGTTAGTTAATTTCAAATAGGATTCATGGGTGAAAGTATTAGATTATTCTATTGAGAGATTAAGTAACTAGCACCTTGACTAGGGAGGCTTTTGAAGAATTCCCTAGCCTTGTGCCCTTGGTAACCACACTTGAAGCATACTTCATTAAATCAACCACAAGGGTCATCATGCATATGATAGGAAGGGCCTTGGTAACACCATGGCCCCTTAAATCTCACATTATCATAGGCTGAAAGATGGCTTTATTAGAAGTATAAAGGGGATTTAACTAGCTTGTTTGACTTTTTATGCTCCTTCCCATGGAAGGCTTGCTTCAAGCACTAAAAAATAATGTTAGGCTTATAGTGAAACCACCTTTCTCACCACTGAAAACTCTTTAAAAGGGCATCCTTCTTGTAGATTGCATTTAACTTAGTCTTTCTAACTAATTCTTCTTCTTGCTACCTATTAGCAAACTTATGCTCACACCTCTCTTAGGTTCTAAATTCTAGTTTGAAAGCTTGGTCTAACATTTATTGGTAAGAGGTAGAATCATCAAAGTTATGGGTGACAATTCATGTTATTTGGGTCGACCTATTTCTTAATCGTGTTATTTGTGTCGATCCACGGATCATCCGATTAACTTATTTAATAATTTCAAATAGTAAAATATATATTATAAAATTATTTATTAAATTTAATTATTTATTATTTTATTAAATTAATAATTTTATATCTTTATTATATATATTTATTTATGATTAAAATATTATTTACTTTTAAATAAAATTATTAAAAATTTAATATAAATTCTTAAATAGGTTGGTATGTTAACCCAAATTTGAATAAATGTGTCAAGTTCATATCAGATTATTGTGTCATGTTAGAAATTGTCACCCCTAATTAAAGTGCATTCTTTTGAAATAAAAGTTTTGCAATCTTTAAAAAAAATCCATTCACTTTGACCTTTTCACTAAAGATTAAATAATTGATATACATAGGTAATATAGTGGAATGAGCATCATATTCATTGATGTAAAGATTCCTTTATTTTAGATACTCAAACTCCCTCACTTAGGTTTAACGTATACTTAAAGGTAAAAAGGAGTTGATAAAATTTTCTTAGAAAGTGGCTTAAGTTTAGGGCTTCATATAAGGATCTCTTTTCTCTAAACTAGTCATAAACTAATAATAAGTCATATCATCTAATTGGTAGCCTATAAGTTCCATTAGCAACAAATCATGACTTTGTAATATCTTATAATTCTGCTTAATTTGATCTTAAAACTAGTAGAGATCCACCATTAAATCTATACTAGAACACTGAGGAGCCTTTAATTTTAGAAATTCATATAAAACTTATTCTCAGCACCATAGTTTTGACTTTTGTCATGATTATCTTGATTTTTAATTGATCTTGCTTTTGACCTTGATCTAAAACATTAAAAACTTAAGTCACAACTTGTTGTATGAAGTTTACATCTTAACAAGAAATTTGTTATTCACTTTTTTTCCCTTTCTTGCCTACTACTTTGAGCTTTTGAACCCATGGATGATTTTTCATGATAGGATTCATTAGGTCACTAACTTGCAATATTCACCATTTTCTTAATTCATAGGATTCCTAAACATTCAAATAAGAAGCAAATCAGCATTACACAAAACACTAAGAATAAACATCACCATCAACTGTCTTAAGCATTGTAGCGCTACTATAAATTTGTAATTCTACATTAATCAATAGTGTAAATCATAGGTTAACACAATGTTTATATAGACATAATGGCACTTTTTGAAATTATTAGGATAAATAAAATGAGTGTTTTATGACAAATTAACTTCTATAGTTAAGTAATGACATTTTTTAAATTTAAATGAAAATTTATGACAATAATTAACTAAGAAAACCATTATCTAAAAGACATTTAAAATGTCATGTTGGGAAAAGAACACATTTACATATTGATTTTATTAATAATCAACATGTAAAGGCATTTATAAAGTCTCATTGGACAAAGCAACCAACACTTATTTATAATGAAACAAGCCTAGGACGTCAATTTTTATTTAATAACTTATGTTTATAGTTTAGTTTATTGACTATATATTTCACGTTTACTCTTCAGTTCAAAACATCCCTGTGATGCTTTAAATTTCATTATCTAACTATAGCATATGTTTGAGGAAGAAGAAAATAAATCTCTTTCCATCTCATTTTGTACATGTTGGAGACATTTTAGAACTTAATTATTGTTGTTTTATCCATTGCCATCTCTAAATGTGCCAAATGAGATGGAAAGGAAGTTATTCTCTTTTTCCTTAAACATATACTGGCATTAGTAATTGAGACAAATGTATTATCTAGATCCATAATTTATTAATATCAAAAATTGATAGATGGCTATGAAAACTGGCACCAAGTTTGACAATGACAAAGGAAGATTAAAGTTTTCATTTTTTTTTCTTGTGTCATATTATTGTAAACTTGTATTCATTGATGTGATAATATATAAAATGAATAAAATTTTGAAATAAATTTTCTTATATCAATGTTTTCTTTCTTATATTTTTGCATATTTACATTCAATGTGTTGATGTTTGTATCATTATAAGAAAATATACAAAACCGATATATAACTTATCATAAATTTATAATATTCAATAAAATTGATGAAACATTATTTATTAGTTTTGAAATTAACTTTCTTTTTTTAGTTAGATCTTACAAAAATTAGTGTTTTTTTTTTTAAATAGAGTAAAACACTCATCTTGTTTATGTAACTTTTAAGCTTTTTCACATTTGATGCATCTCCTAAGCAATTTGTAGAATAGTTGAAATAATTTTTTAAAACTCAATGTGGTATTTAATTCATAAAAAATATAATGAAAAAAAGATGTTAGTATTTTTTTTTTACAAATAAGTAATTTTGTTGTATTAACTTACCTTATTGATTCCACATAATCATTGTTCAAAAGACATTAAAATTAAAATTTTAAATGTTTATACATTGGTTATTTTTAAATAATTGAGACCTATTGTTTTTCTCCTACCTAAAGATTCTTACATTCACTCCATTTATTATACAAGTTTTCTATTAATATAATTTCTATTTCACTCAATTTTTTGTTTTCCTTCCTTTTCATTTCATGTTTTATTTATAATTTCAATCCATTTCTTCATGCTGAGATAAAAATTGCTACTTTTGTTCTATCATCCTTTCTTATCCAAAAATAAGCATTATGACTTGGTTTCTTTTCTATAATTCTAAGGGCTTGTTGATAATGGTCATCAGTTAGTTGCCATTTATTTGAAGATCTAAAGGGTTCACTAATATTGGCTATAAGGTGGTTGCTTCTAGATATCAAAATTACTTCATGGATTCATGGAGATAATCATCATTACTTTCTTTGATGTAATTGAAACAAGTGTTCCAACATGAAATGGAACTAATGCTATAAATGACCTTTGCAAAATGATCTAAACAAGATTTATGTTTAGATTTAATATCATCATAACCTGATCTATTAACAAAAAAAAAAACTTACTCGATCATTACTTTTCTTTGAAGAAATTATTAGAAAAATGTCAAGTTAAAGTTGTAAAAAGAATATCAAAAAGGTTTTTTTAAAAGGAAATATAAACAACGTTAATTATTTATAAAAAAATGATATTTGTGAAAATTAGATAATGAAAACATGGCAATTTTTAACATAATGAATGTTTAAATAAGACATAATGGCTAGCTAATATATGATAAATATTTTTCAATACAAATGATGGCATTTATGAGGTATGTTATATTAGGATATGAAAACAAGGATCACAAATACTAAGTTTTATAAAAAATAATGTGTAGAAATTGAAAAAAAAGCTACAAAATTTGAAGATATATCAATGGTTAAGATTTATTAAGTAAAACATATGTTGAACATTCATAAGATGATGATTTTTTAATTAAGAATTGCCATTTAATGTTTAGTTATGATGCATCTTTAATAATTTACATGTCATGACAGTTCATAAATAGTTTGTATGTCATAATAATTCATAAACAATTTATATATCATGACAATTCATTATCGATTTGCTCTTAACCTATAAATAAGGTTCTCTTTGCCTATTTGAAATACTTATCAAAATAACTCTCCTTAAGATGCTTGAATATATATATATATATATATATATGTTATGACCATCTGCTTGTTCCTATATTTTAGTGGGAGAATTGATATGTTAACTAGTTTATGTGTTGTGTTAGGTTTTGATACACATAGAGCAAGTAGCACCATCCTTGTATTGAAAAATAGGAACACTTAGATACTTAAGGCAAATAATCAATCAAACACCTTAAGGTTAATAGATATAAAATTGTGATTTTAAACTTTGGTGGGTTGTAAAATGATGATAAATTGTTATGAGAAGAAGTAGCATCTCTAGTCTTGCATTGGCAAGTGTAAGTACATTGTAAGATTATTGATATTATTTTTTTACTATAATTTATTTTCAATTTGCAAGCATTTACACTATCTAACTCAAAATCCCTCATGCAATATAAAAGAATTACAAGAAAAGATATTCTACTTTTTTTTAATTTAAAATTTATTGTTCATTATAAATTATAATTTCTTATATTGTTCAATTTATTGTTATTTGCATCTATATAAATGTATAAGAAAAACATGATTTTTCAACTCAACAAAATAATTTTAATGCTATCGACTTATAAAATTATAAATATTTTGCTTAAAACATATTTTTTTAAAAAATCTTTTTATTTTCTATATTAGTTTTTATTAAAAATTAATGTTTAAACCTATTGAGTTGAATAAAGTCATTTTACCAAACATGTCAGTTGTTTCTTATGAACCAACATTTAATATTATAACAATTTAAACCATATGGCATGAATTAAAAATGAAAAAAGTGAATCTATGATCCCATTTACAAATTTTGTTACGAAACTAAAAAATTCTTTCTCTAATGAAGAATGTTTTTCTTTCAATTTTGAGATGATTATCTTTAATTTTATATTTGTGATCATTAATTATTTTGTAGGACTAAAGCTTTGTTAGATTATCATTAAAAATATGATGTTTAGCACTCATTGGAAAAGTATAGAATATAAATATAAAAATTTATTTTACATTTTTTGTTTATCTAGTTTTTAATTCATAATCAATCATATTTTGTTACCTTTCACTTTAATACAAGTTTTATAAGTTTGTACAGTTAATGAACTTGATTTTTACAAAAAAATTTAATATAGCTAACATTTGTAAATATTATATTCAAGAGTGCTTTTTTAACGAGTGCTAATTTTATATGTTGAGTAACTGATACTAGTAGCAAAACACCCTTTTGCTAAAGTAACTTTTCAATCATTTTCATGTTAGTGTGTATATGTCCTAAGAGCCAATTATAAGATCATTACAATAATGTATAATATATTATGTTTTATTTTAGGTAATGTAATTATTATATTTTATTTCATTTTAATATATATTATTAATTTATAACTTAATATAATAATTATCCTTGGAATAATTTTACTCTTCCTAAAATGTTCCAAGTTGAGTATTCTTATGAAAAGGATAATAATAATATATTAAGACTAGTATGTATTATAACTAATGATTGTAAATGATGGATATATGATATCAAGACAATAAATATGTACATTGTTAGTAAACAAATGTACTAAACTGACCTGCTATGAGAATACTATATGGATTGTCATGTGTCATTAATTATTTTCATGTGACCATAGTGCACATAGTCTTTTGACCTAAAGTTACTACAGTTTTCTATATGATAAATTACACACTTTGATGCTATCCTGTATTACCTTTAACTAAGATGATAAGTAGGGCGATGATTAGATGTATCACGAATTATGTAGAGGGATGTGAGTGATGTAGATGAGATTTTATTCCTCCTATATAAAGGAGTGATATCCTTGAGCCCCTTGATTGAGTGAAACTAAGAAATATATGGTCATGCTTAGATGGATCAATATGTGATATTAATCATTTATTTAAGTTAGTATACTTAGTATTAAGAAATATGGATTAAACATTAATGAGGATGACACACTCCATGCCTTTAGTTCAATTTAGACATTATTACAAAAAAGGACTATATTGCAAAGTATTAATCACACATTAGGTAGATGTCGAGTCACAAATATTTTTACTACTTAGTTGGTAGTGATGTATTGCTAGATATTACTCACTGTCTATGGTCTACCAATAGATTATTATCAATATAGTAAGAACTTACATGGTTATATAAAAGAAGTAAGATTGAGACAGTAATTAATTGAATTTTAGTTAGACTAAAATCCTATTAATTAGCCTTGTTATTTAGTGCACATGTATATATATTATCAAAGTAATAATATATATACTCTTCACATAATATATGGTATATTATGTGATATTAAAGTAATATTAGATAATTATATCATTTTATATTAGATAATTATATTATGAGATAATATTATTATCTAATAATATTTAGTTATTAATATTAAGGTAATATTGGATAACTAACATATAATAACTAACATATAAACCCTATCTCTCTTTACTCTACCCATGATAAGGATAAGGTTTTAATGATTGAGCAAAATTAAAAAAAAAAAAGAGGCAATTTCCTAGTAAGACTAGGAAAGCGACATGCCTTTGTTCTATAAAATATGAAGGCATCACTTTGTACAACATAATAATAAACTACCATCAAAATAACTTAAAAATGCACTAAACCCTAATCCTTTGTAAGAGATATGTCTCTTAACAGATTTGAGAGATAGAGAAGTCATCACTCACTTCGTGTGGATACCATAGAGACACCATCACTTAATTATGCTCATAATTCGTGATCTACACTTCAAGAGATAATTCTTATAAATGCAATTCCTGATCTATGTCCCTGTGAATTGATTCTAGGAAGGTTTTACATATATAATTTTTTAAAATCTATTGTGCTTATGTATATGAGAAACCTAACATTTCAAACTCTTTTTTTTTACTTTAAACATATTTTAATAGTAATAGAGATGTTAGTTTAGTAAGGAGTGGGCAATACAATAAATAATGATATCCACGATAAATTATAATGTAATTTTTCTTTCACCATGAAAAGCTTTCTATTTGTACTTGTTGCAACATTAAAAAAACAAATTTTCATGCTTACTTTATTCCTTTGCAATTTAAAAAAGCTATGGACATATGGCATTTAGTAGTGCAAATTATTAGGTATTCTTTAATCCTATATATCAAAATTGTATTATAATGTTGATGCATTGTGTTTTTGGTGATTCTAAATATATTTTAGGATAAAAGTAGTGTAATAGAAATTAATCTAAGACACCATATAGAATGGAGAAAGCGTAAGGAAAAGGTTTTTTTCCTTTTATGGGTGAGTGTGATATAGCATTAGTTATGTGAATTACAGATGTGGTATATAACAAATTTTACATTGGTTAATAAAATAAGCTAACATTGAGTTTTAGTTTTCAATGATGGTTACCAAAAAAATTGACGTATTTAAATATGATTGATGACTGAGTGGTATGTCTTAATAGAAACCACGACCCTTTACTTGTTATGAAAACCAACATAGTATTTTTTTTCTATTATAGTTGTTTTGTCAACATCTTAAAATATTTACAATAACACTTGATAAAATGAAGTCCAAAACTAATGTTAAATCATTAAATAGCTAACATCAAATAGTTTTTTTGTAGTAGTGTAAGATCAATTGAAATTGTACTAGTGATATATGTTCTAGAGTGCACACATACCATTGGTATAGTTTCAATCAACACCAATTTAATTAACAAATAAATATAACCTAGCCAATTAATTGTGGGGCTTTATTCCATTAGAAACCCAAACCATGCTTTGATACCACATTTATCAAAACTTTCCTTGTCTTTTGGTTTCCACTAACCTAATCTAAATATACTCAATTTATGAAAATATGGAATAAGATAAATTATTAATGATAAGGTTAGCATTGATAATTGAATATCAATAATATATACCAAATTAGTTTCTATAAAATGAGAGATGTTATGCTTGCTTATTAATAACATAATCAAGAATAAGCCAATTTATCCTAATGAACAAAAGTATCTCAACTCTATTAACTTCTATAATCAAGGCCCAAGAGACATATCCATTTACAAACAAAATATCCAATTTATTGCTCATGTTTGTAAAGGGGGGAGCTTGAAGGACTATCCTTGTTGTGTTGATGGTGGAGGCATCTCATCTTGGAATCTACAATATTAAAAAGTGAAAGGGTAAGTCTAGGGCTTAGTGAGTAAGTAAACTAGAACAAGAAAATAATAATGACAAGGAAACAATTAAACTTTACTAACTAGATTTACCCTCCTTTACATGTATGTAAACTTGATCATAATTTCACAATCAAATCATTAGTACTCATAACATCTCATTTGCATGATAATACTAACATTTCATGATTTATTTAATTTAAGACTAACAAATTAACTTATTTTAAAGCAAATAAAATGAAAAGCAAGTAAATATCTTTGTAACTTCCATCCATCCTTATCTCTTGTAAGTCCATCCTTACTCATCCAAGTTATTCTTATCTCTCACAAGCATATACCAAATCTGGGTTTTGAGTTATAGGTATTTGGAATTTGCCTCTATCTTAATTTCCATGAATAATAAAACAATTCAATATCAAATATCACAACATTCCCATACCTCTTTACATGGTCTCATATCATTCATTCAACATCATTTAATGTATATAACTAATTTCAACATTATAGAAAAATCAATATGTCTTGAAACCTTGTTTAGCATAATGTGTAAAGCTTAAAAAGGCATAATCGATTATGCTATCATAAAGAGCAACTTTATAAGGGTATAATCAATTATAAAGGTTTAGAAAATAAGTATTTAGGCATATAATCAATTATGCAATCTCAAAAAGCAACTTTACAAGGGTATAATCGATTATAAACTATCATAGTGCAATTCCTTAAAGGCATAATTGACTATAAAATTGAGTATGCTTGCCCAAAAAAATAAATTTTTGAGGCATAATTGATTATAACTTGATTGTTGTAAATTTTTCCCTTTGAAAATACCATTCATTCGAGAATATTTTGCTAAGACCTTATTTCACAAGCCATAATGCACAATCCAAGCACCATATCTTGCATTTATGTCATTATGTGCATGAGATCCAACAAGAATTTGATATAAAAAAAATCCAATCATATTATTTCTTTAAGAATCATGAAAACATGGAAAAACTTAAGTCTAACTAATCAACTAAACTCATTCAAATCATTAAAATTTGGCTAGGCTACTTACTCACCTTGTATAGAAGAGGTATTGAATGTAAAGGATAATTGTTTACTTGATGCTGATCCTTTAAAAATCAAAGACTTGAAGTTAGGGTTTCAAAGCCCCTTTTAAGCTAAAACTTTTAATCTCTTAAATCCTAAAAAGAAATAAGGGAAAATTCTTCAAGAATTGAAGTTTAGGAGGTCTTATCTTGATTGAATTGAAGAGTAAATGTTAAATGATGTAGATTGGTGCTCCTTGGCTTGTTAAGAAAAAAAAAGATGAAGAAGGGAGTTATGGTTAGAAGGTTTTAGTGATAAATTAGGAATGAAGGACTAAAATGAAGAAAGAAATTTTATATGTAATAAATGACTAAGGGCAAAATTGGAAAGGTACTCTAATTCTCTTCCACACATCATACATTTATCTCTAATCATACTTAACCTTTTAATATTTCATAATAATTTTTTTGAATTATTTCACTCAAATGCTTTATTCTCATATTTTATCATAATAATTTATTATCCTCACACCAAATATTTTAAAATTTTAAAGGATGTGACATATGGTGTTCAATTTTTAGTAGACTATTATATAAGAAGATGATAACATAAAAGTTATACTATTGATGGTTTATTATCAAATATACATAACATGATTATTAAAAAAACATTTGTTTAGGCAAAATAATCCTTTAAGAATGTTTAGTTTGTGAAACCATACATTTTTAGGATTAACAATGGGTGGCAATGATGATAATGGATAGTAATTAACCATAAAGTATGATAACAAGCAATGGTTAATAAGTGTTGGCAGGTGTTAATGAATGATAAAGAGTGATAGCAAACTGTTGTCAATGATAATAAGTAATGGGAGGGGATTGTCTATGGCAGTGGATGATGATAGATGGTGGTCAATAATGGTGGTTGATGGTAGAAGTGGTCAATGGTAACAAATATTGGCAAATGATAGTTAACCATGCACCAATTTATTACCCACCATTTGCTAATAACTTTTCACTTTGTTTCATGTAGTCATTGTTCACAATTAAACGTAAAAGAAAGAAGCCAAGAACTTGTAACTCAAATGGTGCTTTGTACCTTCTGCTACATCTAAAATTCGATCCTTAATCTTTGCATATGTATGTTTAGTGATTTAACAACTCCTATCATCACAAAAAAAGGGTAAAAGAGAAATTTTTTATTCTTACAAGTGATGATTTTATTATATGTTGAAAAAATAAAATAACTTAATAGGATTAAACTTTCTTATTTAATAGATGTACCAAACATATGATAAAGTAGAATTGTATAAGTTTATATCATAAATTTTTTCTTACACTATGCTCCAAATAAACCTTGAGTTCATTAACAACGATCTCAAATAAAAAAAGGATATGTATGTACCACCTTATGTTCTTAAAAAAATTATTAGCATACAATGACCTTAGAATGAAGCATTTTATCTCATTTCTAAGTGTAATTATGTAAAGAATGACATATTTTAAATCAAATTTATTTTATTTATTTTCAATAATTCAAATTATTTAAAATATAATGTTGTGGGTTTGAATGGTGAGCAACATTTCTTTAAATCAATTATGAGAATTGCCTAATGAAGACAAAAACAATTTTGCTGAAAGTATAGATTTAAGCTTGTGAATGAGATGGAGCCCCATGACAGTCATGCTTTATTAGCATAAATGATGACTGATGCATGGATGCTTTATAACATCTTTTCTGATCTTGTTACAGGAGTTAGGAGTGAGATTTGGTAAAGTACATTTCCAATTCCATGGCCCCAGAAGCCAGTAGGTTATAATTAATACTCTCTTCTCACCAATAGCTTCAAAATCATATGTAGACCCGAAGTTGCTAGATTTTGAAGATTTAACAATCAAGCGGTGGATTCTCAAATTTTTTACTTTTTCAATTTTCTTTGTAAGTAAAGATATAATTTTCTAATATTTAAATTACAATTTTGTTCAATTGTGATTCACTATTTTTGTAGAATTTTTTTTATATTTATCTCTTTTCTAAATTCTTATCATTTCTATTAAAGAAAATAAAGTTTCATATTTGTCTCTAAAATTCACACCCTCAATTATTCTAGAAATTGAGGAGGCATGTTCATCAAGTGGATTTTTAACTAATTATGATTTTGTGACTTTCTTATTCTCTCATGTTATCCTTTTGCCTGACTTTTTAATCCTGGTTAATTATTGTCTCTAGTTTTTCTAGACTTATTTTCATTATAATCCTAGGAGATGTAGAGCATAAAAGAAAAACCTCATTTGGTTATATTATTACAATTAGAATATCTCTTATCTTCCAACATGAGGAGGCTCTTGGGCCATTAGCATTATCATTATAGTGGAACTATACTTAAATATCTCTAGGCAGAGTGATGCTAAATAATTACTGTCTTTTTTAAAATGCTATGCTCAAACTTGAAGCATCTGACATGCTTATTATTATGAACCGACCAAGTGAAAAATCAAGGAGGAAGAAATTCTTATTAATTATCTGTTAATTGATAAAAGGATCAATTTGATGTTTCTGGAAGTCAGCAAAATTTTTTACGTTTATTCTAAAATTTTTAATAATCATATTTTATAAGGTTAAATTAAATTTTTGGGACATGTAGTTTGTTTCAATTGTAATTTTGTTCTTATATTTTTTTATAGTTGGATTATAATATTTATTTTTATCTGTAAATATTTTTTATTGACATTAATTTAAGAATTTTCATTTGCAATTATGATGAAAATTTGCAAGTCTTATGCATTTATATTGTGACATGATAATGAAGATTCATGTACAGGGACTATTATGGCAATTTGAATAGAAAAAATTCAAATATACGAATTGAATCAAATCAATTAAAATTGAAAATATTTCTATGTTGAAATTATGTATTCTCTCAATAAAATGGCTGAAATTTTATCTTTTTCTTGATTTTTAATTCACGCACGATATAATTATACAATTCGATAAACATATGCTAAATTGGATAAAAATTTCTAAATTGATTATAACATGTAAACATTTACACGTAACAATACATTCTAGTCTATAATTACAAGAAAAAAATTCGTAAAAATAAAGTCACAAATTAAAATAAAATAAGAATGAAAAACTTAATTTAACAAAATATGATTTTGTATGATTGTCACATATAATTAGTATGTAAGCTTTTATAATTTTGCATTACTAAAATTTTTAAATTCTCTTGCAAATTACAATAAAACACAACAAAAATTATAACAAAGTATATTTAAAAAAAACAAATTTCTTTCAAAAACTCATTCGTACTTTTTCCTCAAAACCGTACAGAAGAATAATCCAAAATTGATGATTATTATGGATTTTCTCTCCTCTCTACACATGCTTCCAATAGAAGCCCTTCATTGTGACCATTAGATAGCAAGCACAAAAGCATGCGTGAAAGCATCTACATCTACATCTACATCTACAAATTTTATATAGGTGTATCTTTCTTATCAATTTTGCAAATCAATTATAATTAACTTGAAATAATAATATTATATAAATAAAAGAAGAAGACCCTTAAATAAAAGTAGGAGTGTGGGCCCCCCTCTGACTTCCACTTACATATTCCAAAGACAAATATATAATTAAATCAAAAGCGAGATTTCCAATCAAACACATCCCCACACTCTTCTATTCTATAATTTCAATTATTCCCTTCAGTTTGGAATTCTTTTCTTTTCATAAATTAAAGGTAGTGCCAGCTCTGTTCACAAAATATATATAGCAACAAAAACTAAAGCTCCTTTATCTTCCTCCTAAGAACAACTTCTATAGAATTTAGTCTAATAAACTTTCCCTATATTCAGCAACTTTTCTCATTCCTAATCCCACCCTCTCAGCATAATTCTTCAATAATTACAAAAAACTTAATATGCTCCAAATGGTCCCAATAGTGGCCAAACCCTTCATCATTCTGCATGCAGTTGGCCCAACAATAGCCTCTCTATTAAAGGGTCATTTTCCTTTCAACACATTTTCCCTCCGTCTCTCTCCTCATTTTCTCCTCCACCCAAACTGACCAAAGAACCTTTTGCATATATTTGTGGGCTCCCTTGTCCTCTCTTTCTTGTTTCTCTTTCCCTCATCTTATCATTCCCAACTGGGACAGGTTTTGATAAGATACGTCCTAGTTGCCGAGTTCGTTGGGTCCGTGTTTCAGTGGAGCAGCGTTAATTACACTTATTTTGTTTCACAGTCCGTCATTCAGTTAGTCTGCAGCATATATGTTATAATTTGAGTCAAATAAATCTCGTTTTGTTAGCCAACTTCAACCGTTTGAATCATGTATACACCAAATGACAATTTATGCACGAGATTAAGCGTAGCTAACATTTTCTAACTTTGCTTTGTTATCTGAAAGTTCCTCCAAATGTTGGTGTCCAAAAATCAACTGAGGTTTCATGAGCCACCGGATATGTACTAGAGACCGGCACCAAACATAGCCCTCTACTCCTGAGATCTTGTTTTGGACCCTCAGCCTCCTTAGACTTACCAGAACCCTTCATTAAAAAGTAAAAAGGCACAATATAACCTCTTTGAACAATATTAGCACCATCTATGCACACTAATTCTCATTATTCAATAGGTCAATATAATATGGAGGATTATATGTATTACCGGCTGATGCTGAATTGGAGCTCCACTTTTCATATATGGAGTGCTTAAAACCTAATATATAATTAAAAAAAAAAGAAAAAAAAAACAATATGAAGTTTGTTATATTAGTCTAGGCTTAGGATAAACAATCGAGAAAAACTTAAATATTATGCACGCCCCTTTTAAGGTGATGGGGTTCAAAAAATTGTGAACCATACAATCTATGAAAGAGAATGAATTTTGAAATGTCTTAGAATGTATGTAACATAACTGTAAATAATATTTTAATGTGTAATGGACTTACAGTCACTTGGTCATGGAGGAATTTGATGTATTCAATGGCTTCAGAAAGCACTGAAGCTGTATCAGTCTGTCACAATATCACAGCAGATTTTAAAGCCCATCAATAAACAGCAATATTACACCTTTTCGGCTTTTAAATAAATCATTTTCATTTTTATCATGAATTCATAGAGAGAAAATGGCCATCCACTGAGTTCCAGGAGAGAGAGATTGGATCATATACAATAGAATTATGGAAATTTACCTTTCCGAAAGGCGAAACCAATTGTTGGAGCGCAGTGATTCTGTCTCCCATCTTTTCTTTCCTCACCTAAGAGAAGAAGAACGACAGGTTTCGTATCCATATGATCATGGATTCAAAAGAAGGGAAAAAAAAGGAAATAAAAGGAAGATAAAATTGAAGATAAAAAGCTCAAAGCTTATTCTTGGCAAAAGGATTAGTTGCACTTATTGTACCTTAAAAGCTGGCAAAGGTGATGGGGTTTCGTTCCTAGGCCTTTTGGGTGCTGTCTCACTCCCACTTTTCTTCACCACAGAACCTGAGTCCCTAGCTTCAGATATATTCTGCAAAACCACAATCATTTCATAGGAACTCAGACCTTTAATGCATATTTAATCTGCAACCCTAATAACATCATCAGCATAGTTCCACGTTAATGCTTCCAACAATTTATCTACATATATTCACTTGATGTCTGATTCGAGGGCATCCTTATATTGGACTCTAAGACAGGTCAGTGTCCATTAACGGTTCAGAACTGTCAGTTTACATGGGTTACAGGAAAAATTATATACTAAATATGTGCTAAGTACCTTTGTTTGTACATCAAAAGTTGGTGTAGGAAATGGAGGTTGCAAGGAGGGAAAGAAGCTTGGTCTAACATCTTTCATAGCAGCTTCAGAAGCATTCCAAAACGGTGCGTTGTTAGTGAAATGCAACTGGCTGTGAGGCTGTTGTTTTGGAGGCGAAGCTCTTAGAAACTGAGGAACGGGAACCTTAGACCAAGAAGGCACTGATTCATTAGAATTCAATCCATAGCTTGCTGGGTACGGAAAATTCATGTGACGATTCTCAAATGAATTCTGATGTGGCTGATTTTCAGAAGCCAACAATCCTTGTAATATTGATGGGGTACCGTATAAAGCTGCAGAAGAATCCATCTGAAAATTAGAGACCAATCCTTGGCTTGTCACAGTGCTATCGTTTGAGCTATATTGAGGACTAAATTGGGTTTGATCTAGTGAGAAACCCCTATTTACTTGCTTGAATTCATTACTAGAAGATTCTGCAGAAAATGGTTTCTCTCTCCATTGAACTTGAGATATTCCAATCCCAGTTTCCTGCTGAAAATTGGAGCTTGGTGAGCTCAAATTCTCTTGAAGCATAGAACGAAACCCGCTGTCCGTGGATTTCTCGCCTCGTCTATATATCACGATCAAGAAATCACAAAGTTAGAAACTTTCCCTTGTGGGGATTGATTCTGTCTTGACGAAAAGAAAGAAAGAAGAAAATCAAATATAAAAAATTGAGTTATTTTTTTTTCCTTGGAAATGGACTATTCTGAACTTACAGTAAAGATGCCTGATTCCAATCCATGGCTTGAGAAGAAAGGCCTAAACCCATTAAATGCAAGTTGGGGTCACTGGGAGTGGAAGAATCTGGAGGTTGAAGCTTCTGGGTATCACGGAAAACAACAGATGAACTACCTGAAGCTGACATGGAATCCATAGAAGAAGACCTTAGCTTCATATCCACCATTTCTGAAGCTTGCCAAGCAAAGTTACTCATGTTGGTGAGCCCAGAGGAAGAAGACTGTGAGGCCCCACTATCATATCTCGTGTTTCTAGCTGAATCCCACCAGTTTCCGCTTGGTTGAAATTGATCATCCGCCATAACTAAGATTGATGAATCTCAAAAAAAGATGCTTCCTTTCTTCAGTATCTGTAGAAATGATTGCTTGGCTGCTATGTATATGAATCTTTGTGCATCGGATTACTGAATTTCTCGATCTGAGTAGTGGAAATGAATGGAAAACGGTTCGCAGCTTCTCAGTATTTATAATTGAGGGTGAAGAAAGAAAAACCAGTTTAGTTGATATTTATTATGGGAGGGAACGAGAAGAGTAACCGACTTACAGGAATATGGTTGACACCTGACGATTCAGGAGCTGATTAGACAGAGAATCAAAGGTCATTTTGGAGTCCAATTTCATTTATTCTTTATTATTTAATATAGACTTTTTTTCACTTAAAATAATTTATATATTGTTTTGGAATCGGTTTTATAGGTTTAATGTAAAATATAATATAATTTTGGAAAAGATGGTTACATTATCGGCTTAGCTTACTCAACCAACCCAGATCTGCCAGGTTGACTGTGCCAAGTGTCTGTGACGGTTTTCATTTTCATTGCACGTAAAAAGGATATTTTTTAATGCCTAAAATAAAATTTTTTATTATTTTTAATGGGAATTGGATTGAAAGTTGAAGAGAATTTTATCATTTTACTAAAAAGAGAAGGAAAAAATAAAGCATGAAGAGGCTTTTGTCAGTAGTTTCCTATGATATATATATACCAATTGCCTTTCGCTTGATTTTTCTTTCAACTTTATATTTTTCTTATTATCCTTTTTCGTTTTTCCTTTTTAATTAATACTATAGGCAGATTTTGCGTTTTAGAAACAAATATATAAAGCATATAAAATATTTTTATGATTTAATGAAAATTTAAATGTTTATAAAATTATTCATTATAAATAGGCTATCATGATAATTTTTTTATAATATATGATCATATTAATTCTCTTTCAAAAAAATTAAAATAAAATCTATACATGTATTAATCTCATTTTAATAATATATAAAAATTAAATTTAAACATGATGTTTTAAAAATATTCGTACAAACATAACTAATTGAAATAAAATTACATAATTTATTTTGTACTAAAGAAAGGAAATAATATACATGTTTTTATAGTCAAGTTTTACAAAAGATCAATTGCCTATGAAAGCTTTTAGTTGAAGTTATTTGATATTTCCTGAAATTTTTATATTTTCTTGTCGATATCAAATTTTTTATATTTATGCATTTATTAGTTTAATTATTCCTCACTACAAGAAAAGGAAGCAACAACGACGACACTTTTAGCGGCGACAAAATTTCGATCGTCGCTAAAGGTATTTCCGGGGACATTGTCGTCGGTAAAAGCGACGTGACTTTTTAGAGAGAATCAGAAAGTTGGGCGAAAAGGAATTAGGCTTTTAGCGGCGACAAAAGTCGTCGCTAAAAGCCTAAAAAATTTTCGGCGGTAAAATTTGGCCTTTAACGGCGACAATTGTTGTCGCTGAAAATTCAAGACTTTCAACGACGATACTGTCATCGCTGAAGGGGGGACCATCAGCGATGACAGTGTCGTCGTTGAAAGTCTCAACCTTCAGCGGCGACAATTATTGTCGTTGAAAATTCAAGACTTTCAGCGACGACAGTGTCGTCGCTCAAGGGAGGACCATCAGCGACGACCGAAATTTTTTAATCGTCGGTGAAAGTTTTGGCTATTTATTCACGACGTCTCCTCCCTCCTTATTTGCGCGTTTGAAATTTTTGGACTTGAGGTAAGTTTCTGAACTTTCTCTTTCTTTTAAATTTTTTTATTTTAATATATTTATTTTTTATATATGTTGATATGTATTAATTTTGTATGTTGTATCTTTTAATTTGTTAGTTATTATTAGCACTTAGCTTAGTTCGTGGAGAGTATTCAGAGTTGATCAGTAAATTTTTACCATTGAGGTACGTGAATAAAAAGTTATAATATTTTTTTATGTAATAATATATTTAATTTACTCAAATAATTTACAATAAATTAATAGAATTGATAGTATGTTTAATTTAATATGAAATTTCATATTATTTAATTTTGTATGTTGTAAATTTTAAATTTATTTATTTAAATTTAACTTAGCATAAAATTTGTAAATATAATTTACAACTAGGAAGTCCATATTATTTTTACCATTGCTTTATGAGTATTAATTTTTTATATTGGATCAAATTGTTAGACATTATTAATAATATTACTGATATATATAATTATATAATTTATATTAAATTAAATTTAAAAAAATATTGAACAATTCAAGTTAATTAAAATAAAGAATATTTTAGATAATATATTATTTGAAATATGTGATAATTTGAATTTAAATTTTTTTAAAAAAATTCAAAAAACCTTTAGCGGTGACACTTGTCGTCACTATATTTAGCCTATATTTATTATTTTAAAGGAAATACTATAGGAAAATTCATTTTTAGCAAGGAATGTATCCTTGGCTAAATATGAGAAAACCATTGTTAAATTATAATTAACAACGGACAATGTCCTTTACTAACTCCTAACTAAAAGTTTCGTGGCTAAATTTTGGTGAGGTAAGATGTGTTTCCTTCCCTAAATTTGGCGAAGGAATATTCTTGTGACTAACTTATTAGATTCCATTGCAAATTTGAAATAAAATTATGTAAAATTTAAAGTTCTACAAGACATTAGTGAGGGATAATCAAATTTAGTGAAAGGGAGGAGCCCTCACTAATTCCCTTGCTATTTCTTTGGACATGCTTTTTACCATCTTGTTTCTAAAAATTTCCCTAATTTTGTGAGGGATAGTGCATTGCCAGTCCCTCGCAAAATAGCTAATATATTTTGCGAGGGACTTGCCATCACTAATCCTTCACTAGATAATCAATTTTTGGTCTAAGCAAATTTTATTTCATTACTGCATCGTGTTTGCAAGACAAAAATAAACAATTATTTAACCTATATATTCAGCAATCATAATATGCAATATTCTTTCCAAAATGCCAATAGCAAAATATTCATGCCTTCATTAATTTAACAAACATATATAAAAATACATACAAACATAATATATATTAATTCATCCAAAAGTAGGCCTTTTGTTAGAATACTACAGCTTCATGTAGCCTAAATTGCCGATATAAAGCTAGTCCAAAAAAGAGTTATAAAAGTTCCTATGATATAAGTCTGTAATCCCTTTCTAGTAGCCTACTTACTAAATGTCATTTAAAGCAACAATGTTATTGTTATCTGGAAGGGCTTGTGTAGTTAGGCTTTGGGTGGTGAGATATGTCAATATAGTCAAGATAGCAGATAAATGGGATCACAACTATGCCATTTATTGTTCAAATTCATGATGATGCTCAACTACCTGGTAGTCACATTCTTCCTATATTTGTTCCAAGGCACTCTTGAAGGCAAAGGAAACAATGACATCTTCTACCGTGAGTTGTGGTTAGATTGGTCAGGTGCAACAAATAAGCTTAATTTTGTTGTAGGTAGGACATGTCCCTTGGAACTAAACTTTGACAACTTCCTTTTCTTAGGTCCAATAACTGCTTTGTAGAATAGATCTACATCTTCAACTATAGAAAGTTCTCTTATCCTATACTCACCACTATTTGTCCCCTCTTCACCTTCACCACCATTACATGATGGCTCCCTAAACTCTTGATGAAGTAGTTGAGTACATTTTTCCTACTAAAGAAATACTAAGTTCAAATGTCAATCAACCAAAGTTATGGAATAGGATAAATTTATACCATGCATGTAGTAGGATATATCATACAATATCAATTTGTATTCCAACTAGTGCAATACAAAGCTTTTCATAATGTGCAAGCTATATAAACATCAACTTGAAAACATGATATAGTTTAGAGTTTCATAACAAGATTAAGAAACCATTAACCAATTATTTATAATCATTATGTTATTCAATTAAATGGTCAATAAGGAGATCAAATAAATGGATCAATGTCACTTACCCCTATTTATTAGGACTTCTTCAAATAAATTACTCATTATTTTTGTGAATTTTTAGAAATAATTATAACAATGTCATCCAAATCCCCCATTAGCATTTCTTTTCATTTATTTGCACCATAAACATTATATTAGTGGTTAATCATGGCTAAGGAAAAAATGAAAATTAATTAACACATATAAAGGTTCTTTCATATGTCCTTTTGTGTATAGTTATAGGGACTTATCCTTCTATGTGTAAGGAATAACCTAAACCATCATAGTCAAAATTTCTATTTTTGATGTTCTCTTCAAAAAGTTTCTTAAATATCTTATTTGTCAACCACAAATTAAGCATTGCTTCCTAATTTTTCTCCCACATCCATTTAGGGATTTCTCTTTTAATTCTTTTTTGTGTGCAACCTTTGCCTTATATAAAAAATAAAACAAGCAGTCACTATACTTGATCATCCAAACCTTTTCCATTTTAGCTTCATATTGCTTACCTCATTGGTAATCTTAATTCAAGATTAAAGTTAATATTAACAATGTGAATTATAAGAAAATTGTATAAATGACAAATAAAGGTGTGAAAAGTGAAAATGTTAAGTTTCAACCTTGAATGTTATCCACTAGCTCTTCTTCTATTCTTTAAGCACTCTACTCCATCTGGAAGTTAGCGAGCTTAGAGAAATTGACAAGTAAACAAACAAAAAGCAGTAATAATATGGTATATTAACATAATACGTACATAAAAGACATGTATTTAGTATACTTACATTTTGCCTAATGCTCCAACTGTAGCCATATTAGCTATAGGCTAAAGGGTTTCCCTCTGAGTAAGATGTATGCTTAGATCATCTTTTTCCTCATGCAATAAATCATAGTCATTCTTAACTAAGGAACCACCACTTTTCCCACTCAATATAATACCTTATCTTGCACCACCTTATGATGCCCTACCAAATCCTAATCTCATCCTATAAGCATGATGCTTGTATGGAATGTAGTTAATGAATAATTATATTTTAATACTCAAAAAATAGAAAATTAGAATGTCATGCATTATAATGAGGCATATAGAGGAAATAACCATAAACAATACAATTACAATAAAAAAAATATAAATGTTATATAATGTGTTAAGTTGGTCATTATAATTATCTCCAGTGTCATTATTTTCATCATTTGTACTGTCTCTTAGATCAAGTATCTCCATATTTTCCAAGTTATTATCCTTAGATGAGAACATAAATTCAAATTCACAATTAACTTTCTCTTCTACATCATTATCACTATGAACTAGTTCATTCGATGGATCTTTTGGCTTCCATCAATGTTAGTTACCAGGTAATCAAGGTTATCATTGAAGTTTACTATATATGTATAGGTGAGCTTCTCCTCTTGGTAAGCTATGTTCAAATCATTAATAGTGCTTTTAGCCTTAATTTTGCAACCAACTTGCTAACTACCCTATCACTTTTTAGGTCATTAGTTTTAATAATTGGATAATCTATATAATAAATTTGCTAGGCCTATTATGTTAAAGTAAAGGGCTTGTACTTTGGAAACCTTTTTCCTACTGTGGACTTTTACTACACCATATTCATTATAAGCCCTAATTTTGCACCCTAATAAAGGATCAAACCAATCACATTTCAATAATATTATTGTGCTACATTTTTTTTTGCTTTAATTATGGTACTCTAACTTAGTAATTTCTTCTAACACACCATAATAGTCAGTCTCTAAGTCATTATAATTATTACCTTTGTTAAGAATTACACTATTCATTATAGCCTTTTTCACACCGTGTATGGAGGCATGGACTCATATTTATTCATAAATATTAAGGTCACATATGAACCTTTTCATATCATCCAAGCACCAAATCTTTCAAGTGATTATCTTTGATGACAATTATTGGATCAAGAGCCTAGTCATGAAGGAAGAATTAAGTCAATTATGTATTCAAATCATTCATAGGATGGGTTAAGCATGTTACATATTAGTGCATTAGTCTTTACATAGTCTTGCAACCAATATGCAAATTCATTGGTGATCTTTGCCTATATCCCTTGATATGTGTCATTTTATACTAAAAATTAATACTAAACTTACTTTAACACATAGATAGAGTGAATCCAAATTGAACCTAAGGGAATGGAAGTCAATAAATGAAAATAAAATGTAAAAATAAAGAGTTTTCAAAAGCAATTTAAATAGAACTATGAAAACAAAATCAAAGTAGAGTAAAAGATAATATAAAAGCTCAAGCCAAGTAATTTCACACTTCAATTCTCATATTTATCAAAAACCTCTAATAAAATTCATAATTGATTTAACTATTTAACTAAAAAATTACCCCAACATAGATATCAATCATGTAAAGTTCATAATGATGCTTTATCTAGAACAAGCACCTAAATTAACCATCTACTGCTAATTTCAATTCAAGACATGTGCTTAAATCTAATTAGTTATAGCATTAAATATCAAGAAAAAGGTTATGAACAAATTGATAACTTTACACATGAAAATTGCCAATTCATCCTTTATGTTTTTTTTAGATAACTAATAATTCACCTAAACATTAAATTACTAAAACCTAATTACTACTAATTTTAGTCAATCACAATTAACCTACAAGTGAGAATTAATTACAACTAATCACTTAGCTATATACCACAATATATAATTAACTAATTAATCATGATTAACAAACTATCTAAGTAATCATTCATGACAATAGTAGTGTGTTTGTTATCTAGAGAGAATGAATGCCTTTGGAGGTACAAAACGTAATTAAATATGATTTTCCTAGCAAGAAAATCTAATAGCCCAAATAGATAAATCACTTAAGGTTACAAAGAATAAGGCTTTACCCAGTTTAGAAGCATACAACCAAATTTACAAATTAAACTACTAACAATGCTTACTATAATGAAAATTCATAACTCAATTTACAACTCAAGTTTAACCATCGTATTACCATATTTTTGCTAAACTCTAAATTAAAAGTTATTAGGCTTGGTCTTATATAACTGTAGGTACTAATTTCACCTCAATTAGACCTCTGGAACTTTAGATATGGATAAAAAATCATGACTAATTTAGCTTAGATAAAAATAGAGCATCAACTTTATGATCATTTTTTACTTTCCAAATGTCTAAATTGTCTTCAGATAAAATATGAAAGTTTTATAAATTTCTCTGAGCTTTTTAGTTATGTAAATATCACCCAATTTAGACATCCAAAATGCATGTTATAGTTGAAGACTTGAAATAGTATAAAAATTCTAACTAAATAATTTAAAAACATTGAGAAACTTTCACCCACTCATAAAATAAGACCAATTCCATAAAATTAAGCATATGCAACACATTAAGAGGTATAAAATAGAAGGAAATAATATAAATAATATCAAGCACATAAAATCCCTCCACAATTAACCTTTGCACTACCTTGGCATAAACACAAATTTATTCAAAACTGTCTTGCAAACTACAACTCGTTAAAAACAAAAGTATAACCTTCCAATGGCATCAAATTTTCAAAAATTCATAAGGAAAAAGATAATCAAAGCTATCAAGAATCATAACACATAATGAATGATCTTGACAAATTCAAAATTAATTAACATAGTAACTTCATTAAAAAATGGTAGATCAAATTAGTAGATGTTTACATAATTCATTCTCCAAATCTCAAGTATTTAGGATAAGTGTTTCACTTATATTCATTCAATGAAATTGCTTTATAATAAGATTGCTTATTATCTAATTGTCACTATTGAAACCACATATACAATACAATACAAATTAAAAGGATTTTATTCAAAGTTCTAATAATATTAGAAAAAAAGGAAGGAAAATGAAGATATGAAAGGGTAAAAATCAAAGAAATTAATAGAACAATTGAACCATAAATATATGAGCAAATTATGAATAATGATAACTTAACATTAAAACTTAACTTTTAATCTAAATAGTCATCAACTTCTTTCTTTTTCCTTTTTTTCTCAATTCTTTTTGCTTTATTCTTTTCCTTTTTTTATTTTTGGCTTTTTCATTTTCTCTCCTTTTTTCCTATATATATTTATTTATTTTCATCATTCTTTTTTATTTTTTTCTTTCATTTTTTTCTTCTTTTTTCTAACTTAAAGATGATGATTTTTCACAATAAACACTCCCACCCACCCCCATATTTATTCAAGAACCTATCTTATAAAAATTTCAAATGTTTTACTAATCTTTAAGGTTGGATAAAAATACTTGTTCTTCATTGGAAAACATGTTTATGGTTAATCAACAAATAGAAGGTAATCAAACTTAAAAGGGATTTAACAAAGATAAAATTATAAGGTTAGCTATTTGGTGCTAGCTAAAACAAAGAATACCTTAATCATATTTATGCATGCATATGCAAATGTAACCTCAAAAAGAATTAAAGCAAGTTTTAGAGAAATAATTTCCATAGAAGAATATCACAAACAAAAATAGAAAGAGAATAACATAAATTTTCAATAAAGACTTAAAAGCTTATAAGGTAAGACATACAACCAAATTTTAATGCACTAATTCAAAATTCATCACTACACTAATCAATTTTAAAAAGCAAAATAATTCATTTGATCATGTTATGAACCCATTAAATTTCTATTGATTCCTAGTCATGAAAAATATAAAATTTTCATTAATGGAAAGTAATTAAAATTACTCAAAAAGATTTTAAAAAAGAAGTAAAAATAATATTTTTTAAATTTTTTATATTTTTTAAACTCAAAAACACAAAAAAAATATATGAAAGCTTAAAAGAAAAACACAAAAAAGTCACACTTGAATTTGACATTATTCTTAATATAAAACATATCAATAACAAGAGAAATAAATAACAAGTAAAATAAAAGAGAAAGGGAATAGAATGCAAATTTGAAAGCTTGGAAATGCTATTCTTCAAAATCTTTGCCATTGAGCAAACTTTCTCTAAGGAATATTTTCAAATCATTCTTGTTCAATTAAAATTATTTTATAAGTCAATTGTATGAATTAAAAATAGAATGATCATAAAAAGAGAACTTCTCTTTCTCAAAAATATTTAATTGTGTTATTTGGCCATCAAATTCTATGGATAAAGTTCTATCTCAAATAGTAATCACAATTTTTACAATTTTCAAGAAGGATCTATAAAATGATTAGAGCTATATTTTTTATAGTCTCATTTTCCATAATTAAAATATAAAAATTAGGGTAAGTGTTAGAACAATTGGCTAATTGCATAACTGCACAAATTTTTCAAAGAACCTAATTTCAAGGATTTCTAAACAAAAAAAGGCATAAAATTAATTGAAACACTTAAATCTAGCATTGCATGTTCAATTCTGGTTATACCTATAACATATAGGATGGTGAACATGCCTAAATCTTTATATTTTCTTTGTAATTTCCTTTCAATGATTGTAGAAACATTCTCATTACTTCTCAATTTCCTTTGTTTAATGCATAATTCCTTAAGGAAGTTTACATACCTAAGAATTTGTTTAATCAAATCTACAAGAGGTATGTTTACTTTTACTTTCCTAAGAGTATCAAAAATATCTTTTTCATCATTTTCTTTCTTAAAAATAGTAAGTTTACTAGGAAAAAGAAAAGGAAAAGGAAGAGTAGAAAAATAAATAGAAAACTTAGGTGTAAATTTTAACTTAACCTTTCTTTTCTCTAGTTCCTTTAGTATATCTTAGATCTCTTATCTCTTTATTACCTTTAGTTAGAATGGTAAAGTAAGCTTAATTTCTTTGCCACTTTTAAGTATATTGGTAGTAAAATTTTCACCAAAGTACACCACTAATTAAGAGGTAGAAAGTAACATACTTGAAAATTAACCTTTGTTAATAGATGTTGCAAGTTGATACAATTGAGTCTCTTAATTTTTTATGTTTGCCATGGCATTTATTGATTTGAAAAATTCATCCACATGAATAGTGTGGTATATACTAGTAAGATGGCTTAAAGCAGAAATAATGCCACACACTTTTGTCATTTACATTTGATTCATAACTAGTTACTTAACAATAGAGGTTAAATTTGCTAGTTACTTTTTTATATTGGATATGGCAACATCATTTACTAATTTAAGAGCAAAATCCTTTCCAATGCCAAATTGCGAAGAATTCATTATCGTATTTGTAATAAGATTTCTTGTAGCTTCTGGAGTTTTATCAACTGAAGCTTTACCACTTGTAACATCAATCATACTTTTATCCATTAATGATAAACCTTCATAGAAAAATAGGATAAGGAGTGGATCACCAATTTAATGGTAAAGAAAGATTGCATCTAGCCTCTTAAATCTCTCCTAATATTCATATAAAGACTCATCATTGCACAACTAGATTCCTAAATTTTCTTTGCTTATACATGCAACTCAAGAACTAGGAAAGTATTTTTTTTTATAAAAAAAAGAGCTTTTACATGTCAAGAAAGTATTAATCAAATAACAAGAAAAGGTAATGTAACTAAAAATTTGCCAAGGAAAAACGAAGTGTTCTCAACTTGATTTACTTTTCTACAACTCATTGAAGCTTAATAGTGGAATGGACTACATGGAATTCCTTAAGGTGTTTATATAGATTTTTCCCTAAAAAATGATGGAAAGTAGCAAGAAATATATGAAATGTAAGCTTAAAATTAACATTTATTAATTTAGGGTATTCAATGCAAAAAGATTGCAAATTCAAATTAGGTGTAAAAAAGTATATTAGGTTTTATAATTCACAACCATATTTACATATACAACCCCATGTAATCTTCTTAAATTATGAAAGATCCTTTCAACTTCAAGATCAATATTCAAAATATAAATATAATAGGAATGAGTTATGCATTGAAAATGACAAAAAATAATTACAAACAAAAAAGAAACAAAATGGGAAAATTAATAAAAATTTAAAAAAATACTAAAAAATTCAAAAATCTATTAAAACGATGGAATTTGGCTAAAAGAACATCAGGGTTAAGGGCAAAACCTTAGGTTTGGCTTAGAAAAATAAGAAACCTTAAACTAAAAAGTTTCATTCTTAAATTGCACAATGAATTTTATTAGCCTATACCACTAACAAGCTTGAAAAATATCAAAAATTAAATAAAAAAAGATTGAAAACAAAAAAAATAAAAATTAACTAATATATTCCTTGGAAACAATGTCAAAATTTTGATATGCATTGTTTCACATAAAAAATTAATACTGAGCTTACTCTAATACATAGATAGGGTAAGTTTGGTCAAATACAAAGTAATAGAAGTCAATCAGTGAAAATAAAACATAAAAATAAAGGGTTAAGCAATTTAAATAAAATAATAAAAAAGGCTAAGTAAATTATATAAAATAATAAAAATGCAAAATGGAGTAAAATAGAACATAAAAGCCCAATCCAAAGAATTTCATACTCCAATTCTCATATTTATCATTGACCTCTAATATAATTCACAATTGATTCGATTACTTATATGAAAAATTATCTCAACTTTAACAATAATCATGTAAAGTTCCTAATAATAATTAATCTAGAATAATAGCTTAAATTAACCTCCTATTACTAATTTCAATTGAAGACACATGCATAAGTCTAATCAGTAATAATATTAAACATTAAAAATAAGGTTAAAATTGAATCAATAACTTTACACACAAAAATTGTTAACCTACTTCTATTTTTCTTAAGTAATTAATGATTCATCCATGTATCAAGTCAACAAATCCTAATTGCTATTAATTTCAATCAATTACTAGTGAAAATTAATTGTAACTAACTATTTAGTTATAAATACAATAGATAATTAACTAACCAGTTGTAATTAATAAACTATCTACGCAATCATTCACAATAAGAGTAAAAAAAGATATAATTAAATTAAAAGTAAAATTACGAGAAAGATCTCAAAATTAAACTAAATTTGAGTGCTAATTCCTTAAACTAATATATAAAATTAGCCACCCATGGTTATTTTACAAGAGAAAGGTGTAGAAAGAATACTTATTGTCCAGAAAGAATGAATGACTCTAGAGGCACAAAACTAAGATAAATCTATTTTTCCCAACTAGAAAATCTAATAGCTAAGTATGTGTCTCTTAAAGTTACAAAGAATAGTATCTTGCTTAATTTAGAAGCATATAGCCTAATTAATGAATTAAACTACTAACAATGTTTACTGCAATAAAAATTCATAACTCAGTTTGTAGTTCAAGTTTGACCACTAAAACAACATAGTTTCATTAAACTCCAATTTGAAATTTATTAAGTCAAGTCTTATCTAACTTTGATTGCTGGTTTCACCTCAATTATACATCTAGAGCTTTATATATGGCCCAAAATTGTGATTGGTTTAGCATGGACAAAAATTGATCACTAACTTCATGATCATTTTTTATCCTTCAAATATCCAAACTCAACTTCAACCAAAACATGAAAGTTTTAAAATTTCTAATGATATAAAGATCACCTAATTTGAACATCCAATACTCATATTATAGCAAAAACTTGAAATGGTGTAAAAATCTAGCATTAATGAAATTATTTAAAAACATTGGAAAACTTTCACTCAATCACAAAATAAGCCAATTCTATAAAATTAAGTATATACAACACACTAAGAGGTATAAAATAGAAAAAGAATAATATAGATAATATTAAGTATATCATCCCTTTGACATTAATATTAAGATATTTGTCATGCAATTGATGTTCAAAAAGTCAACATTACTAAACAAAATAAGTCTCTATTCCCTCAATATCAATATTAAGATATTTGTCATCAATTAATTTTCAAAGAGAATGTATTATTAAACAAAGTGAGATTATGCCATCCAAAAATGTTGAAGGAAAAGAACCTTAAGGTCACAACCTTAACCATATGTGATAAGCTTATATGATAAATGGTTTAATCTTTATATAATTTAACAAAACATAAATAATTGTTGTGTTTAGCTTTACATTTGTTAAATCCTAAATATTTTCCTCGTCAATTAGTCATCCTAGGTGCATGAAAGTAGAGAGAGAACCTTCTTGCTTGTTAACTTAATTGCTATCATTATTCTTGTCTACTCTATTTAATTTATTTTAAACATGAAATTTAAAATAAAAAGAATGAAATGTTAAGATCTCCTTAATAATGTAGGTCTCACACATAGAACCTTTAACTTGAGCTTTATTTTTCACCTTCTTTTTCACTGATGCAAGAACCTATAGTAGGATGTTAAGGTTTTATGTTTTTATGAAGATAGATTACTAACTATGTTAAAAGTTAAGAGATTTATGTTTACCTCTTAAAAGGATACATCCACTTGCATTACACTAGTTCACTAACCTTTACCTCATACAACAAATACATTCTTAGGTGTTCCATTAAGTCAAAGAACTTAGGTGGATATCTTTTCTAGCTTTTACAATATGACAATAATATTTAACTTAAGCTTTTCCATTTGTCCAACCTTCAATATAAAGGAGCATAAATATCTAAAAAAATATACTAATTTCAGTAAAGGCAATCTAAATTTCATAAGTAACATTTCTTTGAATGCAATTGGCTTTATAAATACATGTTAATCATGACTTTTCATTCTTACAACATTCTTGTAAACCCAAATACTTAGATAAGTTTGACCAGTATTTATTAAGAAATTATAGATGCCTACCCATTTGAATATTAGTCTCTTTTACTCTTTTGTCAAGATAAATGGATCTTTAAATTTGACAATCTTTACATTATCTAACACATGCAACTTTAAGTAAAGGTAGGCATAAATTAAAGCCATATCTTTCCTAGCCTTCAAGTTATCTTTTGTTTTTCTATTAATATCTATAAAAATATTAAATATTTTATCAAACATAATCTTCTCAATGTGTATCATATCAAGATTATACCAAATCAGATTAGTATTCTAACAAGGAAGATCCTAGGATGCATTTTTTTTAATCCAATGATGATCATCCCCAAATCCAAGTAACTTATCTATTTTTCCTTTCATTACTTTTAGTAAGTTGCAAACTCTTTCCTAAATATTTATTCCAATTAATCTTGGTTAAAGGGTAGATTTCTCAATCTTACACTTCTTGAAAGATTTCTTATCCTCTCGAAAATGATACTCTCTCTTCAATCCATGGTGATAATAATTAAACAATAAAGTTTTTTTTCCTTTCCTTTAAGTAAAAAGCTTTAGTACCTTCCATGTATATTGGAGGCATAACATCATGTATGCTCCAACCAAATAACATGTCATAAGCCAGAAAGTCATTTATTGTCCATATTTAAAGTCAGCTATACTTAGAAGTTTTAATTCTTAGAGGCATCATTGGTTTCAACTTCAATCTCCCACAAATACTTCAACTTATTTATTAGAGGTCACAAGTATAGGTCAATACAATGTCCAGGACTTTTTAAGCTTGAAATTTTAAGCATAAGAAATATATATGGATTTTTCATACATAATTAAGGTGGTAAATTGTAAGGTGTGGCAATAACAGGCCAAAAAGAATAAAGGTTTACAAATTGCCTATATACTATCCAATAGGAAACTAAGCTTGAGATTTTAAGGTTTGTGACTGTCATCAAATAGTTTCCACGTCTCTCCATCACATGGATGGCACTTAACACCTGGCTCCTAGTGACTTCCATTATGCTAAGTTGTATGTTTAGTAGTTTTTAAGGATATGTATAACCTTGGTAACCTAGGAGTTAAAAGAAAATAATAGAAAACCTTGTTTGGTATGCCCTTATACTTTTCATCCTTTTTCTCTATAGGTTTGCATCATGAGTGATAATAAGTGGTACACTCAATTTTATCTTTGTTCTTTTTGTAGTAAATCATACACTCATTCACATAAACATCAATCTTCTTGAACCTTAATCCAAGCTTTTTCACCAATTGCTTAATCTTATAGAAATCCTTAAGGAACTTCATATTATTACGTTAAATCTCTTTTAAGGCTTCTAGAATACAGTTGAAGAAACTTAATTTGAATTTCACTTTGATATTTAACAACATTGACATGACATCACTGACAATTGAGTATGAATTTTACAAGTTGTATATGATAGCTTTTTTGTAGTTGTCAATAACTCATAAAACCCTTAAACATCTTCATTGAGGGGATCATCATCAAGGCTTCCACTTGTTCAATTATCATTCGGATATGCCTCTTTTCTATAATGAAACTCATCGTTGAAATTGAGTTCAATTACTTTAATCATTATAATAAAGTAAGGATTTAGTACATTCAAACTAGCATGATTTATTGATGTAAAACCAAAAATCCCTTAAAATTTCAAAGGAGCTCCTTATATGAAGTTCATTGGTAATAGTTTGGAAGGAACCTATGCCGATAAAAGTATTCTTTTACTTTACCCCTTCAAGAAATACTCCATTTTCACATTTCAAACAAGGACACTTAATCTTCCTACTAGGCATGAAAGTTAGGTGCTTGTGTGCAAATTGGATAAACTCTTTGATCCAATTTATGAAGTCAAGACTCAACCAATTTTCTTATCATAATCATCATGTATACATCTAATCACACTCCAGGTTAGCCATGCCTATTATTTATTCATAATCTAAATATATAAATTTCAATCTCAAACTTTTTCATACATAAAAAGATACTTTAATCTATAATTCTTTAATAGCCTAAACCAAAGGACACAAGCATTTACTATAAGAAATCAAATGCTAATAATCAAAATTAAAAAACTTACTTGAAAGATAACAAGCTCATATTAAATTACTAGTGATATGGTACTATATAGATACACATTCAAGTCAAAGTTTATTGCTTTTTTTTTATATAAATTTGAATTAAAAAAGGCTAATAATATAAAGTGAACTTACTTGTGACTTTATATATATAATCATTTAAAGGACCATTTGATATGTAAGACTTTATCCATATTATTTCTTACTATTTTATACCTCTTGATGTGTTACATATGCTTATTTTTATAAAATTGATCCTGTTTTGTAACTTGAGATTAGTTTTACAATGATTTTAAATTATTTGGCTAATGTTAGATTTTTACATTATCTTAGTTTTTTGGCCATATCTTGAGTTCTGGATATCAAATTAGGGTGATCTTAAAAAGCTATACAACTTTTATGTTTTAATCAAAGTCTAGTTAAAATATTTGGTAAGTCTAATTTAGCCAAAAAATTAAATTCCTATTTTAATCTTAACTGAGCCAATTGCAATCTTGGGCTATATTTAGAGCTCCAAAGGTCTAACTAAGGTGAAACTAGTGCATAAAGTTTCCTAAGACCTAGCTTTATAACTTTTTATGTTTAGAGTTCTATGAAACCATATAGTTTTAGTAGTCTTACGTTAAGTAAAATTTAAACCTATAAAATTTTATTACTATAACTCTTATAGTACATTATTTTATAAAATAGGTTTTGAGCTTTTAAAATTAGTAAGGTCCTATTCTTTATAACTCTATGAAGCATATGATTTAGGTCTACTAGATTTTTATAAGTTACTAAGTTAGATATAAGATTTTATGCCTCTAAAGGCAAGAACACTTTTTACTTTTACATAATTCAATAAAGATAGTTTTTCTCTATTTTATTTTTTCTTCTTCTACCATGGAAGGCTAAATCTCTAGTTGATTCAAGGATTTTGAAGCTTATCTCTATCTGGCTTATGATATTCTAAGTTGTAATGTTAACTTTTTTAATTTATTTTTATTTTTCCTTAATTCTTTGTGCTGATTACTTGAAATTGCTTAAGTTAAATGCTACTTTGGTATAATTTATATTCAACCTTATGATTTCTTATGTTTATCTAATTTTGTGTTGAATTATGGTTAATTAACCACAATCTTTAATGTAGGGATATAGGGTTAAGACATTAAATTAAATATTTTTAGTTTAATCCTTTAATTTAACTAAATATTATTTTTAAATCAATTTTGATCTAACTTATTGAATTATAATGATTCTTTAATTCTATTAATCTTAATTGATCAAATCCTAGATGGTCATATAACATAGAAGTCATGAATTATTATATGAGTTTCAGATAATTTAAGATTGAAAAATTAATTAGAATAATCAAATATTTTATGATCTATAATTAATCTATACTAAGAGCTCTTAAATCATTGAATCAATTACTTTGCTATATTAAATTTCTTTCTATTTTAGTTTTATGTTTTATTTTGTTTAATATCTTTGTTTTAATTTCAAATCAAACACCCCTAATTTGGTTTTATATTCATTTTACTCTGCATTTTACTTGAATTCTATATGCATTCTATCTAAATTTCTATTTCACTTTGCTTTGCATTTCTCCTTTTTGTTTTTAGTGCATAAAAAGCTTAAACAATTTGGTAATAATAACTAGTAAATCATTAAAAAAATATTTCAAGTAAGTTATTAGGGTTCGATCTAGTTTGTCACCTTTTACTACAAACTTTTTTATCAAACTAATAATACTTAATTTTAGTGTATTGCAATGTGCATCCACCATTCTTAAAGATGCATCATTTTTTCATTAGTAATCTAATAATTCAACAAGGTAACTACTTCTACCTAGTAATCATTATGTTTAAATATTCTTGTTATTCCATAAGTTTGCTACTAGATTATATCATGCCCTCAACATTACATAACAAAATGAATCCAAAAAGAAAGAAAACAAAAGATAAGATAACATGAAGTAACATTTTGGATGTTCATACTTTTATAATCTTTTCATTATCCAAATGGAAAAGAAAGAATAAAATAAAAGGGGTAAATTCGCAATCCAACAAATGCAAGTACTAAGTAATCCAATTCCTCCAAAAAGAACATGAACTTATCATGAACATAGTAAAAACAAAAAACAAGATAGGTTTACCTTACTTGGAGTAGTTTTAATTATAAGCTTCTTTAAATCTTTGTCTATACCTAGCCATTAGCAAAGTAATAATGGTTTATATGACTTGTAGTAAAAAAGTGTTCATATTAAGGTTGAGTTCTTTTTAAAGCATGGATTTAACTTCTACCAAATCATGCTATCACCTTAAGGATAATTAATAGCATGGAAAACACAATAGAAAAGTGATCAATCTAAAATCTTTGTTACTTAACATGCAATTAAGAAAGGCAAACATTAACACTATCTCAATCATAAAATTGAAATATCAAAGCAAAGTAAAAAACTTTAGTGAATTAGTCTCAAGTTTTAATTACTTGTAAATACTAGAATTCAAGTTCTCTTACTATGGTTTCAACTAATTCTTTATGTAAATTTGAAAGGGTACTACTATGCACCCTTGAACAACAAATAAATGAGTCAAACAAGACAAACAACAAACACAAATGAAAAAAATATAAAAATTTTACAAGGATACTACAACATTCTATTAGCATTCATAATTTTACAAGCCTTAATTGTGCATTTTTCATGTGTTAGTGATTACTTTCTCAATTTATTTAAAGAAATTCTACTAATGTGGTGTTTGCTAGAACTAGATATATTCCTATTAGTGTTCCCTTTTTTTTTGCTATACTTTTATAAATGTAATTAGTTAGGGAGGCACTTTTCTAAATAGTTTTGGTGGAGTATAATATATAGAAGTTCAAATATATAGTTTTCCTAGGTAATTATAAAAAGATTAAAGTTTAAGAAAATTAATAACCAATTATAACCAAGAATTGTGGTCTTTAAATTAAAATAACATACACCCTATAATAAGATAACAAACTCCACTATTATATCCATGTTTACCTTTTAATTTTTATTGAAGCGTATCTTCCCCTTTAGTAAAGCTTCTGTTAAGAAATCAGAAACCTATAAAAACAAATGGCCATAACCCATGGTCAATACAATAGTACATTAATTAGATAATACAAATTAAGCCCTTATAACCATTGCTTCAAATCCATTAGAATAAGTATAATTGTATCACAAATCATCCAAAAAGTGCCTAAATCCATGCTTAAAATTACCTTAACTAACTAATTATGCAAAATTATAGAACCAAAATTAAGCTTTACCTTTCCTAGCATTTAATGTTGCTAGCAATACCTCATTATTGCTAAAAAATCACCAAGAATTCATGCTAATGGCAAAGAAGAAGATGATTACCTAAAACCCCAAATGCCTTGCCAAAGCTTCTAAAATTTTCAAACAAAAAAAATGAGTTTTTGAATACCTAAGGTTAATTTAACCTACCTTCAACAAGGGACCAGACCCTTGTTAAAATTAGTGACACCTAAATCCTCTAGCCTATCTCTCTTTAAATGGGCTTATGAAATGAAAAAAAAATCACAAAAAAATATTTTTTTCGCTAATTAAAGCAACTAACTTAGCAATGGATAAGTCCATCACAAATTTTAGTGATAACCTTTTCCCTTGCTAAATCCTCTACAATAGTAAAATTAAAATCATATATTTTGTTTCCTTCATTTCCTTGCAAAAGTCATTACTGATCCCTTACTAAATCATTATTTTAGCAATGGATACAAATGCTCGTGCTAATTTCTCTGACTAAAAGTTATTTTTCTTGCAGTGAAAATAACACTTTACCCATCTATGGTTTTATCTTTCTTCACTTAACTCACATATGGCTTTAAGTGTTACAATTTATTCACTTATGTTTTAAATCATTAACACTTTGTCTAGATAAACAAATTTTCATTCAAAATTTAATAGAAAACTCACATGCATTGCATGTGATGTTTGCTTCCCAAAATTTTAACTTAATTTTTTACTCACTCAAAAATAAATTACTCAAGAAAGTCTTATTCACCACCTTTTATTCAGCAATTACAAACTAAATTGTAGAAACAAATATCTAATAGAATTAATTTTTTTATGATAATTTAATTATAAGTAAGCATCAAATTAAATCAAAATTTAGATGAGTAAAAATCACATGCAATTTATATGAGTTTTCCATTAAATTTTAGATGAAAATAATTTAGATGAGTAAAATATTAATAATTGAAAATATATTTAGGTTAAATGAAAAAAAGGCAAAATCACAAGTGAGTAAAGTATAATTTTCTCTTATTTTAATTATTAAAAAGTTTTTATAGCACTATTTATCTATGCATTTAATTTATATCCTATCAAGTATACTTGTTAAGTAGAGAAATAATAAATATTTTACTCATTCTCTTTTATCTATCATTTAGTATAATTACACAAAGTTTAAGAAATTTAATAAATAGCATCAATGTTAGAAATGAAAGATTGCATTTTATTAAGTTAACCTTTACTAAAATCAATTAATGGTGAAATAATTGTTTATATATTTGGATGATTAGGGAAAAATATGAAAAAATTGTAATAAATGCATTTTTAAAGCAACATATGGAAATATAAACAAATTCTTGAAAGCTATAAATAAAAAGCAATGGAGGGAGTGTAACATATATATTAGGATGAATTACACAAAACCCTTCAAAACTTTCTTTAATGTTTGATTTACTCTTATTGTATTAATTTGTGCTTATCAATAACATTTATTGCTTTAAAGATCTTTTTTACCATTCTACTTCCTTTGATAATAGGAGCTAATTGTTAAAATTTTAGGTAAGAGATAATGAAATTTAGCATTTATGGTAAGTTAAGCTCAAGATCTATTGGACTTTTTCAAATTTTGGATAAAGTTAGCACTATGGCATATAGGTTTGCTTTCACACAATTATTATCAAATGTATAATGTGTTCATGCTTTCATGTTAAGAAAATATGTACTAAATCCAAGTCAAGTTGTAGAGTACAAACCTATATTCTATTTCAATTGAACCTTAGTTATGAGAAATATCCAATAAGGATTGTTAATTAGAAAGAATAAGTCCTTAAGTGTAAGACTATTTAATATGTTAAAGTTCAATGGAGCAACAACTTAGATAGAAAATCCAATTAGGGAACTCAAAGATAAAATAAATTTAAGGGATAAAAAATATGCTATAATTTTCAACAATCGAGGTTAATTAAATTTAAGGGATTGAGCTTTTTCTTAAAGGTAGAATATAAAATCTAAAATAATAAAATAATGCTATTACTTTTTTAAGAGAGAAAGAAAATAAATAAAGAAAAGAAAGCATACAAATAAAATTACTTTAATAAAAGAAGAATTAATTTTTAATTTGTGATGTTAAGTCTAAATATATAATTAGGATTACACAACGTTAAAGGGGAGGAGCCATGCAATTTTCATACTTTAACTCTATTCGCATCATGGTTGCCCATATATATTGTGTTTAAATTATGCTTGAATCTTTGCTAAACTCAAATTGTTAATGAAAATCTTGAGTTTTTGACTTGTTGGTGTTTTTGAGAATTTCAATTTCATTATTCACTATAGTATACACAATTTGTATTGCATTTTGTTCTCATATACAATCATATTGGCACTTTGAAATTTTAGCAATTAAGTAGTTCTTATCTCTAATTGATTTCTTTGATTAATTATTTTTCTCTTACCATGGTCTCCCTCTACTATGTTTAGAACTTACATTGGTTCTTATGTTAATTTATTTTCAAAATTAAGAACAATTGGTGACAAAATTGGATTTAACATGATTTATACATTTCAAATAATATTTTATATATATGACTTATTTTGAACCAAATTGGCATGCCTATTTTAAATAGATGAAATAAATTTAGCTCATAATATAACATGTGTACACATATTAAAAAATGTGCAAAAAATTTGCATGCACCATAACATAACTCAAAAAAATTTTGCTAGACTTATAGGCAATCAATGTTGAATTCAATTATCATTATCAATTCCTAATAACCCTTCTTGTCAAAAAGGAATAAACATCTTTCATCATTTTTCAAGCAAAAGTAGTAAGCAATCTTCATATCATATTCAATAGGAAACAATATCTAAGAAAAAAATTCATATATGTAACATAAAAATTGTTCTTATTTTTCATCTCAAAGAAATGATAGGAACACCAATTGACAAAAATTTTAAGAAATTCAAAGAAGCTAAGCTTTTCCTATAAGTAAAATGAAATTTATTTTAAAAACATGAATATGTAGATCTTCATTGCAACATAATTTAAAATTTTGAAAATAAAATAAATTTTGGCTAAAACATATGAAATAAATTTAAGATCATTATTATTTAATGTAAACCTCTCCTAAAAAAACACAAATCTTCTATCAGATGAGAGTTAAGCAGATAAAGTAATCAATTATCAATATAATCCAAACATATCACAACAAGTAACACCTATAACTTAGTAAGCATAAGGAAGTAAAAGAATCGGCACCTCACATGTTCTGCATATAATTATTTCCTACTATTCAATTATTCATCAGGCTCACCTCGTGGTGACAGAATAATTAATTTTGGTCACTAGTTAGCAACTTGATTGGCTTTCTTAATGTTTAAAATATCTTGTTTAGGTTTGCAAATATTGTCCTTTTAGCATTAGAAAATAATGTCTTTCTTTAAGTGTATTTCTTCCATCTTCTTGCTAATTTTTACCTTAATTTCTTCTTTAAGGAGTTGTTCCATGAGAACTAGTGCATTGGCTTCATTCTTAGCCTTTAACTCCCCTTTCAACTTGTCCAATCACAAAATATTATGCAATATTATTAGATTAGAAAAGGCATATACTCCCACAATATATATTTTGAGAAAAAAAGTTTAATATTAAAATATTTTTCATGACATGTAATTTACATGGGATAAAAAATGGTAATGAAAATAAGTAGAAAGTCATCTTATTAGCTTAAATGCTAATTATAAGATACTAATTAAGGAGAATTTATTGGACTTGATAATGAAAAAACTCAAATATAATCACTTAACTAAAGAAATCATAATTGTGATATCATTTATCTAATAATTTCTAGAATTATAACTGCAAATTACCTTGTATAACTTTATATCATCATTTGTATAAATTATTACAAAACACTCATGTCAATATTGCATGCATAGGCACTAAAACATAATTATACCGAAATATATGAAGCTTGATTTTTTATTTGTAAATATAATAAAGCATAGAATAAAATATTTAACTCTTATTTTGTTTACATATAATAAAAAATGGTAAAAAAGTGCATATTTCAATACAATGAGAATATAAAAATAATGATATGAACACTTGATAAAGGGCCTACGTCCTTTTATTAGTATTAGTGCATCTTAATCTAAAATTTAGGTTTAATTTTAAGCATAAGCATATTTGAGTCCTTCCAAAAAGAAAAAGCCCTGATTGGAGGTTTTGTGTCTTCCTTTGCATCTAAGGTTTGATCTTTGGTTCTCAATGTATTGTATATGTCTAATGATTTAACCACTTTTATTGTTACCAAAAAAAGGAAATAACCTATAACACTTACCAGATATTAAAATGTTTTATACGAAAAGAATTAATAAATTCTAACAAAGATAAACATGAAATCTTGTATGGAAGGGTTCTAAATTAAGTTTAGTGGGAAATATTTTAAAGTTAGATGTGATAAAGGGAAAGAATGTGGGTGTAAAGGAGACTTACTTTTTTTCCATTTTGTCCTTAAAACCATTTCTTTTTTATTTTACTCAATTTAACCAATCCTACTAATTTTCCAAAGACCAATTCTTTAATTTCTTCCCATTGATAATAGAAAGCTAATCCACTTCCCCTTCTCCTCATATTCTCAAATACAAGCAAGGTAATGATTTTACACTTCAATCTTTGTGAAACTCTCTTACTTCCTTTCCTTATGCGGCAAATGATCTAGAATTCTTAGTTTAATAAAGCATGATAATGTTAGTTTCAAAAAGGGGACTGTGGAAACCCTAACTTAAAACTTCCACAATTTTGATGATTAAGGATTATAAATTTACCAATTCCACCACTTTTTTCCTCCTTTAATAGTTACATGTAAACATCTTACTCAATCTTGTGTGATTTGAATGATTTAATTTAATATTGAGTTAGGTTTTATTCATATTTGCAGAGATCGATGTTAAATATTATATATTAGTGTTTCATGCAAATTTCTTATTGAATATGGCATATGTATTGTTGTTTTTATTTTTAATTGTGACAAGATGGCATTACATTACATAAAGGAAGAGATATAAGAGAAAATTCTTATGTGTGAATAGTGCATTTTTCTATAAAAAATATAGAAATTCATATATAAATTAATTAGTGAATTAATTCATTAGGGTTAATATGCAAAAATCCCCACCTTAAATTGATTCAACTCTTATAGAACTTTCAAACCTTCATTGATGAAATAGATTAGTGAATCAATTCAACAAGGTTAGATGGTAAAATCCCTTATATTGCATCGATTCTCAAATTTAGAACTTCTAAAACCACACAAGATAGCCTAAATTGGTTCTTGAATCGATTTAAGCCTCATAAAAACTTATTAGAGGCTTTAAGTCAATTCTTGAATAAATTCATTAGCCTTTATTCTTAATTTTTGTTATGAGATTGATCTAAAGAGAATAGTTACAACTTAGTTATGTAATATATTAGTTGGAAAGGTTGTGGTGGAGATGTAACTCCATTCCAAATGTGCATATTTTTGTTATAGTATTCTTTAATCCAAGTATTACTATTGCCACAAGGATTTACTTACTCATTTTATATTCTTTATTTGATATTGGATGTTATATTTGTATTATGTGGAAATTAGTTGTACTTAGATTGATATGCTAGTTAGGGTATTTGCATATGTATACAAGATATTGTTGTTATTTTATTTAAATTAAACTATTATTTGAGGGAATGAATATTTACCTATTCTACTACCCATTTCCTCATCCAATGGTTATGAGTAAATATTCTACTTAATCTTCTGTGAATTAAATGATTTAATTTAATATTGAATTAAGTTTTACTTATATTTGTCCAAATTGGTGTTAAAGGTTTTAGATTAGTGTTTGATGTGAATTTCTTATTGAATCTGACATATATAGTGTTGTTTTCTTTTTTAATGATGATAAAATGGGATGATATTACATAAATAATGAAATTTAGAAGAAATTTATCATGTGTGAACAATGCATTTTTTTGCATAAATGTAGAAATTCATGTATGAAATGATTCATCGAGGTTAGTATAAAAAAATCCTCTCCCTAAATCAATTCGCCTTTTATAGAATTGAACCTGGGGTGATTGAATTGATTTAATAGGGCCAAAAGTTAAAATCCCCTCTAACAAATTAATTCCTAAATTGATTCAGGTCTTATAGAAACTTACTAGAGGCTTTAAGTTAATTCTCGAATCAATTCATGAAGCTTGATTCTCAGTTTTTGTTATGAAATTGAGATGGAGATATATAACTCCATTTCAATTGTATAGATTTTTGTTATGGCATGTATTAATCAAAGTATGATTATTGCCCCTATAATATACTTACTTATTTTGTGTTCCTTATTTGATATTGGATGTCCTATTTATATTGTTTGGAAATTAATTGTACTTGGACTAATATGTTAGTTGGAGTATTTGCAAATGTATACAAGATATTGTTATTATTATATTGAAATTGAAACACTAGTTAAGGAAGTTAACTACATTTAAGATATTTTGCTATTAATGATCTTGAGGGTGATGATATACACATTATGGTTTTATGCACAAGATTTGCATACCTATTTTTGTGAGGATAAGGTTAAACTTGGAAGGTAAAGACGGGTTTATGAAGGATAAGGCCAGAAGAAGTCATATAAAGATTTACAAGTTTTCTTTTTTATGTTTCTAATTGTATGATTTTGAAATGCTATGCTTGAATTGTGAAACTATGGAAATAAAAATATTAGCATTATGGTTAAACCCTTTTATGAATGGGGTGATGTAGAAATGAGTAGTATGATGTAACAACCCTAATCCAATCATGGCTAATGTGGAATTTATTTTTTGATTTCCACTAGATTATTCTAATTTAACCATCACATCCCTAATTTAATTAGTAGATATTTATATGATAGGAAGGAGATGGCAATTGAGAAAGAAGGCATTTCATTCAATATCAACAAAGGAGTTTACAAAAAATAAGAAAGTTAAATTTCCTTATAATCATCCTACAATGAGGATAAGTTAGTTTAACAAACTTATGAGGAATCTAATTTGTGTATCTCCTTTAACTAAGCTTATTAATAGAATAAAGCCCAAAATATAATTTATGTACAAATATATTGTGCTACCAAACAACCAAAACCCTAAGCTTCCATATGGGCTAGCTTTGAGTAGGTGGTGGTGGTAAAAGTTTAACCTAAGAATTTGCAAATTAAATCACATAGGAGTAAATCTATGGCTCAATGAGTAAATACTCCATCTAAACAAGCAAAATAATACAATAACTTACCTACCAAATCATCCTCCTATCAAGCTCATCATATAATCAATCAATTCAATAATTTAGTTTTAACTAGCCCTTAAAAGGTTCAAACATAATCACTCCATCACTAATAATTCACACGAGTTTTTTTAGAATAATTATATCTCAAAGTCGTATCACCATTCAAGCAATAAGTTATTAATAAATACACACACACACACACACACACACACACACACACACACACATATATATATAGCTCCTAGATCATCCTTATACCCTATGCATATTTTCCATCCTTTCTTTTCTTAAGCTAAATTTAGACTCAACCCACCCTGCACCAAAAATTAATCATCCAATGTTCATATCACCTTTTTTTCATATTTTTTAATTCACAAACAAGTTTAAAGCTTTTATTTCTTATACTAGGCCATAAGCCTTATTTATCATAATTATCATATAATACCACACTTCCATGCATGACCATATATCATATTTTAATGCATAAACAACATTATAATTTTATTCATATCATACATTATTGGCACACTAGCTGAACTCTACATTTCATGGTCATAATTCAAGTATCTTATCCTTGTTTATCATACTTCATCATATCATGGTATTTAGAAAGCATAAATCTCACATTAAACCATTAGATATCATGAGTTTTGAAGAAATTTTGAGTATAACTGACTATATACTTAAGTATTGAGGTTTAAAAAATGATCTAAAATACTCATACATGAATATTGAGGTCCAAAGGCAACTTAGGATGTTCATATTCAAGTATATATCGAAGAATTGGCATATAAAGAGTAGCTCATGGCTTCATATCAATCATATACTTAAAATGCTTGTCCAGACTTCACATTTTGGGGTATACTTAAGTAGATACACAATTACTACCTGGGATTTCCCATATTCTATTTGAAAATTCACTATAAAAAAATTAAACCTTCAAATGTATTTAATACTCAACCAAATACAATGAACTCATAAATACAAGTTATCCTCACATTATTAAGGCCATTTCTATCATTAAATCACATATATATCACTAATCATATCAAAATCAAGCATTTATGTTCATATACCTATCAAACTTGAATATACCATTTAACTTGGATTTCATGGAATCTAATAAGAGAGGATTAAGTATCCACTCACATTGTATGGAAAAGAATCCAAGGAAGCTAGATTGAAGGCTTCATAACCCTAATCATATTAAAAATTAATAATTCTTTAAGTTAAGGTTCTAAACTTCTTCATGGACCATTACTCATCAAATTTCTTTCAATCAAAAGGAAAGTGAGAAGGAATTTTGGTAAAAGGGAGGTTTTTACCTTATTAGAAGAAGAATTTGAGGATGAATCTAACTTGCTTTGCCCTAATTGACACTACTGCAAAATTGCCTTTTATCATTAATTGTTTTCATTTTCAACATTGATTACAAACCGATACATATACTAGTGTTGTCATATGTTAGATTATTTTATGTTAGTTAACAATTGGCATGAAAAGAATACACAATAATATTGGTTTTATATAAATAATAATCATTATCATTTTTTACAACTATAATAGTAGAATAAATAATATTTAATTGTGATAATTTTAAATAACTAACACGGTGTGGCCTTTTTACTAACCCACCCTTGCTTTTCCTTCCTGCTTAACCTTTTAGCATAGATCATCCATTCTAACACTTCCCTTTTCATAGCATTGCACCTCTTTTTAAATTATAATAAATTAGAAATTATTTTATAAGAAAGAATAATTGAGATAATTAGTAAATTTGGTTAAGTTAAAAATTTTATGTATGAAATATAAAATAAAATAAAGTTGATAATATTAACAATATAGGAATATGAATCTAGTGAAAATTTTATAGGGAAAATTCATTAGAATGATAGAGCATAAAGTTTTGAATTGGTAAAAGTAAGTGATGGGTATGAAAAGGTTTAGGAACAATTTTTTTTTAAAATGTTCCTGGGGCACTATTCCTTATTTTTCAGCCTAACCCTTATTTCCTCACACTTTCTTTATCTTTCTCAATTTTATTTAATTTTCCATACATAATTTTTACTGCCACTCCTTCAATCAAGTAATGAAAGCCTTAATTCCTTTTAATTTTTTTATTCAATCAAGATAAGAACATTATTTTCATTAAAAAAAATTTTCCTATTTCTTCTTGGTTGATGAAAAAATTTGAGATTATTTAGTTTGTTTAGGAAATCCAAACCTTAATTTTGGAACTCATGAATTTTAATGTGATTAGAGTTGAGAGATTTCTAAGTTAACTTCTTAGCATCCTCTCCTATACAAGGTGGGTGGATAATTTATTTAAATTCATGGATTTGTGATTATGTGATGGTATTGACAAAATATTAGTTTTTTCTTTTATAATTTTTCTTGAAACATGTTTAATTTGATGTGATAAGAGTAATAAATGATAAAAATAGGTGATCTAAGATGTTAAATATGTGTATTAATAATTGTATCAAGGTTTGGTGTGTAATAAATGTATTTGGAAGGCATTTTATGGTTAGGTGAATAGTGAAATTTTTATAGGAAAATATGTTATTTATGTGTGAATTAAGTTTACAATCAGTTCTTCTTGCCCAAAGGAAAATTTGGGCATAAAAATCGAGTGTACAATTGATTCTTCTTGTGCAAATACAAGTTTAGGAAAAGTTAATCAATTATGCAATCGATTCATCATCTCCAAAATTTTATTTTAATTTTAAAAAGATATAACTTTTTTATATTACACCTATTTTTAATGAATTGCTATTGTTAAAAAGGTAATTGAGTTTACTTTTAAATAAAATTAATTTCAAATCAATATCTTATATATATTTTAAGATATTACTAAAATATTGACCAAGGGTAAAAAACTCAAGATTTTGAAAAATGGAATTTTTGTACTTGTCTTTTAAAAAGCATAACACTTACAAACCTTAACCATTTTAGACGAATGACCTATCTATGAAAAGTCAATTAAGTTTACTTTTATATAAAAACAAGTTCTATAAATAGTAAATTCATCATTTTTGAATTACTCATAAGACACCATTCAAAGGTCACAACTAAGATGATCAAGTAGTATATTGTACCTAACCTAAGTTATATTATCTTGATTTAGAATGGTCCAAAATGGGGTGTTTGGTCTCCAAACATCAAGGATAGGGTAATTTATGATAATTATAAGATAATTACATGATGAAGTAATCACAAAATGAGAAATTAGATGTTGTATGGTATGACATGTGTTGTAACAAACTTGTTACTTTAATCATGGAATGAAATGTGTTATATGGCCATGCATTTCAATAATTGATGATCGAGCAAGATAATCTTATATTATCTTCTTATGCCACATAAATAAAATAGGGTGAAAAAAAATTATAAAGTAAAACCCTAAATGAAAAAAGGAGTAGAAAAGCAAAGAAACTTTGGATGTAATTTATAGAGAGTACAAGACATTTTATATCAGTTATTAATTAAAAAATTGATATTATAAGTGTTCACATCTTGAACAATTTCCTATAGTATATTATTTAGATGTTGGTTTATTGTACAACCACCATCTTAAGTTTATCTATACCCAATACTTCATCTTCTCTTGGAAAATTAAGTTTTATAACATTAATTTTTTTTATTTGAACTGATGTTTTGAGTTACATTTATTTATAAAAATGCTACCATATCATATTTTATATATATATATCAATTTTCTTGTTAAACATCATAAATGCGTCAATATAAAAAGGGCAATTATGCAGCAATAGTTTTAGGATTTTGACCCTACTTGAAACAAATGAATAAGGTAAGCCATTTCAAATGGCAATCTATTCATCATTTTCCTCAAACGACTCTATCTCCTGATTAAAAATGGAAAATAATTGCACCTTATCCTGCTAAAAAAATGTTAACACCCTTATTTTTATTCAATTTATCATTTTTGTAGTTATCGTAGCACAACTTCAATTTTAATAGTGACAAACTGCCACCAATTCAATAGCCCTCTGCTACATCCATGTTTCATTTTTTTTTAATTAGATAATCGATCATTATAGTTGTTCCAAATTTTTAATTAAATAATCGATGATTATAGTTGTGTGTCAACTTTGTTTCTTATATATTTTTAAAAAGTAAATAATATTGTATTTTTTATTATCTCTTTTAATTAGTTAAAACATTTGTTATTTATCAAGAATTTTTTATTCAAATAATATTCAAAATTCTTTAAAGATTTTATGACTTTTTCTATATCTAGAATTAGATCTTTATTTCTTGCATATATACATTTCGTATTTTAATTATTCCCACTATTTTCTAAAAAAAGAAAACTTTTGTTATTTGATTTTCTCTTTCCCCTAAGTTTATTTTCTTGTTGATATATTTTCTATGGCATATTAAATAAAATCTCAAGAAAAAGAATAGTTTTTAATGCATAAAAGGAAAATTTTTTAGCATACCAATGACAATTGTCAAATGATATTTTTTTGAATAAAAGTTTTAAAAAATTATGATGGGTTTGTAATTCCATCAAAACTCACTATGGAATTTGAATTAAATGATACTGCTGAACTTCAAATGTGGTGAATGAAGCAAATAATTGTCAAATGTTTATTTAAAATGTTGAATTCCTTAATCTTTTGAAATATATTTTCCTTTTTTTCGTTGGCTTTAGATATTTAGAATTAAAAATTAAATTTCAATTGAAGATATTGGAAGTTAAAGAAATCTTCGATCAACTAATTACCAAAAAGGGGAGATATATAACATAATATTATTAATTGTTAATTTACTGTATATTTAATTCCATATATATCGGTAAATATTATCTTCCTTTTACCATATAATGGCATAGAAAAATGAAAACAAATTATTAACTTTGTTTTATTAAGTAATTGATTTATTCAAATTCGCACTAGACAAAACCAATACTAACATTACTAAAATAAAAAACAATAAAATTATAGTCAAATTCTACATTAAAATTTTGATTTCTTTTCCCTAAATTTTTTTATCTTGTGTTTTGCTTTAAATGTTTGGACATGCTTAAATTCTAACTAGTTTCATAGTTATTATTTTGAAAAATTAGTTACCTATCCAATCCTTTTTCCTATATCGCTTATATAATTTTTGGTACGGTATATGTAATTAAATATTTTGTAGCATATAATATTACATGTTATATAAAATGTTATCCACCATTTTACGGGTCACGCTCAATTTGGGGATAGAAAGAGTGATACTACGGTTGAGCTTGGGCAGGATTCATATACCTCTCTAGCTGAGCATTGTTGCAATGAAAACTGCAAAATACAAACGATGGCAACAGCCAGCTTGCCAACGGGCGTCCCTCAGGTCTTTGCTTCTTATTCCATGCAACCCTCTTCTGACCTTTGTTGTTGCATTTTTGTCACCGGATATTCTACTCCTTTTTAAGGTCCCGTTTATTTTGTAAAAAAAGTATTTTTTATAGAAAAATATCATTTTTATATGTATTAATGGAAGAATAACATACTATTTAATTTGTGATAAAAAAATGATACTTAAAGTTATACTAATTACACTATAGGAAAAGAAACTATCAATGATGACATTTGTTGTTGTTAAAAATAATTAAGTTTACGTAAAAGGAAAAAGTCATTACTAAAATGTTGTTGGTAAAAATGAGGCTTTTAGCAGCAATATTGTCATTGCCGAAAGCCAATTCAAATTTCAAATTTTAAGGCTTTTAGTAATGACACAGTCATCATTAAAAGCTTTAAAGCCAAAAAAATAAAAAAATATAAAATTACTTTTAGCAACGACGAAGTAATTCTATATTTTTTTCATTTTTTATTTAAACCTATAGTAACGATAGAATGCCATCACTAAAAGTCTATAATAATTTTTTTAAAATGTAATTAAGTTAATATATTATATGTATAAACAATTTTATGTATATGATTTATATAAATATCTATACATGAAAAAAATCCTAAATACAAAACCCAAGGAGAAGGAAGATACAAATAACCCGATATATCATCATCTGTACCAAGACTATTATCATCACCATCATCATCATCATCATCCTGATGACATGGACAATATATAGAAGGTGGTGGCTAAGATGAACCGACAAGTTAGGAGGGACCAACTGGTTGGACAAGGGATGCAACTGCAAATCTACTCGGCTTAGGCAATGTAGCAACAAATGGTGGCATAGATACATGAGACCCTATTGTTTGAGTATGGAAGTCAGTTCCATCAGGTATGTCCCAAATGCTGCTGTTGTTGCTCTTGAATCAACAACTAACTCTATTGAAACTTCTCTAGACTCTACTCTAGCTGTTGTTGACTTTGCTATAGTTGCTTTTGTAACTAACCCAAAGCTAAAGGTTCCTAACAAATGGTATGTCTAGCCAGCCAACATACGATCGATAACCTTTCTGTATCCTTAATGAATGCTAAGTACCTCATCGGTAATGGCAGCCTTGTCGATTTGCACAAGAGTGCCAGGCGAGCTAGTGGATGATACATTAGACTGCATGTGCCGAGTCACTAGCTCAGTCATCCTCGTCTTGAATTTTTAAAACAAAAATTAATTATACAAATTACAAGAAAATTTGTATCGTTAAACTATAAAGTTTAGAGTATTTACATACTACTCCATAGGGGTCAGATGCACTCATTCCCCCTCTTATACATGTGCCAGTCCCTAAAGTTATCTAGCATCGACTATAGCTCACCGGTCTCCTTATTTTTCTATTCATATTTTACAAGAAAAAGAAAACATAAATGTAATTATTGAATTAGTAACAGATTATATATTTAAATAATGAATAATAAGTTGAATTACCTTATCATAACAATATGCAATAATGGATTCCAATTCATGCTGATCATTCACCACTTTCTTTGCTTGGTTATCTACATTTCTCATAGATAACTCCTATAAATTAAGAAATAATCATATAATATAGTTATGTTTACAATTTAAATATATGAAATACTAATAAAATTTTATTAAATATCATGCTTATGCTGTAATCATTGCTATCAAAGAAATCCATACACCTCTGCCACATTTGAGACAAGACAGATCATAGCATAAAGTGCTTAGCACGATCCTAGTTAAAATCCTACTCTTAATCACTCCCATGCTCTAGAAAGTGTCTGTTCAACCTATATTTTCAGTCTCTATATAGGTTGGCAACACTCTACATCAGGCCACTGAGTGCTCTATCTCGCTCAGTCTCAATGATGCCCTAAAACTTAAAGTGGGATTATAGTAAAAGACATTTAATAAATTAGTGAGAACAATATCCAAAAATTTCAACACCAAATATAACTAAGATAAGATAAGGAGAAGATAGATACTTACGCAAACCTCCTACATAACACTGTCTGCAGTTATTGGGGCATCGACTACTATGATTTATAACAAGGCAGCACATGTGCTCAAATGATACTACCTATGTCGTGGGAGAGATGGCTAGTATTCTCGCTAACCGAATGCCATGTATAGGCACCGGTCTCCCTGTACTCCTTTTTATCTTTTCATATAGCCTGAAAGACCTATTCGGACCCTTCTTTCTCGGAGCTGCAGCTTTGATGGATAACAAAAAGTATCAATAGCATAAATTTATATTTAATAGATAATTAACATAAGTGTTGATAGTTATAAAAGATGCATGATCCCTCATACTGCGAGGGAATATGAATGGGCCGACATGGAGGGTCCCCTCCAATATCACCTCCATGGTGTCATACCTCAATGTTCATCGTGATTAAAATAATACACATTATGTAAATATTTAAGAGAAAAATCCATAATTGAATTAGATGACAAGATATAAATTACTATATTCATATAATGAATTTACACAATAACTCTTATACAATTGTAAGTTATCTTGCAAAAAAAATAGTTATGTTTCCTAATTTGATTCAATGTTGGTAAACCTAATAAACTCATCTCCATGGTTGTCTATTTTTTGACCATTATCAGATTGTAGAAGCACATCTTCCATATAATCTTCAATTGTTTCATCTTTAAAATTGTCGTCATTGTCGATGAAGACGTCCACTCCTTCTATCATAAACCTAATGTTCGTAGAAGGTGAAACAATTGAAGAACCATTTCTTTGATCCCTCAAGTGACTAGATGGAAATTTCCAAGATTAACTATGATGTTGAAATTAGAGGAGTTGCTTTCTTGCAGGAATGATGAGTCTTGTATATTAACATCATTGTTAGGTAGATCCCATATGTTGCGATGCACAATAGTATGGACAACCCTCTAATTTGGCCTATTAAGAAGATTCTCGATATAAAAGATTTGTTATGCTTAATTTTCAAGAATTTAAGGTCATCTCTGTACCATTGCTTATTGATAGAAATTCTTGTAATGTTCTTATCAATGTAAAGCTTTTTCTTCCTAGGATCAATATCATACCATTTGCATTTGAATAAACTCACAGTGTAGTTGTTTAGATAAGTCAGCTCTATAATGTCTTTTAATACATCATAAAATACGTTACCATCAGCTCTTGGAACAAAAATGCCATTGTTTTATGTTTTACACTTCACATCCTAAGTTTCAACTACAAAGTACATTCCATTAATAATAGATGTTGAGTATATCATAATAGTAAAGCTAATGCCATAAGCTAATGATGGTAGCTCTTCAGTGGCTTCAAGGGAACCATTTTTATATAAATGGTACATCTATGAAAATAGCATTTTTATGAAGAGTTAAATTGGAAAAAATTACATGTAAGGAATAATATTTACATGATTAACATAACACATTTGGAAAGAACAAACTTTTACCTTAAAGTAAAACCATGTGGAAAATTTTGTTCTTTGTAGCTCAGCTATGTTATTAGCACCACTTCATTTGAGCTTTTATCGAAGCTCACTACAAAATATATGTATTTCAGTCCATTATAATTATTTAGGAGAAATCTACGAATAAATATAGAAACTCACTGAAGATACTTTTCAATCTCCACATAATTATTCAAGATATACCATATGGCAACATCTTGATTATTCCTATCAAAGTAAGATATGATCTTTTTTCCTAGGGGTCAACATTGAAATCAAAATACTGATAATGCCTTTTTTGTATATTTGGATGCTACGTCTTGGTTTCAGTTAGGCTGATTGAATCTAGTTTTCATCCCTTTTAGATACATGAAACAAAATATCAATGTCTCATCAACACATATCCTTCTACAATTGTCAAGCACAATTCCTGATATAATCCTTTAACTTTTTATATATCTCTTGTATAGGTATATCCATTGAAAATGAATGGGACCACCTTGCAATGCTTTGTTAGGTAAATGCATCAATAGATGAATTATTATATTAAAGAATGGCAGAGGATATATCCTTTCAAGCTTGTATAAAATAATGACAATATCTTGCTTGGCTTGTACGACATTCCTCCTATTGAGAGTTCTAGCGCATATTTAGTTGAAAAAATTGCATAAGTCAACAATCAGATATGATAATTCTTTTAGTAAAAATGCTTGGATCGAAAGTCTTAACAAGCTTTACATAATAACATAATAGTCATGTGATTTCAACCTTTTTAACCTCATATCGTGATTAGTCATATTCTTTTTAAGACTTTCAGCAAACCCATTAGGAAATTTCACATTTTTTATAAATTAGCAAAATTGTCTTCATTCTTCTGGGTTAGAGGTGTACGCAGCATATTGTTTGAAGGACTAGCCCCTTTCTTCATACATATGCAAGTCCGGCCTTATCTTTATATCAGCTAGATCTCACCTTGCATTATTTGTATCCTTTATCTTGTGCTCAATATCCAATAATGTACCCAGAATACTATCATATACATTCTTTTTAATGTGCATCACATCAATATTATACCTTAAGATTATTGTCAGCTAATACGGGAGGTTAAAAAATATGCTTCTTTTACTCTAATTAAGTTTATCAGCACCTCGTTTTCACTTTAGACTGCTAAATTGAACATGTTTACTAGGAAGTCTCTGTGCCACCTTACCCGATTGATCCATGATAATTTCATTAGTAAAAAGACAAGGAGGGGCTCTTCTATCTAGCTTCCCATTGAGTTCCTTTTGATTTCTCCATGTGTGACTTCTTAGAAGCCAACGACGATGACTGATATAAGCAATTTTCCCCTAACTCGAATTAATGGAGTATTATCATTGCATGTAGGACATGCTTTATAACCTTATCCGCTCCACCTAAAGAGACTGCTTTGAGCAAGAAAATCATTTACAATCTATAATAAAGCAGTTCACATGTTAAACATAATATTTATATTAGCATCTCAAGTCTTAATCCATAACATGCTTTATAACTCTGTCCGCTCCACCTAGAGAGACTACTTTGAGCAGGAAAATCATTTACAATCTATAACAAAATAACTCACATGTTAAACATAATATTTATATTAACATCTCGAGTCTTAATCCCCTTCTCCTAAAGATGCCTTAACTCCTCTACAATCGATCTTAAGAAGATGTTTATATCCTTACTTGGCAATTAAGGCCTTAGTATTAATAAAGTTAACATAAAAAAGGATTGAGACATGTAAATCTATAGTGGCAAGTTACAGGTAGTTATGACCATTAGTTACATGTTGTATGACAAGTTCCTATCACCACAAGGATTAAATCTATCTGCACTTAAGCCTAACCTAACATTTTATAGGTCGGTAGAAAAATTGAGATATTTCTTATTGAAATCCTGCTAAGCTTCCTCATCAATAAGATGTCGCATTACCCTATCCTCTATTAGCCTGCCAATATGATGCCATGTCATATCCTTTGTAGTATGCCTTAACCATACAATCGCTTTAGCCAAGGAGTTAATGAAAAATATCGAAGCACTTTTGAGGCACCTTTTTTCCTTTTGTATTTTTATTGACCCATTTATCTCTCCATAGATCGGACAATTATCTTTCGAAGCATCTTTTTTTCAAAAAAGTGCACAATTATACTTACACACATGGATTGACTCATACCCCAATCCTAACTTATTGAGTCATTTCTTTGTACCATAATGTGATTCAAGCAATTTATTACCCATTAGCACTTTTTTTAATAACTTTAAGAGAGCATCAAATGACTTGTTAGTCTACTTATATAACACCTTTAAGTGCATAAGTTTCATTAGAAAGTTTAAGGTTGAGAATGATATGCAACCCTGATACAATTCTGTTTCCATTTATGCAAATAAATCATCATAACCGCTATAATTCAATCTAATATCCCCCTTGGATACATCCTTATTTCCCTCTCTTTCATCATGAACTATTTCTTCAATTTCATGAGTGTCAATAAAATTGTGTATACTATCCACCATCTTATCTCTATCATCAGGAGATACCCCTTTATTCCCCAAGAAGTGGAAACATCCGATTCACAATGGTGTACCTAATTTGTGTATAATGGATGGAATCCATTATCTATAATATATGCCTTCAATATTCCTAAATTTTGAAATAATAGATTTACACACTTCTTACATGGACATCTCACTAAACTCCTTTCATCAACAAAATTTCTAGTTCTATCAACAAACATCATCGCACCATTCCAATACTCATCCAACAAGTGATTTCATAGATGGATCCAACTTTTATCTATAGAATCATACTACTGAATAGGAAAAAAATAATTTCTTATAGAATTAAGGGTTGGGATCAGTGTTTGTTATATACTCTAAATCCACCATATTACTCCAATTCTAAAAGATAAGATCCTATCCCATTCAAGATATCTCTATAATTATCAATTCACCCATGCTCATCATTTCTTCCATGCAAAAATTTTGACAATATCTCCCCGTAGTTCTTCAAGTGCGTAAATTATACATCGGTATAATTCAAACTTGAAGAATAGTTAGGATGCTAAAAAAATTTTATAATGTGAAATGAAAGCCAGATAAATTTTCAATAATAACTATAAGACATATTCCAAACTATCTAACTTTATTAAACAATTTAAGGGTTAGTTGATGTATAAAGATAAACCAACCCTTGAACGAGTTTAAGCTTACAATGCAAATTCTCTTTAAAATTATTACAAAAATATGTTTACAATAATTTTAAACTTACATTACAACATTTTATAAGTGTCATTATTCTAGTGTGTTATTATTTGTATGATTAGTTATTTTTAATATCCACATAAATTTTTACTATTTAATAATTTAGAATTAGGAATTCAATTTTGTAACCTACTCTACCACATTCATAAGATGTATAATTCAAATCTTTTATCCTAACATATATTTTATAAATACTCAATTCTTTAAATTAAACATATATCTTATAAGTACAGATATATTTTCAAAGGTTCAAAATTTTCAAGATTCTATTAGTGTACAATCATCAAATTTATTTTGATTGTATTTTGTATGAGAATTTTCATTGACATAAAAATTTAAATCTTTATAATCCTTTGAAGATTTGTACTCATATGTAATCCTATTGTTACTACTTTGTAATTTTCTTAAAATATATAATTATATGTAATCTTATTGTTATCACTCTATATGTAGTTGTCATATAAATTTCTTATTTTTATCATGTATAAAACATCCAATATTATTATTGAATACATAAAAAATATAATTTTAAATATTTAATATTCAATATTAATATATTCAAATGAAACATTTTAATGTATTTAATTTTCAAATATTTAATATTTTTAATTCATATTTTCAAATAGGTTTCATCTTATAAAAAATTTATATCGTATTTGAAAATATTTGCATTTTATAAATACAAATGATCAATATTGAGTAGATATTATTTTTATACAAAATAAAAATGTTAGATATTGTATAAATTTGTAGATAAAATGAAAAATTATCTGAAAATTACAATAAAACCTATTTGAATTATTATTGAATGGTTATTATTTTTAATACATTTCCAATGAAAACATTGAATATATGAGAATTTGAATACATATTAATTATTATTGAATGAACATTATACATTGTTATGAAATTTGTATAATTTGTAATCCTTATTAAAGTATATATTCATATGAAATTCTTATATTAGTACATAAATTGTGATATAAATTTTTTTTATATTGAAATTTTTTTTATTTTAATCAATATACAATGTTATGAAGTATTTATGGTAACAAAAATTGAAAAAAAAATTCATATGAATTTTTTACATTAAGGAATTAAAAAACAATAAATATTTTCATTCATAATCTATCATATGACAAATTTCATTTTATAATTTATTTTTATTTAATTTTATATTAAAAATATTTCATGTAACAATTTATCTTTATTCTTTTTTATTTTTAATATAAAATTTTTTTAAAAAATTGTTATATGAACTATTTATTAAAAATACATAAAAATCATTATTGAATGATAATATTTTTTATTTTAGTCAGTATGCATTGTTATGAAATTTTTATGGGTTATGATCCTTGTTAAATTGTATAATCATATAAAATTATATTATATTGTAAGAAATTCTAAAGATATATCTTGAATTTTTTAATATTATTGTTGAATATAAAAAAATTTCATTAAATACGATATTTCCATCAAATATTGTATTACTATTTACTTTTTTTATTATACGTTTTCTTTGAAGTATGTTTATAAAGTTATATTAACAAAATTTATCAACATACTTAAAAGTTTATTTTTGTGTAGATATATTTTTTTAAAAATGTTTACATAATTATTCTAATTTTGTACATTACTATGTTTCAACAAAATTAGAACATTTTGTGTTCCAAAATGACATCCTAAATTTTATCCACACACATATCTACCTAATTGAATAATCTACACATATATCAAATTATTCAAAACTATAATTGTACTCAGTAACATAACAATAACAAAATTTGTATTTATAAGTTGTACGTGAAAGTAAAATTACACTAACATATTTAACATATAAATCCAACTAATATTAATTTCATACTAAAGATGCCATACCATCAAATTAAATTAATTCATTACATATTATTATAGTAGATAAATTCATATCATATTGTTCATCTCATAAATTATATAATAAAATAAAATCTTACAAAATTTAATACACATACCTCACTGAAGTAATCTACTGATCGAATATCCTTTAACTGAACATAAATAATAATAAACAGTAACAATATTTAATAAAATAAAATAATATACAATATATATAAATAATTAAATTATATTATTAAAAAATATAAATAAAAAATGCTAAAACATATTTGAATTTTTTTGCCTTGAACTTCCTTCCTCACTATGCGAAAATGAGGTTGAGAGCGCAGTCATAGCATTTATAGACTTATCTTTCAGTAACGACAAATTTTTTTATCACCGTTGAAGGATCAACCTTTTAAAAATAACAAAAGTCGTCATTGAAGGGTTGACCCTTCAGCAACGACTTATGTCATCGTTGAAAGGTTGGCATAATTTCTTGTGTCAATTCATTAGCGATGACATAAGTCATCGCTAAAGGATGAAACCTTCAGCAATGACTCTGTGTCATTGAAAGGCAAGCATGTCGTCACTGAAAAGTGATGACATAAGTCGTTGATAAAGGCTGAAGTCTTTAATAATGACAATTATCGTCATTAAAAGTTTGAAAGCTTTTGCCATGATAAATGTCATTGTTGAAATATTTCATTTCCTACCTATTAAATTTGTAATGGCACCGTTTTATTAGTTGTAAGTAAAAGTCAATAAATTCTATACCGATGACCGAATATTTGTCATTGCTGACAATGTTATCGGTATTGATCTATTTTGTTGTAGTGTTAAGAAATGCAAATTCCTCTTTAAATATGTGAAACACCGAACTCTTTTTATTAAATATTGAATAAATAAAATATTTTATTTTATTCTATATTTTATAATTATATTTTATAAAAAATATTTTCTATTAAAATAAACGGAGCTTTTTTTTTAATTTTTCCCTAGTTTAGCATCTTGAATAAGCATTTTCGTCTATATTATATGCATTCATGTTTATGTACTTGTCTCCTTATTTAATATTCGAATTTTCTAATTTTCTTTTGATTTAGTCTCTTTATTTTCTTAAATAAAGATTAAAACTAAAGTATAAGAATCAAGAAAAATAATAAATAATCTTAATTTTAGGAGAAATAAATTATAATTTACTAATATATCCTTTAGTAAAAGTCAACTAATAAATAACGTTGTTGAAAATATTTGAAAGAAAATAATAAATGTAATCTTATTTTTTAAAAAACGAACAATAAATAGGAATTTTTTTCTAAAATAATACTTAAAGGAAACGAATAGACTAAATAAGTTTTGATATTTACACAAAATGTAGCGTGGGTTATGATTAGCCGTTCCTCATATACAGTTGAAACTCCATGAATTTGATGACGCGCAAGTTCTTGGACGGTAAATCAACTTAGATTATATTTATCAATTACTTAGATTAGATTGTTCCTTTTTATTTCTTGTATTTTAAAAAATTTATTTATTTTTATCTGTTATTTTAAATTTTTATTGTTTTATGGATAAATATTTGTCCTAAAATATAATTATAAAATATTGAAATGAAAAAAATATTTTACTTATTTAATGTTAAATATAAAAATTTTAAGAAAAATAACTTTCCTTATTTCAAAAAAAAATTATTTTCCTCCATTTCTAAATTTCTAGATATCATATGTTTTATTTATTTATTTATTTTTGATAATAGTAGGAGTGGTTAAATCACTAGACGCACACACGTAATGACCAAGGATCGAACCTTAGATGCAACAAAAGACAAAGCCTTAAAAGTACATTAAATGTCACTTGAATTAAAAGCTCTCAGCATCATGTGTTTTAATTATTAGTATAAATGGTATATCATTCCTTTATTAATATATATATATATATATATATATACACACACACACAAATAATATTTTCTTATGAAAAATACTGTTTGATGAAACACACGGAACTTAAATATCTTTTAATTTTACTTTTCTTTTTTATTAATAATATTTCATTTTATACTCTTATTTATATTTATTCCATCACATTTTTTCTCTATTTTTAATTATTTTAAACTTTATAAATAAAGAAAAATCTTGAAAAGCTTAGTAAAAATAAATAAATAAAATTATTTTATTATATATATATATATAATCGATTGGCTGCAATAAACAACCATAAAACGAAAAAAATAAATATGGAAGACTTTATTTTAGTTTTATGTTGATCTAACGAAGGATTATTTTCTACCTTCAAACATATTAAATGACAGTAATAATAACATGAATAGATACATAATTTTTTATTCTTTATTATTTATTGTATTTTAAAAAAATTATTTCTTTTTATTTATCACTTTAAAATTTTAATAAAGTATTAAATATATTTTTATCCAATCTTACTTTTCTATTTTACTAATAAATATTTTATTATTCTTTTTAAAATATTTTAACATATTTATTTAATTATATTTTTCTCTTTATTTTTTATTATTTTAAACTTTGCGTATAATAAAAAATAAAAAATAATTTTAAAAAACTTATTAAGAATAAATAATAAATAAATCAAACATTAATATTTATAAAATTGATTAACTATAATAAATAATAAATACTAAAAAATGGGGGCAAGCATATTTTTAGGTATTCAACTTTAGTATGATTGATGTGCCCTTGGATGTGACTGATGAAGTTGAAGGGTTCTCTAATAAATGCTTTCTAGTTAATTAAGGTTGTCAATAAGCTCCTGCCCTTGGGAATCTAAAAATGCTACTAATCAAAACTTACTAACATATACTTATGAGACATAGATGAGACTCCTATAATGTTGAAAGGTTGTTTTAGTGGGCAGGCTAGATATGATTTTAATTTTGAAATATTTTTATTAAAAAAGAAATATGTATGTAATTTAATTACTAATTTTTATAATAAATTTTTAACTTATTTTGACATATTTTTATTCGAAAAGAAAACGCTAGCAACAGTTAAGAAACTATTGTTAAGAATTAAATGCATATTCCTAACTAATTATAATGCTTTATTTTTAATTTTAATAATATAATAAATAATAATACATTTAATAATAGGATTATATTTAATATTTTATTTTTATTTTAATATATTATTTATTATATTACTAAAAATAAAAAATAAAGCATTTCATATGATTAGTTAAGGATATGCATTTAATACTTAACAATAGTCTTTGTACTATTGTTAGCATTTGCCATTAAAAAATATATTAAATTATATCTATATGGTAAAGTTCAATTTTATAAATTAATGCTTATCATTTCGGTTTTAAAAATATTTACACCAAATCATAGTTAATCGCACAATTTTTAAATCAAACAATAACATTTTTGTAATAAATAATCATATATAAATTAAAATAAATAATTTTTATATAGTAGATAAATGGTATAATTATTAAACACTAATATTAATAAGCAATAAGTTAATTTTTAATTAATTTAATAAAAAAGGAAAAAAAGTCGGAAAAAGTGTGGAACATTATTTGAGGAAAAAGAATTATGGAATGCACTAAAAACAAAGACTTCAATATATAATGTATATATAAATGGCTGTACATTATTGAGAAAACTCACATATATTAAGCGGAAAATGTGCGCTGCAATTGAAAAGGGATTATTACGTTCGAGTGGATCATTACTAGAAAAAAAAAAAATGAGATTTATGCTTTCCCATTCACATTCATTAAAATCTTCTTGTTCATTATGGAATACTCTTTTCCTTCTTTATTATATATCATAGTTAATGAATTTTATAGATAATAAAAAAATAATTTAATTAATTTATTTAATTGACTTTTCAAAACTAGCTTTTATTCATAAAGTTCAAAATAGTTAAAAATAGAGAAGAAATATAATAAAATAAATGTAAGTAAGTTGAAAATATAAAATAATGACATTTATTAATAAAAAGAAAGGATAAAATGAAAAAAAATATTTAATATTTTATTATAATTTTTTGAAGTAATAAATAAAAATGAACAAAAATTTTCTTTGATACTCCTCCTGTTCCTTATTATCTATTATATTTTCAAAAAAAAATTTACTCCTTTTTATTTGTTACTTTAGAGTTTTGATGAAGTATTAAATATTTTTTTAATTTTATTCTCTTTTATTAATAAATATTTTATTATTCTATACTCTCAAATTCACTTGTATTGATTCTATTATATTTCTCTCTATTTGAAATTATTTTAAACTTTATATATAAATGATAATCTACATTAAAAATAAATAAATTAAATTATTTTTTAATATATGTAAAATTAGTTAATTATAATAGATAATAAAAAATAAAAAAAGTAATAATTAAACTAACTCATTGGACAATGATGTAACAGTGATGGAGGAGTATATTAGAGATCTTAGGAATCCCTTTTTTAATAGGAATATTGGTGATTTTTCAAAAATCGAGGAAGTGCACATATAATTAAGTTTAATTTCAAGAAGAGTTAAAAGTAATTTATCCTAAAAATAATCATTCTACTTTTAAATAAAACTTGAAAATGATGCTTAAAAATTGTAAATGTTGTTAAGACTTGATTGTAAATTTTAATTTTAGGAGCATAAGTTGATACAAAAACTTAAAATGTGCTGATATATTTTAAAACAAAATAGTAAATTAGGTTTTTTTTTTTTAATGTATCCATGTATCTATAAAATTTTAACCGATATTATTTTTTTCGGAAAAGGAAATATTTCATTCTTCTTATTGACAAAATTGTTAAATTCCGAGTAGATGACATAAAAAGAAATTGATGGCTTAATATAAACTTAATAACATGATAAATTCAAAAGAAATTAAAGAAAATAACCCATTTTGTCGTTTATCAAAGCAGATATTTTGCTCTTTATAAAGAAAGAACATTAGCTGACGAAGTTGGGCACCTGAAGATGACACCAAATTGGACTATGTGATCATCCCACTTCAGGCTGTCATAATTGTAAGGTGATAATAAAATCATATTATCGAGAGTTAGAGGTTTTAAAAGACGGAGTGCTAGTATAAAATAAGAAATTAAATTTTTAACTTTTAATTTCTTTAAACAAAATCAAAGTTTTATAATTCATAAATAATCTTTATATATACAGTAGGCTTTAAGATGTTATGCACTGATACTCTTGCCTACTAAAATTGTTGATTTAATAGTATCAAGTTATTAATTAATACACTTTAATTATCTCTCTCTCTTACTGAAAGGTTAGACTCTAATTTTTTTTTAAAAAAAAAAAGGTTGAACACTTCATAAGATGTAAAGTGAGCCTTACTAATATATATTTTAAAGGTATAAATGTATAACTTGATATAAAATAAATTTCTCAACAAATCTTTCATTGAATTCAAAATATTAATACGTACGTCTTATCTAAAAACTTTTATAAAATTCTAAAATTATTTAATACACCATTTGCATATATTAAAACGAAACACAAAATACACTTTTAAAAAAATGAGAAAAATGCATAACCACTTAATTGCATAATTATTGATGCTTGATTGTTCTATAAGTTGGTTATGCAGATCATTATTTTGTAGTTAAACTAAAAATATATATGCAATATAAATGGAGACATACAAGATAGAAACATCTAACATTATTTTTAAATTTTTGTCATTGGTGTTAAATGTCCACTTCTTCTATGAAAACATGGTGTATAAATAATATATCAATATATTACCAAAAAACATTAAAATCATAATTTTTTAAAATATATTATATAATAATATATTAATATATCAGAATAATAATGATCGACCATAAACCTCTAATAAAAATAATATCAAGACTCTTTTAATTTCCAACAATACGTCTAGTAATTAAAGTTGTTGGTAAATGACTCAGAAGTATTTTGAGTGGCCACTCAATTATCAAAGGGTTGAATGGTTGCGTGTAAAACCAACTAGTACATTTTGGGTCAAAGATGAGATCATTTTGACATTAGTTACATAGACAATAATAATACAATACAATTTAAAGTCAATGACTTCGAAGTCAACGCGCAATTTCTTATGACATTCCGAGGGGGATTTATACAATTTTACATCATCAACTGCACTGGTCTAACCTTTCCTTTGAAAGGATATATATATATATATAATGGATATCACTTAACTGTATTCATATTAGAGAGAGTTATTCGTTCGAGTTTTAATATGTCAACACCACTAGCATACTTAATCCTTCAATTCGCTCACTTTGAAAGTTTTTTAGTCATTAAAAGTTTTAAATTCGAATTTTTTCTGTTACCAAGTTAACGTAATCTAAAAATATTATGTTAGGCTTTTAAAGAAATTGATATCATACTTGATTTTGAAATATTCACTCATCTCTTTTAATTAGTTTAATTATACTTCTTTATTTTAAAAAATATAAACATTCTCATTATTTTATTTTATTTTATTTTTAAAAAGGTGAATATAGGATTGAAGAGGGAAAGACATGAATGTATATTTATGAAAATAAAATGGTGTAAATGTAATTAGATTAAAATTTAAAGAAAATAAGAATAATTTTCTTATTTTATATTTATGGCTCTCCAATTACTATTCACTGCAGTACTAATATTTTTTACTATCATATTTTTTCATGTAATTTTAAAATGCAAGTTCCAGCTACATTTTCTAAACTTCAGTAAGCTAATATATTATTAAGGTATGTTTAGTTGAGGGAAAAATGAATTTTTGAAATTTATTTTTCAACTTTCTCTTATTTAAATATTTAAATATTTTGGTCAATAATAAAATAAATTTTAATTAATTAAAAAATTATATTAATTTTTTCAAAAAACAACTTTTCATTTTAAAAAATAAAATTTATTTTCCTTCTTAATTAGTGCACCGTGCCCGAGTGTAGCAACGTCTCATTGGCCTTTATCTTGTTTTTCTATATTTTTATATCCTTATTTTTCTTACATATTTACTTCACTAATTAATATAGTGGAATTTTAGGTGCTTCACGTCTCTAATTTTTAACTTCAAACTTCTTATTTATTCTTAAAAATTATGTTACGTAGAAAAAATTAACGTCATTGCAATTAATTAATCATTACATTTCTAATCATCGGATTTGCTCTCATTATGATATACCTAAATTGTGCTTTTAATTTTTGTAAACTTGGTATCATAAAAACTAAAATAACTGAGAACGAAAAGGCTAATTAATATCAAATCTTTCAACTGACGTAAGAAAATCTTGTATCAAATTTGAAAACCTGTCATTTTATGAATGGACCGTGAATTAGTGAAAATAACATACTTTCTCTTTAGTAATAACATCTACTAAAAATAAAATTTAAAATTAAATATTTAGTATAAATTAAAGATTATTATTAAATATAAAATAATAAAATAATTTTTTAAAATTTAATTTAATAAATATATAAAATTTAAAAATTTATTTTTGATACATATAATATTTTTATTTTTCTTTTTTCTCATCAATAATAATAAAGGATATAAAAGAATATAGACAAGCAAGATAGAGAGCAATGCGATGTTGCTACACTAATTTCCAGTGTCAATAGATGCTGAAATACATTGACCTTATGGTGGTTGTGTCAACTTTACTTATACTTTATTATGTTTTAGTCGATCATTGCTATTGATTTTTTTTCATTAAAATATTATATTATAATTGAGATATTATTTTAATGAAATAAAAAAATTATTTTTTTTAAATTTATAACAAGTGGTAACTTTCTTAAAAAAATATTGTTAAAGTTATTTTTCAAGGTGTGACATTTTTTATTGATGAAAAATATAAATATTTACCTTCATATTTAATGTAAGTAAATATAAAAATATGTTTTCTTATAAGTATATGTTTATTACAAAATCATTTTCATAAGATTGTATATATTTAAAAAATTTATTAGAAGAAATTAATTTTTCTTTATGTACCAAATGCTAGAAAATATTTTTTCTTTATGCACCAAATAACAAAAAATTAATTCATTTTTTAAAAACATATTTTCTTAAGAAAATATTTTTTAGAAATTCCATTTTTTCCTGAACCAAATGGAACTTAAAATCATTTGAAATCCCTAAAGCCAAAGGCCAAAGCCCACGTTTTAAATTTTACATAATAAGCTAGAAGATAAACTTCCCTTAAAAAAGCAACATAATATGTGCACGCCTTGCAGGTGCAAGTATTCTCATACGTCGTCTTCAATCCATGCTCTTTCAATTTCAAATAATGCCAACACCTTAGGGCCGCAACAAATAGAGATGAATTAATTTCCATACTTATTGAGAAAATTATATTTTCCTCCCTCAAATTTGGTGTACATTATACGTGGATCATCTTATTTTGCTAAAATGGCAATTGACTCTCTTTTTCTACTAGAATATATATAATAATTAATTTCTTATTTATAAGAATCTTCACTATTATATCCTCCAAATTTTATAATTAATACTAATAGGACATAAATTTTGTTTTTGTTAAAATAATTTATCCCCTCCATTAACAATAATGTCAAATTAAATAATGAAAAATAATAAAATAATAGATAAATTAAAATATGTTTGACATTGCCAAAATGAAGTCAAGCAATTTGATAAATAATTATAATAAAGATGAAAATAAAAAATTATTGATATTGATTATGAAATTTAATGAACATGATGGTTAACATTTATAAGTGAAGAAATAAATATTGTATTTACTCTATTTTCCCATTATACTCATATTTCTCCCCCCATTTCCAATATTTTCCTCATCTATAATGGAATGTGACCTATCTTTGAGACTTACTCCTTTCGTGTGACCTAACTCACTCTTACTATATTGTCCCTTAACTTCTATGAGTTTGATGTTCCTATTTATTGTTCTTTATCAATTATTTTGTTATATAGCATTTCCAACAGATCAAGATTTAATTCTTCAATTCTTGCCATGTCAATATTAACTTTGAAGAAACAGAAACAACTCAATTATAGACAAATCTATATTTTTCATATAACAAGCCATAAATAAATTCATGTTTATCTCTTTTCTAAATTCAAATCCAAAGAAATTTATTGAATATAAGTTTTATGTTAGCCTAACTCATTCTTACTCAATAAAGTAAATAAGGAAATTTGATATAAAAATATAAATTTTTAAAGGAATAGTAAAGTCACTACTAAAAAAATCCTATATTAGGAAATACCAATTTAAAAGAATAATATATAATATGAATAATTTCAGGAGTGAGGAATATCTATTTTTCATATTTGATTTGACAAGTGCATCCAAAGGTGCTAGTATAGGCAAGTATTTTAGACTTTCTTTTATCATTAAATTGAATTATTATTATTATTATTATTATTATTATTATTGTATATAGTAAAATTTATATATCAGTGTGCATGGAATATCGTGCATGTAATTGTTTATATTGCAATGCTGACATCATATCACGAATTATAATAGAATTTCCCACATTCATTAATATCTAGTGTTTTTTCTCAGGATGAGTTTGGTATGTTGACATTTTCATATATATAATTAAGGTTAAGTATAAGACTTAGTAATAAAAAAATATATCTTGAAAAATATTAAAAATGGCAATTTATATGTTCTGGTGTCATGGGCGCAAATATAACGTTATACCTCTAAAAATGGGTATCATGTATATTGTCAATTGATTTGAAGCTCGGAATATTAAATATATCCTTATCATGCCAAATATGCAGTCTGATTTATTTATTTATTTATTTACGACAGCCTTAGATTGTTAGAATATTCAATATACCTTACGCTCTAGCAATCCTCCATAACCTATGACGTAATTTATGTCGCATTTTATCAAGATTTTTATTGCTTCACTGATAATTTTAAGAGAGAAATTCTTCCTCTAATACTAAGTGAGTGTCTACCAGTTTTAATATCCTTTCTTTTTTTTTTCAAATTATAAGTAAAATAAATAGTTCTATTCTAACTTTTTTTTTTTTGCTATAGAGTTCTATTCTAATATTAGTAAAAGCTATCGACATCCTTTTTTTCCTTTTATCTTCAAGTGCTAAAATAATATAATTTTGATTTAATTAATTTTTTTTATGGTTGTGCTCTTAAATTTTAGTTCACCTAAATAATCGTTTAGCAATATACAATCAGTTTGAATAAATAATTTTAATTTTTATTAATGACTTCTTCTAATTTAACCATTAATTAAACTGATTAGACCAATTGCAACATCATTCCATAACTTTTCTAATTTATTGCTCTGTTCGCTTTTTGATTATACTTGACTTATTATTGATTTTAATATGAATCAAAGTAAAGAGATCATTCGCAGGTTTCACATTAAAAATATACTTCAAAATTTTCCTAAGCCAACAAGACTTTGGATTTTGTTTTCCTTCTAATTTTATATCTCGATGGCCACAACATCAAATTGAAAAATAGTTATCTTTAACAAAAAAAAAATAAGGATTCATTTGATATAATTATAAGAAAATATATAATTAATTATTAATTAAGTGTAATGTATAATAATCATAATTTTTCACTCATAGCATGTCTTTTAATAATTATTATTTTTTCGAAGATAATTGATTAAATGCTTTTGATAAAAGAAAAGTTATGGTTAAAAATAAGTTATAAAAAATAATTTATTACCTAATCATAATTTGTTTATTAAAAATTTTAATATTAATTATTCTTATAAAACTATTATTATTAAAAATTATGCTATTAATAAAATAAAAAAAATATAATTATAATTAATTATATTTTTATTATTATATCAAATAAATTTTAAATAGATGGTTGATTTTTATGGTTGACCAAAAAAGAAAAAGAAGTCATGTTTTTGTGGAGGAGAAACAGGAGGGAAGAGAAGAATGAGTACAAATTGAGTAGGGTCACCTTACAAAATCAAAATTATGAGCACATTGAAACATGAGTCAACTGGGTGGGATCCACGCGGCGTGCACGCGTGCCGCGACAAGTGGGGCCCACTTCAAATGCTTTGTTAGGCTGCTCTGTTCACCTAAGAGTCAGAGCCTTGAAAATGACTCATTTATTAATATTCTGCCGTCCTTTTTCTTTTTCTGCCTGCAATACCCCCACTCCCATCATCTTCTGCGTTCTCTGAATCACATGCAGTCTGCTGCGTAACTGCTAATGTGAACGGAGGCTGATTGAGTTGGCAACTACTTTTCATGGCTGAAGGGAAGTTTAGGAGTTGGCAGACTAAATTGGCAATTTGGGCATTAGCTTCCTCTGGTTTATTCATTGGTGTGTGGTGATTAATTGAATCATTCTATGATGAGTCAGTGTGATATTTTGACAAACAAGTGAAGGACCAAACAAGGACAGAAAGATTCCTATATGTAAGAGCTACTTGCTAAATGCAATGCAAGTGCTATGGATTAGATTTGCACCCAATTGCTAATTATTCGGTGAACAAATTCATCATTGATCAGTTTGAATATTTAGAGTTCTTATATAGAGTTTTTTTATAGAGACAAATAGAAACAATTATTTATTTTCTTTGAAATTATACCACGTCTCTCTTATCCTATGTTGGTGAAGTGAAAAATAGAGGGAAAAAAAGGTTTTTTTTTTCTTCTAAATTTAGTTAAAATGGAAAATATGAAGAAGTGACAGTTTTAAAATATTAATATGTGAAAATTATAATAATCACAAATTACATCTTTTTATTTTTCTTTTTCTCTTTTTTCTCTAATCAAGTAAATGAAAATTTTAAATTCAAAATTTTCTTTCTTTTTTTGTCTAATTTCTACTTCACTATTATTTTTGGTTAGATGAGAAGAAGCTCATACGATATTTTATTTAACAAGCGTTGACTATTTTTGTCATACATTATCACAGAATAATTTCTCATTGCAGAGTATTCAAATTCATCTTAATTATTATCCAAAAAGCAAACTTGTTATTACAATCTCTCAATACAAAAAACCACCCTAATGACTCACTGACTCTCCTCTAAAATAAAATAATGCCATAATATCTTTAGTTCAAATTATCCTAATGACAATTAAAAATTAAAATTGAAAACTAATTAAAGTGGTGCAGCAGATTTTTTTTTTAAATTAAAAGACAGTTTGATTTTCTTTAGAAATATATTGCATTCGTTACAATCTCAAGAAGAGCTTCATAGAGAAACTTTTGAATTAGGAATGATTTTTGTTTTTCAGATTTAAAGTCAGTTAATTTTGGATAGAAATTGTCAAGAAATGGGTGAGTCTTGAATTTAAAAAAAAAATTAAAAAATGCATGTATACGTAAGTATAAAAGAAAAAAAAGAAAATGATGTAATTTTGTTTTCAAAAATTAATGCAATTTATCCCTTGATTTATTGACTCAATGGGTGCAGCCAGATCTATAGTACTTCTTTTTTTATTACTTTCACAATCTTTATTGGGAAGCAACACATTGTCTTATATGTCGTACGTGGAAATCACAATCGCGAAGCTGATAAAATTGGGTTGAGTATGATTAGCAAAATGATAATCCATAATGCTGTATAATGCCAAGTGAAGACAAGGAAACAATCTCGGACGAATCCAATTAGGGCTATAATTTGCCTATAAACCCCATTCATCACTTCCACATTGCATGCATGTGAGCCTCCTTGGATGCATCATTTGCGGTGTTTCGGCAATCATTAAGAAGTGTGAACTAAGGTGGCAACTATGGCGCCGCTGTCTGCGACGCAGCTAGAAAATTTTTTTTCTTCTTTTTACGAGAAATCAAATGTCAAAAGTTATAAATATATACAAATTTCAAATTTTTTTTAAAAAATTAATCTACAATTGTTTTATATAAAAGAAAAATATTATAATATTTAGGTTCCATCTTTCCAATAAAAATATTTTTTTTTAAAATATAATTATAAAATATTAAAGTAAAAAACATTTTTAATATCAAATCCGAAGAATTTCAAAAAATTAACATCATTTATTTCAAAGTAAAATTTGCTTTTCTCTACTATTATAATTTTAGATATTATTTTTTAATGATATGTTATAAAAATGATATATATGTCATTCTTTTATCAAAATATATAAATATAAATGATTTTTTTATATAAGTGTTTTTAATAAGATAAACAAAATTTAGAGAAAAATAATATTGCTTTCATTTTCTTAAATTCATCTCTTACTTACAAACCTTGGAGTTTCCAATTTTATGAACTCTATAACCAATTTATTGGAAGGAAATATTTCCAGTTCTACTATAATATTAAAAATTTAATATTATTTTTTTCTATATTTTCATAAATAAGTTATTTTGACATTATAGTAAATGTTTCTCAAAATATCTAACTACAATACAATATTAAAATTAAAATATTTAATAAATATTTCTCCATTAGAGAAGAGCGTGCATGATTAAAAAAATTGTATCAAACATCTCTTCCTCCCTCTCTCTCTCTCTCTCTTTCTCTCTCGAATTGTGACTGCCGCTGATTGCTATCTTCGTGGGGCAAAACGCAACCAGGAAACTCATCACTACTTCCCAAATACTCTGAACAAATTGTGACAATTTTGTTTTACAGTCTACTAATTATTAATCGGTATATAGTTTGGAAAAAAATGAAAAATGAGGTCATATTAGTGTAAGCTTGAGGTGCGCAAAATGATGGCACAAAGTAATAGTTATGTGACGACAGAAAGCAGTACAGTGACTTTCCCCTTCCCCACATGTGAGAGAGAAAAACAGGGAAGAAAGAAACAGAGCCGCACAGGCTATTAAATGTATAAAACAAAATAGCCAATGTGAAGATCAGAGCTCGCCATGTGAATTGGCTACACTTTTGAGGATATTTAGAAAATTAAAGATAAAAAAAAAATTTGAAGAAAAAAATCATTAAATAAGATATTTTTAGAATATTATTTTTAAAATAATAATATTTTCATATAATTATAGATAATTATATGACAATTTTGTTCCTAGAATATAATGCTTATAGAAATATAATTCTTAGAATATAAAACCGTAATTCTTCTACTCTTATAATTAAAAACATCTTAATAAGATTTTAAATGGAAGATACACGTTTTTTTTTTATATCACAAAAGAAAAAATAATAACTTATATTTATAGTGTTATAAATATCTATTAATTATGAAAAATTACATAAATAGACATAATTATTAAACTTCGAAAAGAAACAAAATTTCATTCCACAACTTACCACTTTTCATCTAAAAAAGTTATAAATTTACCGTTTAAAAGACATACCTTTTGTTAACACATTTTTAAAATGATTTTATTATTATCATCATCATTATAATATAAAAAAAATCACAATTTGATTCCTTAATTCTTTAAATATAAATTTAGGTTTGTGTGTGTGCCCGTATAGAAATTAACAAAGGGGTATTGATAGTTAACAAAATGATATATAGATATGTGATAATTGGGGAAAGCAAATTTTCTTTTAAAATAAGGAAAGCTATTTTTCTCAAACTATTTATATTTAAAATTACATAAATGAAATATTTTTTATTTTAATATTTTATAATTATATTTTCCGTGAAAATAAACAAGTAAATAAACATAAAATTGTACCGTTACGTAACATCATGTTGTGTCAATTTTATATTTAGGAAGATTCAAATTAAGGTGAAGTTGTTTTAAAGGAAATTGTCCTCCGTAAGAATATAATTGATGGTCAAAAAATATTTTATTTATTTAATACTAAATAAAAAGAATATGATATAAAATAAATTTTTATTTTATAGATAAATTTATTTTTTATCATAGTATTAGATATTATAATTATTGAATTAAGATATACAAATACAAATCATATATTATTTCTTAGTTTATAAAAGAAATTGAAAATTTTCAATAAAACAAACAAAATCTAAAGATGAGTTTATTTTGACAAAAAAATATCTTTGTAAGAATAATTTCATTTTATTTATGTTAATATTTATAAAATAATAAGTTAACATAAATGAAATATTTTATTTATTTAATGATAAATATGAGAGATATTATAGAAGTTAACATTCTATTTTTTTAGAGAAGGAAAATAATAGCTCATCTGTCGAAGTGAAAATTATTTTTTTTACTACTACTATAATACTATACATTATGTTTTTAATCACAAATTAAGTAATGAAAATTTTCTTTACATATGTAAATAAATAAAATTTATATCTAGATAAAGTTAAACGGAGGCTAAGCCTACAAGAAATGTGCGTCAGTTTGGATAAAATATTAACAAATTACTTTTGATAGTACTTATATTAACGTAATGAAAACTACGAAAGGATAGGTTGTTAAAAATAATTATAATGTTCAAAATTTAACAATGTAAGTTTTGGGAAGAAGTAAAAAATGAGAAAATAGTTAACAATTTTCAAAGTTATGTTTAATTTACTCAAGAAAATTTATATTAATATTTATTTTTATAAATTTTGCAAAAAAAATTGTATATTTTTTATTGTATTTTTTAATAATACTGTGATGGTTAATATTATTTCAAAGTTTTCTCTTTTCAATATCTTGGACTCAAACTCAGAATATTGTATATATGTGTTAGTTAATAGTGCCTCAACACTTTTGTGATTACCAAAAAAAAAAAAAACATAATTTTCACAATTTTTTCTATTAAAAGATGATATTTATATAAAAGTAAGAAAATTATTTAAAAGAATATGCAACTTCGAAGTGGAAATTGAACGACGAAAATACATATGGAACTCTATTTTTGGGTGATATACATATTTTTTTATTTAATTTAAATTTTATATTTATTTTTATCCTTTTAAATATAAAAATTATTTTAGAAATAAAACATATTTTTTGTCAGACAGGCATGGGGCATCTTTAGGAAGTTCGATATATCTCCCCTCACTTCTCTAGGGTTAACCAGCATTCCTGTTTTTCCATGTTAACCCGGCAACGTGTTTGACTTTGGCAATGCCCTCCTTATTTTATTATTTTCCATTTGTCAACCCAGCCATAATATTTAAGAGGGTAGTCTATAATTGAAACACGCCCTCTTGTGGCTTACACGCCAAACACTCATGATGGTTGCTTTACTTCTCATTCATTCATTTTAAATTAGGTAATAAGATTGAAATTTAATCCAATTATTATTATTATTATTATTATTATTATTATTATTATTATGTGCCGTATAAAGTGTCAAAAAACATATTTATAATTTGTACAATTGATATTTTACTATATGTAAGCTTGTTCTCCGTCTAAATTTAACGAAATCCGGTATATAACTCTCATATACTCTTTTTCCTTATCTATTAAAATGAAATAAAATTTTAAAAATTTAATTTATATTATTTTTTCCTATATTATTTTCCATTCTCAAATCCCAACATCCTAATTTCATAGGAATAAATTGGGATGGATGAAATTAAGGAGAAATTAAAATAAAGTCAAGTCAAATTAGGAATAATAATATAATATATGATTTTCATATAATAATTTTAGTTAGATTTAGATAGATTGAATCAAAAAAGATGGTGGGACTATTGTGTTAATGATTTAAACCACAAGTTGCTTTGTTCACACTTTTTTTTTGTTGAATTAAAGTTTCGTCTGTTTCAATAAAAAGTAATTTTTTTTGTAAAAAAAAATGCCATTTGTATCAATATTGATTAAGAAATAATATGCCACTTATATTTATGATTAAAAAATGATACCTAATTTACAAAAAAAATGACATTTAAAGTCATAATAATAGAAGAAAGCAAATTCTTCTTTAAAAAAAGAAAATTTGCATTTCCACATATTCTTTATATTTAATATTAAATAACTAAAAAACTCCATCTTATTTTAATATTTTACAATTTTATTTTTATGAAAATATTTTCATTAAAATAAATAGAGCTCAAGTGAAATGAATAACCACTATAGGAATTAAAGTATTAATGAATTTTTTTTAATTCCAATAAGTGTTATCACCAAAATTCAAACTCATGCCCATTGACAAGTACAGTTCATCAAAGATTAGCATACTTTCTATTAAACCAACACTTTATTAATATTGTTGGCATGTTAAATTAAAGATGAACAAATTGTAAATAAAATTATATCATGAGTGAGTATAATATACTTTTCCTTAAAAATTTATATCTATATTTACTTTTATAACATCAAGGTTTTATATTGTAAAATTACATTTATTTTTTAATTATATAAAATAATTATATGAATTTTTTTTAAAATAGTGAATATTTTCATCATTGAATAATCTATTTTCAAATTCCAAGATAAGTAAATAGAAATCCCAAGTTTCAAATTAGAATTAGGAGTTGTTCATTTTAAATAAAAAATAAATTTTTGCAAGAAGTTGAGCTTTTGAAGATGTAAGCTCTTTTGTGAACTTCTTGTAAAATGCCTAAAATTATGTAGTTGGCACTAAAAAAATAATATTTATCAGGAACTAACTCCTTTTGTTTTGTTTAATTTAAATCTAAGTTTTATAAGAAATATTATTAAAATGACTAAATATCTTTTAATTTTGTAATATAAAAAATAAGAAATGTCAATAAATTTTAATTTTCACTAATTATCTTTTTTAAACTATATTTTTAATCTCTGTTTCCATCATATATTTTTAAAATTGGTAATTTATTATTTGTAATTTACTATAAAAATAAAATAATAAAAGATTAAGGGTGTTAAATTATTTTAATATAATTAAAATAGAATATAATATAACTAAAAATTTTTAGTTAAATAATTAGTTATATCAAGTTTATATAAAATAACTAAAAAATACAAATTTTTTATTTTTATAATTAAATATTAAAATATTAAATAATGAAGATAATAAATATAAAATAATAAATAATATAATATAATATATATAAAGTAAGATAATATAATTCTGTTCGCGGTTATATTTATAATGTATATTTATGATATAATATTTAATATAATATTCATTCTATTTATTATATAATCAATAAATAATTATATTTTATATAATTAATAATTATATTTATATTTTATAATTAATAAATTATTTTATTTTTATTTTTATTTTTCAAATAGCAAGGATAAAATGTTGAAGTTGTTATTAGCTAAATTGATTAGATGTAGTTTTGTATTTTTATTTATAAATAATATGGAGAGTTCTTTTGATGAAGAGGGATTATGAGTAAGTAATTTCTCATAATTTATAAAATATAATTTTTCTTAAAAAATTTAACATTTTTTATTTTAGTAATTGTGATTAGTTAAACAATTCAAAAATTATTTACTTTCTAAAATTTTGGACTTCCATGACACTTCTACGTGTCAAATGGGCTTTTATTATTCAACGGTGAATATGACTCAACCTTGTGAAACGTAACTTATTCATATAATTATCCTTTTACTAATTGCAATTTTAATAGTGAAATTGCACGTAATCATGACCCCACAATAATAGCAATTTAAAATCATGATCTTCCTGCGATTAATTATCAAGTGATTCATCACTTCCAAAACACATTGCATGCGTAGGATATCACTGGCAAAATCAACCGAAATGATTTGTTTTAATTAATCCCACTTAAATACACTTTTTTTGGGGTTTAAGTACTCCACACGTTGTTTTAGATTTTTAGTAAAATGGCAGAGACTAATTGGCTTGATGTGATAGATTCTTAATTTATACTAGTGGTAACCCCTGGGGCCATCTGATTGTTGCTAAATGCTTCGTCATAAGTCAACAAGGCACACCCTTTTAACATAAGTCAACTGGCATAATTTGGAGCTTGACTTTCTTAGGGCAGAACATTCGAGAGCATATTGAATGGTTTACGATAAAAGCCTTTTGACTTCACTGAACAAACTGGGGTTTTCAGAATTTTAGGAAAGAAAATCGTGTTAATTAGGATCCGTTTATTTTGACACGAATATAATTATAATATGTTAAAGTAGTAAAAATTTATTTATATACTTAATGTTAGATATGTAAAATTTGATGAAAAATAACTTTTTTATTATAAAATATAGATAAATATAGTACTACTCCATTTATTTGTATTTTTTTTTTACAAAATAATTCTTCCAAAAATAAAAACAGTCTTAGTGTGAAAACAATACCGTTTTAGGATTTTTCAAACTTGGTGGAGTATAACATCATAATTCTCCCACCTAATTAGATAGCATATTACGGAAAGTTTGATCTTTGAAAAAGTAAAGCATTTTCACGAGTGAAACATGCAGACAAAGTTGAAGTTACTATTCTGGAAAGTTTATACTTAAAAATTACAAGGCTTTTAAATATCTCTTAAATTTTTTTAATTGTGCGTTTTTAACAATAGGAGTAACTAATTCATTAGATCAACGTGTATATATATATATATATATATATATATATATATATATATATATATATATATATATATATATATATATATATATATATATATATATATATATATATATATATATATATATATATATATATATATATATATATATATATCTAGGAAGGAATCCCCAAGATATAAAGAAAAAATAAAATTTTTCTAAAAATATTAAGTGTCATTTAAGTTAAATATTTAGAGCATCAAATTTTTAATCGCTCATCTATGTCTTGCCTTATGTTGAATTTTATATACAATTTAAAAGCTTAAGTCATAAATAATTATTATCATATAAAAAATTGATGCAATGTTGAGATATAAATTAAGACCACTTATCATATTTCTAAACTTCTAAAAAAACTTTCAAGGGAAAAATTAAAAATTTTGAAATATTCTATGCGTTGAAATATATCTTGTCATAAATATTGAAAGAATGATTGAAAAACAAAAACTTTATGAGATTAGAGAAGTTTATGGGATCCTCTGTGTAGTTCTGCCTTTGGACAAGACCTTAATCTTCTATGGCACAAGACCTAATTTTGAAAAGAAAAATAGATTCAAATTTCTTCAACACCCAACGCATACTTTATCTATCGTTTGAAATCGTTAGGGAACAAAAATTATATTTATTTAAAATTTTACTTAATATAAATCTATTTATAAATCTAACTCAAATGAATTAAATTCATAGTTTTAGTATTACGTAATTTTGAGCAATATCAATTTCGCTAATTGGCCTTTGAACTTCAAATATGATCACTATTAAAGCGGTCCAAGTGTGAATTCAGATATTTTGGTTCCTTGAGTTTGGTTTACCAAATTAATTTATTCTAAGCATATTCTCTGACTTTTATTAATTTATATTTTTCTGCATTCTCACCCACCAAAAAACATTTTTATTATAAAAATCTTCTCTCCACCAATCAGATCACTTTCCGACGAAACCAACTAAGATTTCCACTCACTTCGTATGTATGGACTGCCGCAGACCCCATCACAGCCCAGGACTCTTTGTCTACTTTGGAAAAGTTGGCTTCCCAAATGGACATTGAATTATGGATATCATTCTTTTAAGACCTTAAGAACTAAAATAATTAATCTAAATTAATTTATACAACATGCGGAAACATAGTTTCTTGTTCGAGTAAGAATACGAATTAATTTAGTGCTTTAGTGACTTTGTATTATATATTTATTAGCAGACCATTTGCTTTCTTAGGGTTTTTGAGAATGCCCACTATAATAATTATCATTTTTTTTTTATTTAGCATACCCACACTTTTAAGGTGCAATAATGTCAAGAAAATTTGAGAATAATTTCTATCCTTCTTAAACCTGTCTGAGTTCTTGTTATTCTTACCAAACGCCTCTAATATTCACCATCACCCACAATGCAACTTTCTCTCAATCATTATTTTCCTTTTTTTAAATTTTTAAAGTTTGGAGGTGAGATATATTATTTTATTTTAAGATCAAAACATGATTTTAATATATTTTAAATTTATAGTGATATATAATTTTAAATTTTTTAATCATTTAATATGAAGAGATTGAAATATAAAATTTTTATAATGGATGAATATTATCATTTTACATGATAGTTTGCGACAGTCAAACAATTTGATTTCACAAAACTTAATGGTAATTGTCGAGACTCCTTTGTTATCTAATTCATTAAACATAGTTTCAAAAGTTGTGAGAGTGCAAGTGACCAGTAAAGAAAGGATCTATAAACATATACAAAAGTATTTGTAGAGATTAAAGATTTCCTACGATTAATTAGATATGATCATATAGTCTCCCTAATTAAACGATAGCTTCATTTAAAGCAAATTAGTTATATTGGTGAAGTAGTTTGTTGCTAAATCAACCTACATAAGATCTAAGATAGCTACCTCCAAATGATAATAATAATTATGTAATTACTTATTTAGTCATATAATTGCAAGAGATCATACCATGTGTACAATGATAATCATTATGATTGTATCTCTCATATGAGAGAGCTTACTAAGGGTATAAGGAGTTATGTTCTTTAAATCTTTAAAATTATATGTTTATAGTAAGTAATTATATAAATTTTTTTAAAAGAATATTTTTATATAAATTATTTGATTGATTTTCTAAAAACTTTCTCATTCATAGATCCTCAAAATTTTGTAAGGGGTTATGCCACCCGTGTGAAATTCGTTTGTAATCAAAAGCAATGAAAATAATTAGTTGAGTAATACATGAGATTAACATTCCTTTATATTTTTGGCGTAATTTTTTAATAAAAAAAGAAAGAGTACAACTTGGTTTTGACAACGCATGTGTGGCTTATGTGACCATCCTTCTTTTCATTGACTTTAAGTTAAAATTCATGGATTTGAAAATTTGTAGTGTGGGATTTCAACCATAAAGATGGAGAGGGTGTGGAGATAGGATGATTATGATGGTGATGACGATAAGAAAAACAAAGGATTTGACTATATAGCTTAGCTTGCTAGTGGCCTTTGTGTCTCCTCACCAAAATTATGAGTCCCTTAAACGTTGATAATTTGGTGGGGTTGACATGGATCTTGACCCTCTTTCATGAAACATTCTCTAGAGCCATGATTTGGCCCCCACTTGTCCCAATCTTTCTTATAAAATCCTAAAATGTTTGAGGACTGCCTTTGAAAGTTGTTCCATTAGTTGTCCTCTTCTGCCCTAATATTCTTCTATTTTCTCTATTCAATTATTTCTTACAGTACTGTCCTAATTTTAATCATCTTTTTGTATGGAGAGAAATGAAAGAATAAAAATCTCTAGAAGAATGAATTAAGAAAAAAAAAGTTAATTTTTATTTTTTAAATTTTCTCTATATCTTTTTTTATAATGATAAAAAATGATAGTTTATTTAGCACAAATATAATTAAAAATTTGGAATCAAATCGTAACTTAATAAAAAATAAAATATAAAAAATATATTTGATATGATATTTATTACGGTACAAACCATGCGTTTACGTTAAGATACTAGACATTTCATCAAATGATTGTAAAATCTTTAGGGAAAATATGTATAACACCCCTAAAATATGGCCTCCTATCAAATAATTCTCATGAACTTTTAAACCCTACAAATAGCCTTCTAAAGTTTTGGAAAACATGAAAAAGTTAGAAAAATAGATATAATAGTGGTTTTCTATTGTCAACTAGCGTTGGTTTTAAACCATCATCATTCATTTAGAAGATGTTTAAAATCGATAGTAAGTGAAAAAAGTGTGACAATTTTTAACTATTGGTAAATGAATATGATAGTAGTGATTTTAAATATTTTCATATTTTTGGAAATTTCAAGGGACTATGTGTAAGGTCTGAAAATTCAAGAGGTTATTTAATAAAAAATCATACTTTAGGAGGTTATATATATTTTATCCAAAAAAATTTTGCACTTAAGTTGTTTTAAGCTAATGTGATGTGTTTATAAGGAAATGTTTGTAAGGAAATATTTAACCGTTTAATAAAATAACAACTCCTTAAGTTCACCTTAAAATCCCACATTTTTCTATATAAGCATTATAGTAGTCTCCAATTTATGCTTCTCTCTCTAATAAGAATTAGTAATGACTCCTACAGTTTGATAAAAGCTTTTTTTTTTAATAGCAAGAATGACAACCACTTAGACAAAAAAAAATTGAACTCAAACTTAGAATATGAAAGAAAAAAGGCTTCAATAAAACAATATCATTTATCACTGCATCATCAAATGTGATAGGATTTAAAATTCTAAATTCCACTAATTTATGAGAGAATATAGATGAATATTTTGATATACTATTGTTGGTTTTCTTAGAACAAATTTGCAGATTAGATCTTACCTTGATCTTGATAGAAATGGAAAGATTAAGGTAGAGGGAAAGACTAATAAAATCAATTAAAGTCTATGAGCGTGGTCCTCAATTACGACTCCAACATAAGATTGCCATAAGGAGGGAAAATGGAGTTTTGATAAGCAGCAACATACATGCGAAAAACTTGCTTCTATTTGTGCAATGTTATGAGCAGCATCATTATTATGTTGTCATAAATAATTATAAGCAAAATCAGGAATCTTAAACATACAGCCAATTAACGACATTTACTTGGCATGGGTCAGTCTTTAGGTCAAGAGCTGCACAGCATGACCTCACATTTGCATCATTTTTTGGTATTGGGAAAATAAATCAGAAGAACATTAATTAATTGTCTTTACCAGTTCAAGTATGAATATTTTGGGATTTAACAAGTAAAGGGAAGGACTGTAGGACCCTTTATTTGCAAGTCATGATGGAACAAAGAAGAAGACACATACAAAAATGGACCTTCTTACATTCCTTTCTTCACTTGTCATTATTGAAAATGTAGGGTAGCCCCTATATTCAAACGGGCTCTATATACTTTCATTTTTTATTAAGAAAAGCAAATAATTGTTTGTCTATTTCTTTTTTTTTTTCTCCTCCTTCTTTTTGCTAAGTAAAACTAAACAAATTCATGTCGAAATTATTCTTCATGGCATGTTTACAATTTGTTTGATCAAAAGTGAAAGCTAATGAATTTGTTTTCTTCCCTTTTTATTTTTTGGCACTTTGTTCGGACGTGAATCTTCCACTAGAGAAGAACCTCCATCAAAAAGTGATAATACATTTCTATCTCTTCTTTCATAATGAATTGGGGTAATGTCGTGTGGAGATGAACTAGAACAAAATTGATTAAGAGTTGAAATAAAAATTATTAAAGATTTATATAAAATTTTTCTAAATTTTAGAGATTAAATATACATTTTTTAAAATAAAGAAGATGAAAAAAAGCTTTAAAATTTTCCTCAGTTTAAGGTTGCTTTGACAATAAGGATGCCTCGTCCCTATGTAGGGAAATTTTTGCGGGGATCTAAGTTATGTGAATTTAAGCAGAAATGTAGATACAATATTTGTGGGGCCTATTAGTACATATGAGTTGGCATTTTTTATTTTTTTATGGAAATTTGAGTTCAAATTAATTTATTTTAAAATAATTTTATGAAGAGTTTGACTTTTTAAAAAATGAAATGATTTTACATTTCGTTTGTCATTAATATATTAACATTAATATTATTTATTTTAATTTATTTGTATTGAAATTTAAGAAAAGATATTTTGATAGTAAAAACATTTAACCTTGAGTTCCCATAGAATATCCTTCATTATACATTTCTCCCTTTAAATATAAAGGGAATCAGATCTGCCCAATATATGTTTATAGAGGGCTGCGAATCGAGCTGAAAGTCCATCTATAATTTAGGCAGAAGAATGAGGCCCAAACTTTAATTTATGGGTCTGTTTTGGACTTGACTATCCAAGTTTCAAAGTACCCATAATTGGAAGGCAAAAATTATCAAGATCTGTGGGCTTGGACCCAGAAGCCGAAAAATAAAATAAAAATTTAGAATCAAGCAATTTCTGCAGGGGTAATGGCAAGTTTGTAGTGACATTTTGTGCTTCTTATCCATAATAATAATAATAATAATAATAATAATAATAATAATGGTGAGCTCCCTTTTTCTTTCATATAAAATTTATTTTTTCTCACTTTCATTTCAGTAAAATATTTTTTATTAGTTTTATTTGTGTAAAATATTAATTTATCTAATTTTATACCTACGGAGATGAAATTAAACAAATCAATTTTTATATAGACACATAAAAAGAATAAAATCATAACAATTAATATTTTGTAGGAATAAAATTGATAAAAATATTTTATAGAGACAATATTGAACAAAATAAAATTTCACATAGGAAAAAAAAATGAAATTGACTCTTAATTTTATACATTCTCCAAGATAGTTTTTGGGCCAAGGAGTCATGGCAGATTTGGCAGCCAAAAGACGTGAAATATCATGAAATCATGGAAGAGGGTTTTAAGACAAATTGGACCAGTACCTTGGATTCCGCATGGTTTTGGGCCTGTTACAAAAAACTAGACATCATTGCTGAAAATATTAATTAATTTGCGGATTAAAATAAACTCTTAAGAGACCAAAGAATTCCAAGTTGCATTTTCCTAGTTCGCATAAGATCGGGATAATATACTCCACTCCAAGGAGTCAATGACTTTTTTTTTAAAAAAAAAAAAATAAAGAGATAATAGAGGTAATCTAGGCTACTTATTATTTTTTTGTAATATATTATTATAAGACTATTTTTTATTGCAAAATGTTAATTTTATTTATAGTTACTATTCAAAGAATTAACTCATCACTATAATTTTTCCAAAATGTAAACAGTTTCAAGAATCCTTTATCCTTTAATTAATTATAAATTATTGTTCTCTTATAATAAATTCCTTTCCTTAATTTGGAATAAAATAGTGATTTAGTACCACTAAATCAACTAGTTAATTAATGAATCAATTTTTTGTTGTTGTCATGATCAAGCGTATTCTTTCATTAATCTTCTTTCAATGAGGATGATGTCTATCATAATAAAAAAAGAAGCGTAAACTCGGGTGATGCATCAAATGAGAAGGTTAATAGTTTTGTCCATAAAGTTATTGAACCAATTTTAGACATGTAATATTCTAAATAAAGAGAGGATATAAATTGTGCCAATTAGTTAAACGATGCTAGAAGTAGTTTTGAATAGGATTTTAAGTCATGTCAAGTAAACCAAGATTTATGGAAGATCAGATCATTGATAAGATTAGTTATTTGTTAATAGTTTCTTAAGAGATTTGCCTTGATAATAATGCGTAAAATTTGCAGAAACAGTGAAAATAATAAGAACTGAAAAATAAAAAAAAACATAAAAGTTTACGTTGTTTGTATACCAATTCTGTTTTGTAGACGAGAAGATAATTTTAGTAAAATCAGAAAGTAAGAGTACAAATTTGGGAGAGATAAATACTCACATAAATTCAAAAGTCCTTAATTTACACCTAAACTAGCTTTTAGACCCTAGCATATGCACGGATGCCTATTTGTTTAGCATAAATATATATTATAAAAATTAAAAATATTAAAATTTAATATATAATATTTATTTTATAATTATATATTTAGATTTAAAATTAAAAATTTTTAAAATGTGATATAAGAGTTAAAAAATTTAATATGTAGCAAAACAATTTAGTTAAATTAGATCTTTAAGTTATTAAAAAAATTATAATGAAAGAATTTGTATTATATTGATACTATATCATGATACTAGTATTTAAGTTATAAATACATGAAGTGAAAAAATGTGATAAAATAGATAAAATAAATAGAAATAGTGTATGATTTGTAAAAAAATAAAATCTCAATTGATACATATTTGTAATAACGATTTTTATATATTGTATTAATAATAAAAAAATGGCTAAATGAAAGGAAAATCCTTGATTTCAAGGGTTTCTTTATATATTTATAAATTTTATTGGACCTAGAACTGATACATTGAAAAAATCATTTGAATCTTCTAATATTAATAGATTAATTGTTTCATTCATATATATTCCAAAAGGAAAAAAAGATCCCTATGAGTTCTTTCCTAAATTCAAAGAATTGAAATACAATGCTTGAAAATATTTAATTAGATAAGTTTGAATTTAAGTTTTATTTATGTTAAAAAACGGATTGTATAATCATATACTTTGATTAATAATATTTAAATTGAAATTTTAACTTTTTAAAAATATTTTTATGATGAAATTAATTATATATCATGTTATATATATTATAGTAATATTAGCATTTAATTCTTAACAATAGTAATGGACATAAAAAAGAAAAGTATACAATGAAACAATTACAAAAAGGTGAAAAATTGAATAAGTTATACAGTAATATAAGATTTTAAAATATAATATATAACTAAGTAATTTAATTAAATTAAATTATCAAATTATTTAAAATAAAAATAATGAAAAAGGTCATTTTGTGAATAGACTTTTCAGTGATATTAGTATTTAAGTTATAAACAAAACCATATTCATAAAGAAAGAAAAGTATGGAATGAAGCAAACTAAAAAACAATAATAGAAGAGTTATGAAGTAATATAAGGGTCCATTTAATTTAAGGAAAAATAAAATTTTTAAGAAATACTTTTTAAAAAAATACTTTTCTAAAAAAATATATTTCTAAAAAATGAAATGATTTTTTGTTATTTGATGCATAAAGAGAAAATGTTTTTTAGTGTTTGGTACATAAATAAAAATTAATTCCATTTAAAGCAAATAAAAATTATTTACTTCAAAATTATTATAATTTTACAAAATTTTTAAAAAAGAATTTTTTTTTATTTTTGGTGCCCAATAGTCCAATAATGATTAGTTTTTAATAATAAAATATATATTAAAGATATTACAAAATATTATACATTGATTTATGTAATTAATTTAATTAATTATTGTAAAATATTATATAATAGAACATCCATCATAAGAAATAAAAGATGAATATTTTAGTGAATATTGCATAAAAATATGCACCTAGATTTTAATAAATAAAAATAAATTTTATAAAAATAGAAATAAAGCATCCATCATGAAAATATTTAATTAATAAAAATAAATTTTACTCATAATTGCAATTGCATATAAGGTGAGAAGGCAAAAAGTTTGGGTTCAGACATGAAAATGTGCATCTAGACTTTGTTATATAATAAAGTATCCATCATGAGAAAGAAAAGGTGAATATTTTAATGAATATTGCATGAAAATGTGCATCTAGACTTTAATAAATAAAAATAAATTTTATAAAAATAGAAATAAAGCATCGATCATTAAAATATTTCATAAATAAAAATAAATTCTATTTGTAATTGCAATTACATAATAAGGTGAGAAGGCAAAAAGTTTGAGCTCAGACATTGATATATTGAGTAACAAAGAAAATAAATTTCATTTTTTAAAATGGAAGTTACTTTCTCAAAAAATAATATAACTTTCTAGTTGACTATAATTTATTTTTCTATTAATCAAAATTTTTAAATGTCCAAATAGAGAAAAATTGGAAAATGAATTCTAAAATTCATTTTTCCCTCAACCAAATAGACTCTAAGAGTTAAAAATTTAATATGTAAATAAAAATTTATTTAAATTATAATTTTAAGCCAATCTAAATGTTTTTATAATAAAAATATATTATATTATATTATATGATATCCATACTATTTAATAATATTCACATCTAAATTATATATAACCAAAGTAAATAGGAAAAAGATTAAAAACATGCAATGAAATAAATAAAAAGAAGTAAAGCAACCCACAAGCTATAAAGGCATGAAAATTTTTATTTAATATATAAATATATATATCTAATTTAAAATATAGTATTCAAAATTTAATATCAAGAATCCATTGACAAAATTGAAATAAAAATTTAATTTTAATTTTTAAATATTTTTACTAAATAATAAAATATATAATTAATTATTTCAATTAATACTTTGTACATTCATTTTTAACATATTTAGAATATTTTTATAATAAAATTGAATATATGGTATTGTATCTATACTACTTAATGATATTAGCATTTAAGTTATAAAAAAATAGAATGGAGCAAAGAAAAAGAATAGAAAAAACCGTTGAATTGAAAAATATATAATATAAGAGTTAAAAATAAAATTCAGTTAAATTAGATCTTTAATTTAATTTTAATAATTTTATAATAAAAATAAAATATATCCTATTATATGGATAAAAAATGAAGAAAAATATATCATGGATCAAATAATTACTGTTATTCATTTTTATTTATGTTGCAATTTATGAATTTTTTATTTTATTTCATATAATTATTGCTACTCATAGATTTTTGTATTCAGGTAAATATAATTTCATATATTCCACAAGTTTTTCGAAAGAAAATGGAAAAAAAGGCTATTGTTTTTCAATCAAATTCAATGAAATTTGCCACAAAATTAGTCTGAAAATAATATTTTATTCAGTTTTCTTTCGATCCAAAATTCCGTCGAAAATTTTGTCGAAAAACTTTTTTGACGTGAAATTCTATTGAAAAATTTTTCTGACAAACAAAAATTTTTGTATGTTAGCATGTTGATTTATGTTTCGACGGAAAGATATTTATGTTATTCTTAAAGCCACTGCTTTCGTTCTTACAGGCACTTGCAATTTATTACGATATATATATATATATATATATATATATATATATATATATATATATATATATATATATATATATATATATATATATATATATTGTTTTTGTAGTTATTTTTATGCTTCTAATTCAATATTTTCCTCTGTTAATAATTTCCTTTAATGGGAGTGCTGTAAACACAGCAAATGGGAAAACAGTTCACACAGTTCAAAATAAGTTATAAGTCGCACTCATACTCTCGAAGCAAAAAAATAAAAATGAAAAAAATCTAATCATGAAATTTAGAAGAGTAAAATTATTTGTTGATCATTATTGCAAAATTGATAGATAGATATCGATAGATAGATATTGAGCTAAATTAATATTGATATTTATTTTGATATAATTTTATTTTTGAAATTATATAAAAATTTAAGACAATGAATTATCAATATAATTAATATCTATTTAAATGTGATGATATTTTTAAAATTGTTAAAAAAAATTAAGATATTTCTTTTTTACTAAATTAATATCAAAATGTATGACACTTAAAGATTGTTGAGAAAATGAGAAGATCTATAATGTTGGTTTTATATATAACTAATATCAAAAGATATTCTAAAAGTTTGGTGAGAAAGTCTCAAATTTTAACACATTAGTTTTGCATATATAAAATTATGATATTAATGAGGTCTAGGAAATTATAAAAATTTAAAACACTGATTTTATACGTAACCTTTATCTAAAAACATTTCAAACATTTTACTAAGAAAATGTAAAAAAAATTCACGTTGGTTTTGGATATAACTAAAGTATAATGGTAGGCAAATACTATCTTACTTAGAAAAGGATGATATATAAGATGTTTGATTCTAAAATAATTGATATCTAAAGTAATAACTTAAAAATAATTTTAAAAATATGAGAAAAAAATTTAATCTTCAGTTCTTATTAGATGTTTAAAATTATAAGAATGATGATATTTTTTAAAATATAAGAAAATTTTAGATATCAATTTTTATAAATAACCATTGCCTTTTCTTCCTATGAGAATTTTAACATCGATTTCTATAATATGTTATGTCTAAAGTTATGGGAGTAATAATATTTTTATACTATAAATAAAGTATGTTTTATTTTTTTATTATCACTCTCATTTTTCCTTTTATTTATTTTCAAACTTAATCTCTATCTTTGTTTAACTTCCTTTGTAGAACCTTGAATTGCACTTAGTCTTTACCATATATTAGTAAGTTAATAATATTCTTTCAATTAATATCAAGTACAAAGTAAATGATCTATTCTAGTTTATTGATTCAAAATATAAGAGGTTTCTTTCTTGCATCTATTTTTTTGAACTTTGTCTCATCCATTTGTCTAAATTTTTTTTGCACATGTTTTTCATGAAATTTTTGGTTGTATTTATCTTGTATAACTTTTGTGATTATATCTAAATTTTATATGCTTATTATATATTTGATAAAATATTATAATGAAGTCTAAAATTGGTTGAATAATGATAAGGGATGAAGAAGAAGCAAAAAAAAAAATCTATAAAAATAATTTTTTTTTGTAGGTTTAGTAAGGCACACTATCTTTAGCATATGGTGATGGATATATCTCAAAAGGTCACATGAAATACAAAAAAAAAATGCATTAAACAAATAACTAAGTGTGAAGTTATAATCTTTCAAAATTTTTAATTCAAAGTACAAGTTCTTGATAGGATGCTAGATTTATTTGATTTTTATTATAAATATTCCACTAAAGAAATTAATAATTGAAGTCAAAAAATTATTATGTAAACTATTCATATTAATTTTTTAAATAAAAAATTGATGTGAAATGCCAAAAAATATTTTTAAAAGGAAAGTCATTAGTTTTTAGCAAACAATTGATGTCATAAATTTTTTTTATATTAGTTATATAACTAATGTAAAAATTAAGGAAAAAATCAGGTTGATACCATTTATAACAATTTATTGCAATAGGGTACCTTAAGTGCACTTTCTTTCATTTAAATACAGCTGCAAATGATAATTTACCACAATACCTAGAAGACAAATGACACACCTGTAGCATGTTCAGGGAAGAACAAAAGCCATGAAATAGAAACCAATGAATCACATTCCATCAAAGCATAATACTAATGAGAAACTTGACATATCGAATGAAAACACCATAAAATTGTTGGAAAATTGCACCAGACAAACTCATGTGACATTGTACAATCATAAATCACTATTCTAGCCTTCAAAAATTATAAACCAATTGCAAACAGTAACTTCCCATAAATTAGACATGTGAGGATGGGTCGTTAATAAGTAAACTTACATCCTTTTAAAAGATTTGAGTATAGGGATTATCTTAGAATTAACTTAATGAAAAATATTACTATTTGCATGTGTATGTATATAGATGTATATTGAATTGAAACCCTAGAAGTTAGAATGATGAACATGCATCATACTATTTTATTGCATATTACTATCACTAATCTCATATAATAACTACTTGTATGACAAATAGAAACATAACAGCGTATATGTTCTTTTGTTTTTTGGCATTTTGTTCACATGGAAGCAAACAAAAATACCTTACTCTTCTGATACCAAACAAAAACATGCAATCTAACATGTTTTCTTTTATGAATAATGAACTCTTCATCGTAATGAAATTTATAATAATATGTTATTTTAGTCATGTTACTATTTGTATGACAAAGAGAAACGTGGAAGCATTGCATGTTCAAAATATGCATATTTTGTATTATTTATCAAAATGTGCATGTTTTGTATTATTAACACTATGTTACTGTTTGTACACCAAATAATAACACATAAGAAATTATGCAAATAGTAACACATAAAAAATTGTGCAATACTGGTATTTCATTAATTGATATATTATTTTTTGTTAATATTATTGTTTGGTATGAAAATAGTAACATGTTATTTTTTATCGGTTTGTTGTTAATCATGCTTGGTTTGTCAATTTAATCTCAATCTTTATTCGATATTATTGTTTCCAGACAAAATAATAACATGTTCTTTAATGTTACTATTTCATGTACAAATAGTAACACATTTTTTTTGTTAAAGTTTCATTGTTAATCATACTTTATTTGTTTATTTATTACATTTTTCAATTAATATTGCTATTTCTAGACCAAACAGAAACATGTTACTACAAGAAAATAATATGTTACTGTTTGGTCTAAAAATAGTAACATGTTATTTTTTAATCGATTTGTTGTTAATCATGCTTGATTCATCAATTTATTCCTAACTTTTGTTTGATATTATTGTTTCCAGACAAAATAGTAGCATGTTTTTTTATGTTACAATTTTGTGTGCAAACAATAACATATTTTTTTTGTTAAATTTTCATTATTAATCATATTTCATTTGTCTGTTGATTACATTTTTTGGTTGATGTTATTGTTTTCAAATCAAATAGAAACATGTCACCACAAGAAAATAACATATTACTGTTTTGTCTTAAAACAGTAACATGTTATTTTTTTATCAGTTTATTATTAATTATGCTTGATTTATCAATTTAGTCCTAGTTTTTGTTCAATGTTATTATTTCCAAATAAAATAGTAACATGTTCTTTAATGTTACTATTTCATGTACAAATAGTAACATATTTTTTCTCTCAATTTCATTATTAATCATACTTCATTTGTCTATTTATTATATTTTTTGGTTAATGTTGCTATTTCCAAACTAAATAGAAAATGTCATCATAATAAAATAACATGTTACTATTTGGTTTGAAAATAGTAACATGTTACTATTTTATCGATTTTGTTATTAATCATGCTTGATTTGCCAATATATTTACAATTTTATCAATTTTGTTCTTAATCATGCTTACTTTGTTAATTTATTTGAATAGAAAGGTAGCAAAATATTGACACAAGCAAAAGAACTTGAACAATTAGCTACAAGATTCTAGCAATATAGATCTAATCTACTAGCATGTATAAGGCAGATTAACGATCTTCAATTCAACGAAAGCCACAAAAGAGTGCTATAACAAAACCCTTTCTAGCTTCTCATTAATGTCATAATAACAAAGGAGCATGATCGCAGTATATACCGGAAAAGCAACCAAGAAATACAGGCAGTCATTGCCACCTTCTCAATTAAGTACAACAATTCATAATTGGGGGCGAACATCTTACCATCACACCTAAGTTAGTGAAGCTCATTTTCAGAATAAGAGAAGGAAATCACCCTATCAACACAAACCCTGGCAAGAGGCCACAATTGGAATTAAACACCAGACGATTCCATGGCCAAGGTCACCTTACAAAACCCATAATATTCAATATAGTCCAACAAGCAATGGCAAGAACATCAGAAATTGATATTCAGGATGTCTCACACCTTGTCACACTGATGTTACTAGTGACCTTGTTTGTACCAAATAAGGGCTCAAACACTAGCCTGGTCCTACTTTAAATATGTTGAGAACATTAATGACATAATATAATATTGGTGGTCTAGATACATGCATGAGCAACTAATGAGTTCCATCACAAAGGATAACCTTACCAAATATCATTGACTGTGTCATGTTATTGCCTATAGGTTATCGTTGTCAAACTTGTATTACTTTATGTCATTTTTTTTTTATATTGCCTTTGTTTATTCTTATTCATTTTCTTGCATGTTTTTAAAAATTTTTAGTTGATGTTACTATTTAAGGACCAAACAATAACATATAATTGTTTAGTGTGTAAATATTAACCCTACATTTTTTTAGCAGTTTGGTTGTTAATGTCACTTAATTTATTAATTTATTTTAAGTTTTTTATCGATATTTTTATTTAGATACCAAATAGCTTGCAAATAGTAATGTATTGTTCTTTGATAGTTTTATTGATAATTAGTATATATTTGTCTCATTATTTTAGATTTTTATTGTTAGTGACACTTGATTCATCTCTTTAATTTCAGGTTTTGGTTCATGTTATTGTTTGCATACCAAATAACAATATGTTACTATTTATTTTACAAACAGTAATATGTTATTTTTTTGTCAGTTTTGTTATTAATAACACTTGATTTATCTATTTGCTTTGAGTTTTTTTATTCATGTTACTATCTGTATACCAAATAGCAACATGCTATTGTTTATTTTGTAAAAGTAATATGTTATTTTTTTAGTAGTTTTGTTAGTTAGTAACCTTTGATTCATCTATTTACTTTGAGTTTTTTATTCATGTTATTATTTAGATACTAAACAGTAATATGTTACTATTTATTCTACAAACAGTAACATGTTATTTTTTTTTTTGCATTTTTATTGTTAATGACATCAAAGGGGACTTTTTCTTTTACTACATTTTAAAATGAAACTTGTATTGGAAATGAATATGATGATATGTACATTCTATTGTTGATAATATTGGCTTATGTGAGATAAGGGACATGCTTAAAGGGACATCAAATTCAAAAGGTACCAAGGTGCCTTAATTAGAACTTGAAGTAACTCACATACTAACTGAAGAATAAAGTGGCTAGCAAGTTTCAAGTAACTTTTGAAAAATGTCATTTTCCTTTACTCATATTGCTGTTATACTGTCACTTAATATTTCTCTTCATGTTACTATTTCTCATCAAAATAGTAACATTTCAACTAATTACACTAATGAGCAACCACTCTTACGTTTCAAGTCATAAATGAAGAAATGCAACCAATAAAAGAAGAAATAAACCTTCTTTACAACTATCATATACAAATAACACATGAATTATTACTAATCGAATACCATGAAAGAACAAAAGTACAATCACACCCTTCTAATTATAGGAATTTGAAATCGATGACAACATAAGAATGAGACAATACATAATGAAATCCAAAAAAAATAACATTGGATTAGTTTTACTAAATATTGCACTATCCTAAAAAGAATATTAATAATAAGATAACAATGAAGTACAATAGCTGAGGGAATTAGTTCCTTAGTGCAAATAATTGAATAAATGAATTAACCAATGAATTGAAGTCTCTAATAGAGAGACTTCAGAGGTTAGAGCAATAACTACAATAAAACAAAGAAATAATCACAAAGCTCACATAGGAAAACACATGGCTCCAAATGTAATTATCTGACATAACAAAGCACACAAAAAATCTCAAAATGATCATCGAGACCTTGGAGAATACAAATGCCAATCTTGATAACCAAAATAAATAATTGAATGCACTAGCTCAAAGAAATGATTGTGTAAGTGGTTAGGTAATATAAAGTAAACACCATAAAAGAAGAAAAACAAAATCAAACTGAGGATATTTAAAAGTTAATGATCAAAGGTATTAAAGCAAAAACAAAGAAAACTAAAATGTGACATGGATTACATTTACTTAGGGCAATGCAAAAAATACATAAAATAATAATACATATGACAACAAGCAACACTTGTTGAGGAGATCACTAATAAGGGCAAAGATGTTCTTGTATTCATCTTGGAGGAAACAATAGATGAAACTGGACTAAACAAAAAGAGAGAAAAAAGCTAACCAAAAGTATAAATTGGCCGGCCGCAAAATACCTCCCCCAAGATCTTAGGAATAAACTAGTTCAAATAAAAAAATAAGAGAAATAATGTAAGTCATATCCTATTTTCTTACTGATTCCTTTAATTAACTTAACATTATTGCCTCTAATTTCCACATCATATCATTATTTGTAGGACTATTATCTAGTCATATCCTTAATAAGGCATGTACATAATAGTAGATGAGTTATTGGATGTGCTTGCAAAAAAGATAATAACAAATAATGTATTTATGCTCCTTGGAAATTTTACAACTATTACTATTTTATCTTGTTCCTTTTATAGTAATGTTACTATTTTGACTTAAAACAGTAACATGGCAGCACTAAACATTTCTAAGCTAAAAAACATGATGTTATTATTTGCAGTCTAAACAGTAACTATGTAACTATTTGTGCTGTTATTTATCATAATGTGACTAATGTTTTCCTTCTTCTTTTATTTTATTAACTCTTTTTTCAAGTTTAACTTCTTCTTAATTAATTTATTTAACAAAAATTAATTCTTCAATTTCAGATCATAGATGGCCATGTGTCCATGCTCAATATGAGTGGCATATCAAACAATAACAAGATTTTTATATTCAATAGCTTATGTTAAGTAAGATCTTAAATCCATTCCCCAAATGTGACTTATAGAAAATACTTTGCTATTGATTTATGTTATAACTATATTTACAATCTTGTGTGGTGAGCTTGCTTTCATTATACCAAGAAATATGGAACATATAAATTCGATCAAAAGGTAGAGCGAGCAATGATTGCAGAAATTAGTTTTATTCTTAATAAACTTAACAAGTATCAAAGACTGCACCAATTGTAATCACTACACACTGCTAGTGCTAAATAATACAAAGTGCAAGTAGACTCATTACTAACTTGATAAGGCCAAGAAGAGATGGGGCTACAAATTTATACTTTAATGATGCCAAAGTGGTGGCGAGTGACTGTTTATACTATAATCAAATACCAACTATTGTTCTTGGTTGATGTGTTACTATTTAGTTTGGAAAATAGTAACATGCTTTCTTATAATTTCATTATTAATCATGCTTGATATATCTACTTATATTATTTTTTGATTGATGTTATTATTTCCAGATTAAACAATAACATCTTGAACCAAGAAAAATAATATGTTACTTTTTGGTATATAGATAATAACACATTATTTACTGCGAGAAAACATATCAAGTGTGATGTTACTGTCTAATGTGTAGTTTTTTTATTAATATTACTATCTTTTATGAAAATAATAACACATTATTTTTTTGAAGTTTCACTATTAATCATACATTATTTTTTATTTATTTTGATTTTTTCATTAATGTTATTATTTCTAAATCGAATAGTAACACATTAGAACAAGAAAACAATATGTTATTATTTGTCTTGAAAATAGGTAACATGTTATCTTTTATCGATTTTATTGTTAATAATGCTTGATTTTTAAATTTACTTTCATTTTTCATTTAATGTCATTGTTTCTAGACTAAATAGTAACATATTTCTTTCACTTAATATCTTATGTAACTTGTTAATTTAATAACAAAAATACTACTATGAGTAAAAGAAGAATCAAATCCTTGATAAGAATAAGATGGATGTAGGAGTAGGACCAGTAATTGCAGAGCCATCTTTTGATCTCATATCATACTGAAAGGTTACCACAATAGGAATTTGAATCATAAGTAACACCTTCTTTATTAATACAAAAGTATTATAATTATGTGGTACCAAACTAACTCATTCCACAAATTTACAATTTTAGCCAAGATTATGGAATTTTTGTGTGCAAACAAATAAAAGATATATACAATAATAAAGAATTTGAAAAATAATTTCTGTTGGAGTTTGTGAGGAAATATAGGGTAAAATTAGTGAATAAATTTCTCAGGAATTTCAATCCTTGCAATTAAAGATGATTCTTTGTATATATGTAACATTTTCCTTGTAAATTGAATCCAATTGTACATAACATTTAATTACATGTAACATCTTACATTGAATTGTATATAACATTTAATCATAAATTTTAATAAAAATTAAGCATATTCTTCTTTTCAATTTCTTTTAACATTCAAAACCCATTTACCCTATGTTTATAACTTTTACCTTGATTTTAATGTTTTGAATCAAAACAATAACATGTAAGTGTAGTTTTTTATTGATGTTACTACTAAAATTAATAAAAATTGAACATATTCTTCTTTCAAGTTTCTTTTAACATTCAAAACTCATTTATCTTAAGTTTACAACTTCTACCTTAATGTTACTATTTTGAATCAAAATAGTAACATGCAAGTAATTGTGCAATTCTTTTATTGATGTTATTATTAAAACTAATAAAAATTAAGCATATTTTTCTTTCCAATTTCTTTTAACATTTAGAGCTCATTTATCCTAAGTTTACAATTTTAACCTTGATATTACTATTTTGAATCAAAATAGTAACATGCAAGTAATTGTGCAATTTTTTCGTTATGTTACAACTAAAACTAACCAAACAGAAACATGTTGACAACTAATGCTAACTAATAACTAGTTATGTTACTGTATTATAATGAAGTTATTGTTTCTTTTTAAACAAGAAAATAATAATAAAGAATACAATTGTGTCATAAAAAACTAAATTTAAGTTGGCTCATTGCAACTTTTCTTATTGTAATATCTTAGTTTGTCACATCTTTTGTACCAAATTTTTTTAACACACTCATTGTTAGGATCGAGAGCCAAACATATGTAGCAGAATTAATTGATCCTAACCAAGATCCTGTAAAACATTTCAGATAGAATTTGATTACCTTTTTTACACGTGTGCATTCGCTATTGTAAATATTTTATCGCCGATCACTTTTTTGACTTACTTTCGATCAAAGATTTTAAGGTATCGACACAAACCTATGAATCACCAACGAATGTCTCACGCGCACTGATTGGAATTCACTTTCTTTTCTTTCATAGTATTAGCTATGCCCTTCAAGGGTTCAAAGAGACTATTAATGTTTTTTGTGTTTTGGGATGCGTGAATAATCTTTATTATTACCCAATAAGTCTATTTAAATAAATGTATAAAAAATTCTAATTAATTGGGCTTTGTTCTATATATAATTATAGGCTTATTATTGGGCCTTATAATTATAACATGAAATTCTCATATATTAGGCCCAAATAATTTAGTCCATCAATTCTAAATCCATTAGGTTCTAAGTGTGTGACCTTACAAGCTCTTATTACAGTGAGAATGATTATAAATTACATTAATGATTATAAACAATGAGCGGTGTCTAGTAACATATTATTGTTACTCAAGTAATGAGAAAGTTGGTGATTCAACTGAACCTTTATATATTATCATCATCTATATCTTTTTATCCTAGATATCTAGATTGAGCATGAGACATGAACCGTGTCATTCCTGTATAGCCTAATTCAAAGGCTTCTTAATGCCTAAGTAAGTTAACTAAAGTAAATATAATTGATATCCTATGTTAATTCATTTGAGCATGGCCATACATTTTTTTTCTTAACTTTACTTAATTAAGGGGCCCATAGATGTCACTCTTGTTATATAGAAAGGACAAATTTCATCTTGATTACACAAATGCCTCCGCATGATATGTGACATATCTAATAACTACTATTACATTCACTTAACCATTAGTGACATAGAGTAATATCAAAATATGAAACTTATATATAGGAAACCTTGGCAATCTCAAGTCAAATGACTATATGAATAATGATCAGTAAGAATCACTCATGACACTTATATAATGATCCATATAGTGTTCTTAGAGTGGGTCGATCTAGTATATAAGTTCTCTAACTTGTACTTATGTGTAGACTTAATATTTCATATAAGTCACTACACATGCTAGTTTTAACATATCAAAGCAACCCAATTCGCAATAATATATGATTAAGGACATCAAGAATACAATTATTCTAAGGTTATTATCATAATAAAATATATTACATAGATAATATATGTATAAATATGATAATTATAATTGCTATTAAAATAATATGATTCAAATATACAATCATCCACTTTAACTTAATCCTCATCTTCTTAGGTTTATTTGCTTATCTTTTTTAAATTAGAGGTAACATAGCTACTTCATCACCTACATTGTCCTCTTGCCTCTGCATTATAGGAACAAGGTGTATGACTTGTTTATAAATTTTCTTATTGTGCTCACATGGAAATATTCCTTAACAACCTCATTCTAAGAAATCTTATATCTTTTTATAGTAGTATAATTGCATGAATGCAAGGAAAGCTATCCAATTGTCACTGTTGATAAATGTAACTGCATTGAGAAATATCCACACATTGCTTAGATTTGCTAACATTTAAAAAATAGTTTCTGATGACTTCCTAACAACCTAACCTTTGGACTTCCTTGAGTGTAAGTCTAATCTCGATAACTAGATTGGACAAATAATACCATTCTAATATAGTGGTTCTAACCTTTATTTAGCAAATAACTCCATCAGCTTTGAACAAATATTATCAACCATATTTGTGATTGGCAATTTCCTTACATTACGAATCCAATAATTATAAGATTTAGTTACATTTAATGTCATTTCACCATAATAACAATTATGGCTGAAAGTATTTGACTAACATTCAAGTGCAAGTCTCGTGAGAAAATTCTAAGCAATCCAACCTTCTTCGCATTTGAAAACTTCCAAGTTCTCCCTAAATGCACCTATTATTGGGGAATATGCACACATTGCAAATAAGTGGACTATATGCTCCCTAAAGGAATATGAAAATGTAGCATTACTAAATTTGTTCCTTAAATTCTATTTTAAATGATGCAAATGAAAGAAGTAAGATGCTATTAGAAAAATCTTTAGCATTGCTTTGGGCAATCCTAAAGTATGATAAAAAATAAAAGTCACATGTTAGTCTGTATCAAGTATAGTGGTTAATTGTGAAAGGAACCAAAACTAATTTTCTTGATTTTTAGAATCAACTATAGCAAAAGTTAGAGGAAACAACCCTAAAATGGAATAGTCATACCAAATAGAAACATGATACGCATTATAACCCATGTTACTATTTGCATGGAAATAGTAATATCAACCAAAAGAAAACATAATAAATACACAAATAAATTCTCATTAATAGCAAAACTCATGAAAAATAACGACACTCCTTCCACGTTATTGTTTTATCTCCTAACAGTAACATTAATCCAACTGAGACAAATTACAAATGAATAGCCAAAACAACTTTCATTAATAACAAAACAACAATAATGCTTAGATGTTACTGTTTGCTCTTCAAATAGTAATATCAATAAAACTTAGAATAAAACATTGAAATTAGTGGACATTCTAAATGAAAATATCAAAAAAAGAAAAAGGAAAACACAAGGTCTTTCATGTTATTGTTTCCAAGCCAAATAATAACAAGGGAGGCTATGTTACTATTTGATATCCAAACAGTAACACTAATCAAACGATTACTACTACATGTTACTATTTATCTCCTAACAGTAACATCAATCCAATAGCCAAATGAGTACATCTAATTATCAATCTTATCAATAAAAATTAAGAATAAATAGCTAACTCAACTCTCATCAATAATAAAGATACCAAAAAGCAAGATGAATGTTTTCATGTTACTATTTGATCTTTAAACAATAACTTCAATAAAACTTAAATGGGACATTCCAAATAAAGATGCCAACAAAATAAAAGAAAAAAAATAATGAATTTCATGTTACAATTTATAAACTAGACAGTAACAAGGAATGACATGTTACTATTTAGCCTCTAAATAGTAACACCAATCAAATAGCCTAAATAGAGTTGTTCTTAATTGAAAAGACATTCACCTTGATTATCATCCTTGCTAGTAGTTGATAACATAACCCTCTTAAACTTAAACTTCAAAAAAGTCCCATCAATAAATAAAAGAGGTTTGTAAAATATGAATCCTTTAATGCAAGAACAAAATGCAACAAATATCCTTTTGGATCTCCTATTATTGTTATCCACATCCACCACAATGTAGCAACCAGGATTCACTTCCTTTATAATAATTACATATCAACTGATTTGTTTGAAAGAGTTATCAAAATCATCAAATATTATAGCCTTTGTTTTCTCCATTGCATGCCATGTCTTGCAATAGAGAATTGCCAATCCATAATTGTTTTAAAAATGATTTACAACTTTACTAACTATTAATGATAAGGATCCTCTGACTGAATCCATAACTAAGTTAGAAATCAGTTTAGAACATATCCTCCTTGAAGTTGAATTGATTAACATGAGATCATAAGTGTAACGATTCTCTAACTTCTTAATGTAAAAAAAAATAAAATTCACCTTAGATAATGAAGTGGTAACAACCTACTTATAGCTTTCCTTGTGCTTTTTTGAGCATATAGCTGCCATCTTAGTTTTTGTATTCCTAACATAATCAAATGAAAAACCTCTTTTAATTGAATACTTACACAATGTATTCCTAAACTCAATAACACCACCAAAGTATCTCTGTCCAATGTGGCTGACTTCACTTGACCATGAATTAGACAATAAAACCCTCTCACCATTTGAAGAATACAAACTTGGAGCTAAAGTAGCATTATACTCCATTACATCAAAAATAGTAATCGGTCTCTCCAAAATAGAAACACCATCACAAACTGAGTGTGATGTAGAACTTGAGCTAATATTAACACTCATATTCAAATATTTCAAGTCTAAGACTCTAACTAAGTTAATTATATTTTTCAGTTCTGACCTATTCCTCAGCAAACAAATAAGGGCTGGGAAGAGAATATGACAAGGAAAAATCACCAGCAAATAGATTCTTAAAATTTTCACATATCATCCGAACTAAATCATTGTAGTATATACCAGTGTTAATCCTCAATACCATAGTTTCAATCCTACACTTACATATAAGTAACACACATTATTACATTGACAAATAAATCACAATTACTTGTTAACAATACAATCGAAAAAAAGAGAGGTGCTAAACACAAGTAATCGCAATCGAAAAAACGGAGGAGATTGATCAAAGGTATGCATCAAAGAAGGGTCAAGATCCAATTTAGCATACAAAAGGTTTAACATTGGATGCAAAAATAGAAATAGAAATTCTTGCATAAAAGAGAGAAGACTGGCACCTAATTACAAAAAAGGTATTTTCAGAATATTACATTGATAATTCATAAAACTAAAACCTTTTGGAAATAAAGATCAATACTATTACTTATTTGAAAGGAAGTTCAGGAAGTGACACTTCAATATAATTTACTGTAAAAATTAATATATAACAATACTTAATTAAATATTAATTAAAAATTGATATATAATCTATAAAATGTTCGATCTCTATTTGAAATTCTATAATAGTGGATCATGTTTATGTCTAATGCAAGCAAATGTATGGATGGATGACAGGTTAGCAATTTAGAGTTGGTGACTAGGTGGCCGATTCAAACCTTGCCTCGAGTAGCATTCATATTATTTAAAAAACATTGCCTGAAACATAGAAAGTTGAAGAAGATGACTAAGAGCAAGTGATCCAATCCTAAAAAGAATTTTTTTGGAATTTCTTTAATTATATATATTATTTATCTTTAAAATATTCTTTTCTGAAATTTTCAATGGTTAACAAGTATATATCATTGATTCGCATATGATGTAATAATAACATTTCAAATCATTTTATGCCTCCATAGTTTTAATATAAAAAATCAATATAACATGTTATATCTATATTAGTTGGTGTTAGACACATAATTTTCAATTTAAAATATGACGTTTAAATTTTGATATTTAAAAAATGAATTAAAAATGAAAAAGAAAATATTATCTCAACTTTAAAATATTTTCATCACAAAAGTGAAATATGTAATCAATTTATATTTCCATATCAAATATTTGACCTCATTTTTGAAGCTATATTAATTGAAAATTTAATATTTATTTTAACGTCTTAAAAAATCCTATATGCTAACTGTATATTTAATTAAAATTTAGTATTTAAAAATTGATATCAATAAAATATCGACAAGTATTGCATAAAAATTGTATATATTTTTTTAAAAATAATATGCATTTAATTAATACTTTATATATTAACTCTTCAACCTATATAAAATATTTTTAATAAAAATGAAATATATGACATCATTTTATACCTACATTATTTAGTGATATTTTATAAATTTATTTTTAACAAACTGTTTCGAAAACATTCAAAGAACATAATATTTAAAGTTTGATATGAAGAACATATAAGCAAAACTTAAACATGATTTTATTTTAAAATGTCTCTATTAAAAGAATAAATTATGTAATTGATTTATATTTCTAAATTAAAAGTTTCATTTTTTTAGGGAATACTACGGAAAAATTATATTAAGACTTTCTGTGTTAAAGTTTTGACAAATCATAATTAATCATAAATTGAAGTTTGAAATATAACATTTGATAATTGATACAAAGAAAATATTGACAAAATCTAAATAAATCTTTTGATTTTAATTCTTAAATATTTATGTATATAACTCAATGTAAAATTTAAATAATATTTATTTTTGAGATTAAATTAAATAATATTGATTTCGATGCATTAAGTAAATTCATTTTCATTTTTCAATTATCTTCTCAAGAATCATTTTTATTGCATTGAGCTTACAGACTATCAAATTATGCAATACTTAATTTTAAATGTAGCAAACGCCTATTTACTAGTATATTCTTCAAAACTGATGCTTTTTATTTATACAAAATATCTTTTCAAGATAAGTCTTAAATTTATTGGGAGTTCTAACTTTTCAAAATTAAAGAGTTGATCATTATAATTATATCACTCTTCATCGCTTCCCAGGATACGTTTCATTCTTTATGAATTATGAAGGCAAAAGGTAAAACATGAAAATTATATCATTAGCTTTATATGCATAAAAACTTGCCCACAAAACTCTCATATTTAAAATTTTGTAATTACTAATTTATCTAACGAATAGAGAATCTAACTTCAACGACGAATATTAGTTTAAAATATTTTCACCAAAAGAATGGAATTTACTATGTATAATTAATTCATTTGTTTATATTAATGAATTGACTTACTTTTTTAGATATTATAAGATCAAGATCACCAATATTATAATAGGATGAATTAATTCTACAGGGGAAATAAAAAATTTAAACTTTTTTAAATCCATGGTCACTAATTACTTTATTTTTATTGGATTTTTTTTTTCAAATTAACCTTGTAAAATTAAATTATGTAAAATATTACACTAGGTCTTCTTTTTTTTTCAATAAGAAAAGTGTTGAATTTTAAAATGTATTATATAATCTTTTCAACTCTTTGGCAGTTATCTAAAAAAAGAGTCGTTCCGAAATATTTTTGGTGATATTTTATATTTAAGGAATCTTAATTTGTGTAGATATTACAATACTTTAGTTATTTTTTATGATATATATATTGAAACGTTGTGATATTCAAAATAATTTTAAACAATCTTATTTTTTAATCATGAAACACATTAGCATTGCGTAATCTCTTCAAACGCTACCGTAGTTCTTCTAATTTTAAAGTTCTTCAAAAATTAACATTTTTAGGGAAATGTTATATTTAAAGAATTTTAAATTTGCGCAGAGATTTGATACTTGTATATTACTACTCTTAAGATATCAATCCATAAATCATTTTTTAAACATTTTGTTTAAATAATAATTATTTGTATTAAATTACAAAAAAAATTATTCAAATTAGTAAGATATATTAAATTAAATGATTATTGCATAATAAGTGCTGTTGGAAGAAAATTGCACAAATAATCGATTATTTTTGTGTAACATCATTTTATTTTTTTATTTCTTTTTTCATTTGTAGGATTTTGTCATGCAAGTGGATTGTTCAGATACTTCATTAATTGTTGAATTTTACATTTGAGATACTCATAATAACTTAATATAAAAGAGTTTAATTAACTAATGATATGCACTGAAAGTTACAATGTTGGATGCAAAGCTGATATATTTGAAATAATTTAACCATGTGATAATATTTAATATCCTTTTATATTTTTTTAAATTTAAATTTAATTCATTGTTATCAGTCACTTACATGTTAACATATTAATAGAAAAATAGGTGAAATTCCTTTACTACTATTAAAAATTTTAATTACAATTACTTTTTTAATAACATATCAAACTTCCATTCCTTAATAATGTAAAATATATTAGAATAATAGAAAATTAAATTTAAACTCACATTTTTTATAAAAAATAATTTTTTTAATTATTTTTGCTATATCTGTCATTTAATCAAAATCATTTTTATTTGATTTGAGAAAAGGATAAGATCTATATACAATGAGAAATATCAAGATATACAATAATAATTATATATTATCTTGAATTGTTTATAGTTGGTGTATTATTTATATTTTTTAACCATCGACTATGAGTTTTGAAACTGATTTTTATACTTTTCAATCAGATGCATCAATTAAATATATCAAATCTTATATAATTAGAAGATGAAAATTATCTATTTTAAATAGTTTTGCACCAATAATATTTTAAAATAAAATAAATAAAGAAATGATAGTGATATGTAAAATCTAAATAACAAGTATAAATAATTATATAATATGTCCATGCATAGCATGTATTGATATAAATAGAAACCCATGTAGCAGACAATAAATTTACAGTACTGGCAATGCTAGCTAGTGATTTATTCATTAATATCGAAGTTGAAAAACATGTGCAAGAACTAACGAAAGCTAACAAAGTATTTTTTTCATTAAACACAAACTGCACGTAAAATATTAATTAAGATTCGTCTTTTAATTTCAACAGTCGTGGAAGCATATGTTAGTTTTATTTTACATTAAATGTGAAAAATCTGGACCTTAGGCTTTCAATCATGGTGTGAATACAATCAAAGAATAATTAATTATATATATTAATATAATAAATACTTGAATTAATTGATGATTAATCTTGAATCTTGCATTTTTTTTTACCATTTGAATAAGTATTTGTAACATAGAAAGATATAAAATTATTATTATTATTATTATAAGGGTCTCATTGCTTCAATGGTAACCTTTCTTTTCTTCCTCTCTCTCACTTCGATGAGGGGATTGATTCTACATTTAGTTGGGACAAATCAAAACCAAGAATAGTTACTAGAGGTAAGGGACCTCTTAAATAAATTAGATTGGATTATGAATTCTACTCATCACAGAATTCATGTCCAATAACCCACATCTGGATTATAATACCGAATAGGGCCCAATTTAAATTGTCACTTTTATTTGGAACCCACATTACAAATTTTAACACTAATTGCCATTTATCAAATTAATGTGAGGCCTACATAATATTTTTAATAATCTTTCACTTAGACCCACATTTATTTATAAATGATAACCACTTGGAAAGAATTAATGTTAAAATAGTATTATTTCACTCATAAGTCTAATTGAGATCATAAGTATCCAATAACACTAAATATTATATCCAAAGAGATATGAATATTAAATATGTTGAATGCCCACACCTCCCTGACCAAATGATTAAATAAAATGTGTATAAAAAAATTCATATTATCTTAATGTGATTGAATGTAAATTTTCCACACAACAATCTTGACATTCATCCAAAATACTTTATGGGAATCAATATTCTCAACACATTAATAAGACAGGATCTAAATATTTTTGTTCATAATCATAAAACTGGATTTGAATGTTTCTATTTATAATAATGAGATTGAATTTGAATGTTTCTATTCTCACGTCATAATCAAAATGTACCCAGTATATAGCCAAAATACGAATATCTTATTATGAGTACTTCGCTTAAACATATCAAAGAATATTAATGAACTCATATCAACAAAATTCGTACTAACCCAAAACACCGAAAAAGCTTAGGAAAATTGAGTTTATTCACATGATCATGCTTTTTATTTACTTTTAAGCCTTTGGTTAGTAGATTCACCAGTGTATGATTCATAAAAAATTAAGAAATGTACTCATATATTTTCTCTCTCACAGATAGGTACTTCAATTTGAAGTCCTTTATATAGGCAAATTTGTTATTGCTAAGAGAAAATCCATGGTAGCAACATTATTACAACATAAATTTGGTTAAAGCTAGAAAACACCTAACTTGTCAACTTGATAAGGAAAATATAACATGTGATAAGTCTTGCCCTTTGATAAAGGTTATTGTAGTTGACTGCACAATAATTTCACAACACAATACCTGCTAATATATGTTCAATCACTATTTTATTATTATTTGGACAACTAATAGAATAAGTCCAAGTAGCCTGTACATATGAGATCTCCTGATTTTCTATAAGTCAGTGTACAATTATTTGTACCACATAAATACAACACTAATGGCAATAGAAAACCACTTAACCTAAATTAATAATAGGCCACTTAGAACCAACATATATGGGACAATCTTTATCACTTAGGAAATATTTGAGCCTAATAAATTTAATTTTTTTGGATTAATTAACATGAGAGCACATCTATGCATTGGACTTTTTTAGTATTAAGATGAGACAAGTCAGAAACCCTTGGGATCTATATAATATGGGTTCACCACACAAACAATTTTAAGCTTATAAGCCCATTATATATAGGCTATTATGGGCCTACCACACTTTTCTTCTAAGTCACTTTTTAACTGGATTTGATTTAATTGTTTTGTCTTAATCAACATGTCTTGACCATAACTAATATGATCATGCATATCTAAAAATACTAAAATGCTTGAATTCATCATACATTGATCTACTCTACTCTTTGAGAAAAAATTACAATCTCACTAAAATGAGATATAGTTATGTAAATAGTTATTATTCTCACCTTCAAAAAATCATCTGGCTATCAAGTCATTAAGTAAGAAGGTTTTTTTCTTCTTCAACTAACATGGTTTCTACGAAAATGAGTTACTTTAAACCATACGTCAGTTTTAAAAAAGACGAAAGAAGATAGTCTTTGATGAATTACACCTTCTTCTTAAAATTGTCACTAACTACTGATCAATCTGATCTTGAACCTATAAATATAGTTAAGCATTCCTTAAACATAAAGTTGTATTTATTTTTTACTTCTACCTTTTACAAAATTTGATAACCTCTCACTATCTCAAGACATCTTTAAATGGATCAATTCTACTAAGTCCTACAAATAGCATTAGAGTTAAGTTTTAAAATTTGAATTTCGTAAAATCTCAAACAATCCTTTCAAAACATGTACCCCAAAATAATTCAAAATTAAGTTTTATTTACTAAAACTTAACAATCAATAAAAAAATTCATTGTTGAAATTCAATAAAAATACTATGTTTTTTTGGTACAATATGAACAAAACTCATCTCTAATTATAAAATATTTTTCAAGAAGTTAACAAAATCTAATGGAGAACATTAGTATATACCAAGTTAGAAAAATAAAAAAATTCATATTTTCTTCAAATTGAAACAAGATAATTAATAAAGTTTATAATAGGACTTCACAGCCCTCCAGTCTCCTTACTAATTGCTCTCTTAATTAAGGACCCTTTTCCACTTGATCTAATTTCACATATTTTTTCCATTAAAAAAATAGGTTAGATACTTACTATCTCAATGGATGCTCCATTTGATGGTTTGGTCCAAAATGACCACGAAATCATCTCAATTTGATTGAAAACACATTTTGTGTTCCAACTTTATCCTATACTCAAATTCCAACTCACAGCAGGTTCTACACTTAAAATTACTAGATACATCATCTAGAATTAGGCCCTATCAAACATAACATATCCCATTCAATGTCTTAAAATTTTATTGCATAGACACTAAAATTTAATAAATATAAAAAATACCTGATGCATGTGAAAAACTTAATCATGCTAAATCTTTTATCATAAAATTACACTAGACAACATCAATCAGTATCATATTATTAGAATTAATGTTGAAGGGCATTTAAATACTTAGAACATAATACAAGGATTAAATATCATACTTTTAAAATCCAACACAAAAGGGTGTTTAAAATCTTAGAAATACAATATTCAACCTTACACTTATACTATAGCCAACTTACCATATTGATAATATAATGTCGAAGTGTATTTAATATTACCAATATAACCTCTTCCTTATACAATTTAAAGCAAACTGTTTTTTTTTTTAAATTTTGAACAAAATTTCTTGCAATTGGTCCTACGAAGGTGAGTACATAATTACATAAATTTTTTGTGGCATAATATAAGTATATAGTAATTCTTAATTAATAAAATTTACCTAGGAAAAATTTTAACCAAAAATAACCTCAAATAATTATTCAAATAAATTGCACAATAATTAGCATAAAAAATTTTATACTAAAAAAATGCTTAAAAAAATGTGTTCGGAGAAAGCACTCCGGTATGTTCAACAACGTTGTTAGCCGCAAATATGGTAGTGTGTGGTGTTGATATGTTGGTTAGACATCCGGGACTTTCATGTCATGCACATAGGGTTTCCTTCTTGACCCGTTTTACAGTGTTTCAGGTCTGTTCAACTTGACTCATATCCCGTCGTTACTTAGCTCTAAAAATCACCATTTTCATGCGCTTTATTATTGGTTTTGACACAAAAACACTTATTGATCTAATTTAGAACTGACCTACTCAAAATTTATATTAAAACTGGTTGGTCCATTGTGCTTTCAAAATTTGAAACTTTGAAAAAATAGTTATGGCTTCCATCAGTGATGAAGCTTTGTCTTCCAACTGTTCTTAGCATAGAATGACCCCACCAAAAAAAAGTCCAATTGTCTAAAACCAAAGCTATCCTAGCCAAAAGAAATATTCAAAATAGTGCAAAATTGATCCCAAAGAATAAATTTTTTATTTTAAATTTAAAAAATGGTACTATTGCGCCATCATTTTAGGGAAATTTATCCTTGATTTTCGGCTTCAAAACAGTCTCACTATCCCGAAAACACTATTTCTTAACTGAAACAATTATGTTTTCAAACTTGTTGCAGCTACCTTATCATGCAATTTTCAAGTTTAACATTTTAATGCTAGTCCTAAATAATCGTTTTAATCCACGAACTTAGTCCATGAGCTTGTGAATTCTACCAATTTTCATGCTTCAATAACCAACAACCAGATGCATTTTAAAGAAACATACAATGACACAAACATGGCAATACATCTAGTATTCATAATGCATTCATAGAAGAAACAGATACTGTATAGATATGGCAGAAAGCACGCATACATAATGTAGCTTAGAATGAAATAAAACATGTTGTCAAAACAAGTAAGGCACATTGTGGGCGACCTGTTCCAGAACCAACAAACAATCATTTGTTCATATATCCGAATCTTATACATGCTGGATTTAAGATGCACATGTGCACATGATGGAATCATCAATTAAACATATTAAATCACATTGGAATTAATATATCATGAACCCATATAGTGAAGATATAAATCCATGGTAAAACTTATTGGATACAAAACACAATTCCAAATTGATGGAACACATAGCAGACCAGTAGCAAGCATAATTCACAAATTTGAAATATAAAAATGTACTCAGCCATAATTAAAGGTCAAACCTAACTCTGATACTAATTGCTAGTATTATTTTTGATAAAATGTGAAAACTCTAGATCTAAGACTTTCAATCAAGCCATGAATACAATCAAAGAACATTTAAATATGTATATTAATAAAATAAATACCTTGATCAATTAGTGATTGATCTTGAATCCTACATTCTTTTTACCATTTGAATTAGCATACATAATATAGGAAGATATAAAATTATTATTATTATAGAGGTTTTACTTCCTCTATGATAACTTCCTTTTTCTTCTTCCTTCTCGCTTTGATTAGAAGATTGATTCTACATTCAAATAAGGTAAATCAAAACCAGGACTAATTGCTAGAAGTAGGAAATCTTTTAAATAAATCAAGTTGGATTATGAATCCTATTCATCACAGGATCCATGCCCAACTAACCCATATTTGGGTTATAATACCAAACATGGTCCAATTCAAATTGTTACTTTTATTTGAAACCTATATCACAAATTTCAACATTAGTTTCCATTTATTAAATTAATGTGACATAATATTTTTAATAGGATATGACCATCAAATTCCTGCACTTTCCTAGAACCACACCCTGTCCACCCTCACAAAGGTTATTGCAAGCATTATCAATAGAACAAAAATCATGGAATCTTCCACTAGGCTATTCATAAAGTTTTTGAAAATTTTTTTTGTAGTGACACATTAGATTTTCATAGTATCCTTTGATTGCTTCCTCAGCTCCCTTGCACAAGTTATTGTATGCAGCATCAGCATTAAAACAAAGCCTATGAAATAATGCACTTGGATCAATAAAAAGATCATCACCATCATTATCATGTCTTTTAATAGTCTGATCATCTGTGTAAACCAAAAAGAAAGAGAGAAATATTAGTTGGTGCGTGCTATGGTACCTTGAGAGGTTTAGAATCCAGAGTGATGTGACAAAATTCAAATCATTGAATGAGATAATTAAAAGACTAATATGTATAATTAATGACTTGAATTTTGCCAAATCACTTAGGGTTCCAAACCCTCTAGAGCACCTTAGAATTTCTCATATTAGTTTTATAAATATTTCAATGAAATTTGGTGTACCTAACATAAAATTATGAAGTACTAATATGTATGATTAATCAAGAAAAGAGAACATATATGATTTAAAATTCATATATAATATATGAAGGGAATAATATTTATAAATATTCAATTTAAGATTTATATATAATGAGAAAAGATTCTTAACTATAACTATTATGTTGTGAGGAACACAATATAATTATATGTTGTTTTAAAATCATTCTTATAAGCAAATAAATGTTAAAAATTTTTATCGGTAATTTAATGTGATATTTTTTTAAAAGAGAAATGAATATAAAAAATTATAATATAAGTAATAATCCATCAATACTTTATTGATTCAGACAGTTTGTTTAATAATTTTATTTGATTAGGTCAATGCTAAAATTTTGCGGGACAAAATTGGCTAACACATACATAGGGGTGTGTTGTAAAATTTGGTAAAGTTACAAATTAATGGTTCTGTTCTTGTCTACATATGAAAGAAACATAATACATTATACTAACGTTTTTAATAATGCAATGATGATTAATGTTATTTTTGGGACTTTTTTCACGAGGGTTACGGTTTTAAATTCAAATCCAATATTGGTGTTATTCTAAGCTTCATAATTACAATTTTGTTTCACAATAATTACATTTTTTTCTATAATTATATACTATTTTACTAATAGCAATCATAACTTTAATTTGCAAATACATAAAGTTTTAGAATAAATTGTCACTTCAGAACATTTACATTGGTGTAATTATTGGTGTGCGGTGGCTAAATGTGTATATAGAGGCAATGTGCTTAAGGTACAGAGTGAAATATGTTGATTTTTAGTTGGAAATATGAAAAATGAAATATTCAAAAATAAAGAACAAATATAGCCCATTGAAGTTGGTGAGCTAAAAAACACAAAACAACATACAATTATACCTTAATAAGCTAGGCGAAAAACACTGAGAAACGTGAACAAGAAATAGAGCATTCAATTCCAACGGACACATAAAGGATAAAACATAAAAGGCGAACTCACGAAAATGCACAATAAACTAATCATATACTTTTCATTCACAAATCTTCGGTACACGAGGGATGCAACATAAAGACATGAGAAGTCATTTTACAATCTGTCATTTGAAGAAGAAAACAGATTTGAGGGTTTCTTTAGTTTTCTTTTTCTTACATACACTCGGTACAAAGTAAACTTTTTACATTGGGAAAGTAGGGACACAGTAGCAGCAAAGAGAGATAGAGTATTTGTATAGCTGGTAAACGGATCAATATCTAAACAGCCATATTTTATGGATCATTAATCCGGAAGCTCTAATTCAGTATTTTTAAAAAATTTGTGGATAAATAGGTTGGTTCATGTATTTTTTTAATTTTAAAATATTTTAATTTTTTAAACTTTTAAGCAACTACAAAAAAGGTCTATACAAATGATTTTGCTACAAAAAAGGTTCTACACATATGATATTTGTTATCTGTGTAGATCTTTATTTTTGTTTGTTTATATATCACAAATGATATTGTAGTCTATATTGGGTCATCTATATAGCTGAACCAGTTGAGGTAGAGAGAATCTCATGAACTGCAAAGCAATATGCATCACCTCTAGGATAATTTAAGTTTGTTACTGCACTTGCTCATAATAGAGAATTTGTTACTTTGCCACAGCTAAGGCTTGTTGACTCTCAGTAATGTAAGTTTGCATCTCCTCTACAAATGTGCATCTTGGTGTTGCTTCGAAGGAAATGCTAAAATAGATGATTTGGTGCTGGGGGTGCCATATGCTACCTTAGGAAGCACATGACCAACTACTATGCTTTTGACGAGTGCCAAGTGTTGAGTACCTTATCAACAATAACAAGCTCATCAAGATCTGACAAATATACTGGAGAGTTGTTAGAGGGAACACTAGACTAGAAAGATTAATGTGTGACTAGATCCAACATCTTAACCTTGATTTTTCAATAAAAATGATAAAGTTTGAGTATAAAACTTTTACTATGATGATTAAAATTACCTAATAAGAAATTAGTTGCTTATAGAGGCAGTCTGAGCATCGACATGTACTTACTCCCTTATATGATATGTATAATGTTTTAAAAAATTCTCCCTCATCAACTGCTATTTATTTGTGTCCTTATTTCTTTATGTCAATTTTAAAGTATTAATAATTAGTAAGATTTTTTACAATAGCACTATGTGGGAATGTTAAGTTAAAATACCTTATCATATTGAGTTGCCATAATGGACTTTGATCTATAGCGATCATTATACATCTTCTTCAGCTTATTCTTTGAATTTCTTTTAGATAACTCTTGCATATTCAAACCAAACTATAAATAATTAGAAGAGAAACTAATTGAAAGTTCGAAATAGAAAGAATGCTAATTTTATTTCCACCTTCCCCTTATACTCATTACTATCGAAGTATGTGTATAATTTCTCCTAATAATATGTTGAGATATAAGTGGGGTAAGCTCGTCTTTGACTATGCAAATCACGAATTTCATCATGTCTTTCATGTTGCAAGAAATGCTAATGGAAAATGAATTTCCACTCTTTGTATTAGTCGGCTGCCAGTTTGTTAGATACTAGTAATCATGTATCCCTACTCCTCAAGTCAACATCCATAAAATTGAAATGGAATTGCATTGAAAGACATTTAAAAATATTGTAATTATTATATTTATTTATCTTAATATCAAGAAAAAAATAATGTCAAAATTATATTCAACAATGCTTACATAGACTCCTTGTACAACATGTTCTTTCTACTCCTTAGGTAGTTGCCTCTAATTTTTGTAGAAAGGCTTATAATACTACCTAAGCAACACTTTTATGTCATGTGCAAAATGCTTAGAGTTTACACTAATTGCCTGCTATGCACCTAACTTATTAAAATGGATAAGCAGTAGGTCTCTTATTATTTTTTTATTTGGATTTTTTTATTAAAGAGTCAGGGACCTTGATTTGTTGCAATACTATCAACTCGATATAGCTTTCAAATGTAATACACTATTAAGAACATATATTTATATCGAAAAAATACAAAATAAAGTACTTGAGCCTAATTAGTTTTACTTGTCTCGCACTAGGAGGAAATATGAATAGGTCAAGTGATGGCTCATGTTGACCATCTCCTCTATGATGGTGTAAGATAACATCAACAATGGCTATCAAGCATTGTTATATATGATTAGATATACACAATAATTATTACACTAGGATGTAAGTAATAATTATAATAAAATATCACATTTTTCCGTCCAAGGTAAATTACTTTTGCATTTATGAAATGAATTGTTTGAAATGGTCAATACAATGGGATACAAATACGTACTTACTACAAAATGTCAAATTGTTGAGATACAAAGCTTAATACTATTTAGAAAAGCCAAAATATATTAACCCTAATCAAACTCATTATTAGTGAATGTTGTAAGGTCATAATCATTTTCATTAGTTTTCATCATCATCATTGCACTCTAAAAGCTCCTCCTCTATGTAATCCTTAGTCTTTCATTTTCTGAGTTGTCATCATCATTTATGAAGTCATCAAACATATATGTAACAAGATGTATGTTTCCAGAAGATGAAACACAATGAACATCATAGTTCTGATTCGTAAAATAGTTAAGTCAATATCTTTAAGATCAACTATAAGTATAAAGCTTACAAAGTTATTATCTTGTAAATAAGAAATGCCACTAACACTAACATTGTTATCATTGAATATGCCATTGACACTAACATTGTCATATCGGGGAGATCTCATATATTATGATACATCATATTATTTATAGCTTTCTAATTAGATCCATTGAAAGGATCATCAATATAAAAAAAAAATTTCATGCTTGTGATGCTAATATATACAGATTATCTCTACACCACTAAGCACTATTAGAAATGCTTGTTATATTCTTGTTTGTGATAATTTTCTTCTTTCTCTGATTGGTGTCATATCATTTACATTTGAATAAAGTGATAAAGTAATTATGTAAATAACTTAGCTTTATGATATCTTCCAAAATATTGTAGAATATGTTACCTTTAATTTTAGGCATAGAAATCCCTGCTGTTCTATGTCTTATACTTTACATCTTGAGAAACTGTTACAAATTGAACTCTATTGACTAGTTTTTGTGAACAAACATGTTATAACTAGCTTATAGCATCATAAGTCATCATATGATTCATTTATGGGTGCTTATTTATTATGTGCCTTAAATCCACCTTGTCAGTCCAACTTTAATAGGTATGGCTCTATTGCATTTGAGATATTCCTATAATTGTTGTCTTGATTTATCCATGATACATTTCATATATGTAGAAATTTTGGCAGCATCTCCTTATATTTTTCCAAGTGTGTGTACTATATACTAATAGTACACACTCAAAAAAAATTGAGAGAAGAAGAAATTTCTATCAATTGAAACGATGAGCAGAACAAGTTAAGCATAATAACTAAAGGACATATTCAAAACTGTCCAAAATTTTAAGATAATTCAAGGGTTGGTTTGTCTTGGAAGACCCACCAATCCTTGAATTAGACAAACCGATCCTTGAAGGAGTCTAAGGTCATAGTACAAATGTATTTTAAATATAATAATTTGTAATTTTTTATTTCAATAGTTTTAATAAAACCCTAAACTCATCCATTTTAGGGTTACTATATTGATAATTCAATGATATATATTCTTATAGTTAATTTCTGACCAACATTATTTGTTATTTTTTATTATTTTAAATGATTACTTAATAATGTAAATATTCTATATCATTAAATATTGTGTACATTTGATTAATTTAACCTTAAGATTTGTTCAAAATTTGTACTCTTCTAGTATTAAATTAATTATCATCATACAACTTACATATAATATTAAATTATTACACATTTTATTATCCATTACTACTTATATTTCTAATATTTTAAATTTTTACTTCAATTCTTCTATAAAATAATAGATTAATTACCATTATATGACTAACTTATCATATTAAATTATTATACATTTTATTTTATATTACTCTTTACATTTTTAGAACTCTAAATTATTACTTTCATTCTTACATAATATAATGACTTAATTACTACTATTTCACTCACTTATGATAATTATATTATTGTACATTTTACTATTTGTTGTTCCTTATTTTTTTATTACTTTAAATTATTTGTAATTTTTTTTATATTCATTAATATAGTTATCAAAATAAATTGTTGCCATTTTTATTACTTTCATTTTTGTTAAAGTTAACAATATAATGAAAATTATATAATTCACTTGTAAATATTAAATTATTATGCATTTTCTTGTTCTTTACTCTTTATATTTTTATTACTTTAAATTATTATGTTCATTCTTGTATAATATAGTAAATTAGTTATCATTGCATGACTTACTTATAATATTAAATTATTATATATTTTATTATCTATTTCTACTTATATTTTTATTACTTTAAATTATTCGTAGATAATTTTTTATATTCATTAATATAGTTATGAAAATAAATTATTGTCATTTTTTTATTACTCTCATTTTTATTAAATTTAACAATATAATGGAAATTATATCACTTACCTATAATATTAAATTACTACATATTTCATTCTCTATTATTATTTAATGGTATAATTTTATTAAGCATTAATTACCTATTATTCTTATTAAATTCTTATACGAAGATTTAATTAAGTTATTTTGTAAATATTCAAATTATTTATTTCATTAGTATTTTAAATAATTGCTTAATTTACTAAATCTTTCACATTATTAGAGATTTCATATTTTTATTCATGTAATTGTCAAAATTTTTATTTCTTAATTTTTACACACTTATACTTCTAATATAATTTAATATTTTGATCAATGTAATCATCAAATTTTTAACAAATTTTATTATCCTCTTTTCTACTAAACTGACTAAAGTTTTGATATAGTAAATATATATATATATACCAACTTCTATAACATATTAATTTCACCAACTGACATAATAAAGCACAAAAATAAACTAATATTCAATTATTATGCATATCAATATCATCGGATATTCAAAACAATCATATATAAAACTATAGAAAAAAAATTTTGTCACACAAAATAACATATTAAAATTTGCCACTCTTATATATATTTATTATAAATTTAACACATTAGATAAGTGTACTATTGCACAAAATAATAATTATATTAAATTAATCTATAGTAGTATAAATTTTTTATGCATAATATTGAAAATATTAAAAAAATTAGTATATAAACTTCTTCAACATACATCAACACAATAATGAATCAATCATCAACGTAATAAAACATGTAACACAACCTAACTATTTAACCATATAATATATAAGAATAAGTAAAAAAATTAAAAATAATGCAAAAAAAAGAAAAAAAATTGAGAAACACATACCTGGATAGTAAGAGAGAAGGTGCAGAGCTTTATACAATAAAAAATGCAACAACACCACCTAACTATTTAACTATATAATATACAAGAATAAATAAATAAATATAACAATAATGTAAAAAATAGAAAAAAATTGAGAAACATATACCTAGATAGCAGGAGAGAAGATGGATCTTCAGTTAAATTGCAGAAAATGGTGAATTGAAGTGGGAGAGGTGACGCATGGGTTTATATAAACAAGTCCTATACAGATAGGCCAAAAAGTCATCTCAATAGGTTAGGTGCAGGGGCACACATTTCATTTTACACCACTAGCCTATTGAGATGACAAATGCCATCTTATTGGGCCCAATGTCGTTTATATTCACCAAAACATAAGGTCATATGCATCATTTTAGATTTTCACTCTATTAAGATAACAAATGTTTGTAATTCTTGAAAAAATTTGATTGCCAAAATTTTGGCCAATTAGAAATTTTTAACCCTATACAAATGACTTTTCATCATGTGTATAGGGTTTTTAAATTTTATTAAAAATAAAATTTTAAAAAATTTATTAGATGACTTTTTGCTGTCTGTATATTTTTTTAAATTTTTTATTTAAAAAATTGAAAAACTCTACATGAGACTTTATCATCTATATAGAGTTTTCTTTTTATTTTTTTTAAAAATTATATAAATGACATTTGTTATTTATATAAACTATATTTATTATAGTGTTCAAAGTACTACTTATCAATCTATAAGTAAGTTATAATGTATTTAAAATTTATATAACATCCAAAAAAATATTATGCATATATAATATAAGTTATAAAATAAAAATATCATTTAGAAATAATTTATAATACAATCTTACCTAACCAAAAATGAGAAGAAGTGTAATTTTTATATGGATTAGAAATTTAGACTTATATATAAAAATAGATAAACCAAGAATTGAAGAAAAAAAATTTACAAGGACTAGTTCGGCTTATGAGAACTGCATAGCACATGGACCAGACTAAATTCGGCTCACATTTAAACGGGCATTTTAAAGGCTCGTGTCAACAAAATTCAGATAGCAAATGGGCCGGGGCTTGGGCCAAAGCAACAGTTATTAGTGCTTGGCACATTCATTTTCATTTACTGTCACCAAGAAAATGCTAAAAGTGGGTTCATAAGTAATTACCAATAATTGAATTGAATACACTACACATAACAGCACAGAAAGTAAGTTAAAGACACCACTCTTCCGCAAGATAGTATTCCTTACTGGAGAAGAGAGAAGGGCAAGGCAGATAAAGGCTATAATGGTGGAAAATATATTTGACGAAGAAGGGCCAGCTTTTATTGAAGTTGCAAACAGAGGCCGGGAGTTAGAATAATATGGTTGAGGATGCTCTGGAATAATGGTCGAAAATAGATTGTACATACTGTTTGACCTCGTGATTTTTAACTTATTAAGGCGTTGTTCTTTTTCTTATGTTTGCTATATGTCTTGAACTCGTGATTTTCATCCAATTAAGATCCTGTTCGTTTTCTTATGTTTGCTATATGTCTTTCTTTGGAACCTGATTGCGTTTATCTGGCAGCTACAGAATCTGTGTTTTTCTTTTTATTTTTTTATTCTATTGTTGAATTATATTCTATTCTTCGTAGAATGGATTCGAAAATCAATGGGTAAAAAAAAAAAAAACTTATACTTAATAATACAAAACTTTTATCATATTATTTTAATTAATACATGAATTTATTTAAATTTTTATAATATATATATATATATATCAAATTGTGTCATAATTATAAAATTATATTTTACAATTGTCTCTAACGTAATTTCATATTTCTAAACCATCGGATATTAAATTCACTGTCAATTGTATTAAATACATCATTTTCAATGTATATAATTATGCAATCATTAATTGATTGTTTATATCCTTCATTAAAAATAATGTTCTTTCAATAGTTAATATAGCCACACGTAAAATTAAGACTAGAGTTGTTAAGACTTCTAGATTTTTTTTAAAAATTTTTTTATTGACAAAGAATAAAAGGTTACACTATCAATTCTACTACTATGTGATATATATTAGTTTTGAATGTATTTATTATATTTGTTATTCTAAGATGATCATTGCAAAATTGAATGATTAAACTAAAAATAGTGTAGCCTTATATAATTAAAAATAAAAAACAAAAGTAACATAGCCCGATGACTTGTTAATGAATTTGAGATTTCATATAATATTTTTTTTCTTTTTATCTATCAAATTTAAAAAAATTATTTCTTTTTATTTATTGCTTTAGATTTGCAATGAAGCATTACATTTTATTTTCAATTTTATCCTTCTTTTTTATTGATAAATACTTCATTATTCTACATTTTCAATCCATTTGTATCTATTTCACTATATTTTTTTTTCTATTTTCAATTGTCTTGAACTGTATATAAAGGATAGTCTTAAATAGTCCACTAAAAATAAACTAATTTAATCACCTTTCTAATATCTGTAAAATTGGTTAATTGCGACAAATGAAAAAGAATAGGAGTAAATTGTTCCAATATTAATCAAGGAAAATTTGGATCTCTTAATGGGACAATTTAAATGGAATAATAATAATAATAATAATAATAATAATAATAATAATAATAATAATAATAATAATAAACGTGAAATTTTAAGAAGGTTAAGGTTAATGGAAGTACAGTCCTATTCTAAAATATATATAGATCAATAAAATCACATGAATTCAAACATCTTGCTCATATATATTTTTTATAACTCAAATGACTAAATATATAGATAGTTCAATTCATTTGTCTCATATTTACACTAATATAGATCACCTTTTTAACATCAGTTATTTTAGGGCTTTAACATTAATTTCTACTTGATGCATAATCATGCAATGTTATATATTCAGTATATTCAACATTGGTTTCAAATTGATATGAAATACAGGTAGCAATGTTAGTGTATATTCAACATAATTATTATAAGAAATTGGTGTATATTTTCTTTCAAAGATATTTTAATTTTTCTACATTTTATGTTAGTTTTTTTCTTTACTAAATATCAATATAAAATGTTCACATAATAATTTTTTAATATCTTTTCTTCATATCCTACTAGAATATTTACAATAGAAATTAAATAAATTTAGAATCATAAAAAACTTGTATTGAGTTAAAAAGTTTGAAAGACCATAATGTTACACTCAGTTGTCTATTAGGAATAACTTTATATTAATTTTATATAATTTTTTGAGATTTAACCATTTACAAAACCTTAAGGTTTTGCCCTTCTTAAAATCACAAAAATGCTCATTTCGATGGACTTTTTTTTCACTTTTTTTCCCATCTTTTGTTGTTGTTAGTTGATTTCAAACTATTTAGTAACATTTTGTCAAACGCATAATAGATGATTTAGAAGTTAGATACAACTTCAAAAGTTATATAAAGAAAATACAAATAAAAATATCTTAAAAAATTTATGCAATAAATATTTCTCATCATTATTCAGCCATTTTCGATCTCCTCTAAGACATCATTATTTAACATTTAATAAGCATCTAAAACTTGGAAACAATTATGAAAGTTATACAAAGGAAACATAAATAAAAATATTTAAAAAATTTGAGCAAAAAAATTAGGGAAATGGAAAAGATATAGGTTTGGAAAATAGAAGTAAGAAAAATAGCTCTTATGTTTAGAATTTACTTTATGGTTGATGCTAGTTAAAGGAGTATCAATAGCTTATTGATGTGTGGCGGAAGATGGAGTGAGATCTAGTGCTTTGCAAAGAGAGTTAGATGGTGATGAAGATTGAGTTTGGGAGTTTGGAAACAAATAAGAGGAAGTGTCAAAGTGATAATGAGGAAAAAATGATTTGTTTTATTTTATAGCATAAAAATATTATTACTTACATGACTTTAGATGTTGGTTATTTTATAAGCTGATGTTTGAAGTGTCATTATATTTTAAAAAATGGTACTACTTACATAATTTTAAATATTGGTTATTTTAGGAACTAACATATAAAGTCTTGTGAAAAGAAAAAAAATAATGGTTTTTTAAAGAACTAATATCTAAAATATCTTTGTATTTTCAAAAATGGCATTGCTTTCATAACTTTAAATGTAGGTTATTTCAGGAACTGATGTCTAAAGTTTCATAGGAAGAAAAGATAATGATTTTTTAGGAACCAATGTCTAAAATCTTATGAAAAGAAAAAATAATGATTTTTTTAAAGAACTAACATCTAAAATGTCTTTGTATTTTAAAAAATGACATTATTTTTATAACTTTAAATATTGGCTATTTTAGGAGCTAATGTCTAAAATTTCATAGGAAGAATAGACAATGATTTTTTAAATAACTAACGTCTAAAGTAACCTTGTATTTTCAAAGAACACTCCTTACATGACTTTAGACATCAATTATTATAGGAAATTGGTGTCTAAAGTCTCATAGGGGAAAAATAGTTTTTTAAATAACCAATTTCTAAAGTGTTTTTGTATTTCTTCACATGTCATCTCTTTATTTCAATTGATATGATAAACTACACTTATTTACAATAATGTTATAGAACCATTATATATATTAGTTTTTACTTTAATCAATGTTGATATACTGATATTAAAGGGTAGATCTATAATAGTGTTAAAATTTTGCCTCCTATCATTGCAAATAATATACAATTATCAATGGTCATAGCCATCAATAAACAATATAACTATTAAAAATTCTTTTAGTATCATGAAATGGGCCATTGATGAGCATCATAATTAGGGGTGATAAAAAATTTCTAATGCACTATTAACCGATCAACTGAACTCGAAGTTAGTCGATTAACAGTGGTTAATATATCACTATCGGTTAAAATCAGAAGAAAAAAATTTATAAATTTCGGGTAGTCGGTTAATTTTGAGTGAAAATTTTTAACCACAATTAATTGAACTTAACCGACATTAATTGAAATTTATATTAATTTTTGTATTTGAAAATTCATATTTAAAATTTTATTAATTATTTTTATAATTTAATACTTAATTATTTCTTGTTATAGCTATATTAATGGAATTATGATATTAATATATGTTTATAAATTAATTTTAACATTTAAATCAATTTATTTAAGTATTTTTGAAAAAAAATTAAAATTTTAAACCTCTCTAAATTGAATTTAACCGATCGAAACTGAAATTTTGATTAAATTCGGTTAAAGTTATGTAATCAATTTCAGTCAGTTGAAAAAAAATACATTTTAATCAAGATTGATTGGTTTAAAAAATAGCCTTAACCGCCTTTAACCGACCAATGATCGCTCCTAATCATAATAAAAAGTATCACAAATTGTATTATTGACAATTAATAACTATTGATAATATTGATAATAACTATTTATCTACATCCTTTATCATTAAAATCTACTTATAAACTAACCACAATGTTACTTTATGTGCAATAGTTTTTATGACACATGATAAGGATAAAAAATAATCTAATATTAATTTTGACTAACTATAGCCTTCATTATAAGTTAATTTGTTAAAAAAAATTGATAACATTAAATCTTCTCTCAATGACTTTAGAATTAAGGAAAATAAATATTGAAATTTTAGGCCTCACATTAATCGCTAAATAAAGTTATTAATGATAACATTATTTAATGCCCAATTACAAGGGATTATTATGCTATAGGTATAATGGTATTAAGCTTAATGTAAATTGACTGAGTATGATTTTTATGATGGGTATGATCTATAACCCAACCGAATTAATTAATAAGGGTTTCCTCCCTTTAAAAACACACAAAGTTGCATTTATCCTATTAGGGTCTAGAAAGGGTTTCTATTGAGGAATGTGCAATATGTTTCCATAGAGAGAATGTAACCTCATCAACAATTTTTTTTGTCTATAATTTTGTAAATACATTCTGGGTGATTAAATGTACTAAATTGGGGATTTATTTGGAGATTGAATTAAGGTATTTATAATACTCATCTACCTAATTTTATAAATTCTTATGTTATTAAATTATTCTATGCTACACAATTTATGATCTAGAAGATTATAAAATTCTCAATTATTTTTTTTCAATTGATATTAGAGCCTAGTAAATTGTGTTTCATAGCTAATTTATTGAGTGTACAAAAATTTTGTTTTTTCTCTTCCAATAGGTCTTAAGTTAGTATGGAACTTTATGTTTTTTGCATGTTACTTCATTAGAATTTATGGAATATATTTCTTGTGATGCATATGAGGACATGATTTTTTTTTGCTTTTGCAAATCATTATTGTGTTACATTGTAAATTATTTTATGCATTCAACAAAAATAAAATCTTCTAAAAAGGATATATATATATACACATATGTACATGCATTGATTTCCTACGTAAGTGTATATGTATGGAAATGTGTTAATTCATGATAGGGTTTCTTTATTGAATCTATATTCATGTATTTGAAATGCACGCTTTCTCTATTTTAGATATGTGTGGCTTTTTATTAAATCTATGACAAAATTGGTGGAAGTTTAGCTAACTATATGTGTTATTCACTACTACAAAATAAGAGTTAAGTGTTTAGAGTGATTAGACATCAATTTATGGTTGATGTTTAATTAAGCATTGTTGTTAATAAGATTTCATGTCAGTTTAGTTGCAAAATAGTTGTAAAATATCACAACAAATTTTGTTATAATATATGAAACTCGATGTCATATCTTAGGCTAGTGACATGGGAAGTAATATTCAATGTTGGTCATTTATAAATAATGGACATTTAATTTAGATATACCATTTTCATTTATATTAATAACCCATATGGTATATTTTGCCTTGACAAACTTTACTGCACTTTCCCAATCCCGGTTCCTCCCTCCCAAACCTAATTTCATCCATTAGTTCCTCCTTTTCGAATTCTCCTTATTCCCCCTGTATTTAGCTTTCCAAAATACCTTACTTAAAAATAGAAGACAGTGTCTTATATGAAACTACAAAATTTTATTGACAACAATTTTAAATAGTAAATCTTCTAATATAAGTTTGAAAATTCTGAAATGTATACCAAATACCCTAATTATAGATTGGTGATGTGCTAAATACTGTTTTTATACTTGTTACTAAATATGTGTGGTTGACACTTCCTAAAAAAGTATGATTGAATCCAATCTTTGCAAATGTGATGATCATTCATTAAATTTTGAGAAAATGATGATATATATTTCATATAAATAAATAGTACATAATATGAACAAATGTCAAAAAAAACAAATGAAATCAATTTTCTTACCTATACAAACTTACAAAAACTGCATTAAAATTGAAAGTAACAAAATATGGCAAATCATGAAACCAAAAACTAAATTATAAGAATAAAAATAAAAACTAAATAGATCCTTATTTTTAAATCTTGTATTTTTCTAGTGAGTGCTTAACTCCACATATTTAGCAATGGGCTAATAGAGATTCATTCTTACAAAAAAATTTAGTTAGAAAAAATATAAAATTAAAAAGAATCATCCTTAAGCTATAAGGAAAGCGTACCTCATTAGAGATAGAATCATTTTAAGGTTAGAAAAGTCTTAGGATAAAATTTGCAAATGACATCATTACTTTACTTTTGTTATTTTTAACTTGTGCTAGTGTATTAGGTTTGGTTATTAGTTATTTTGTAAAAAAAAAAGGATTGTCATTTAAAGTACAATAACGTTGTCTTACTAATAAACTAAAAAGTTAGTTATTATATAAACAATCAATGTTGTAAACTAAAAGACATTAGTTCTAAATAGAAAATTAATATCTTTTTGCATATCAATTTTTTTTAAGTAATGGTTAGAAAGATCCGTTTGACACATAGGAAATAACTAACTAACACCTATAGAAATATAATACATGATAATTGCAAAGTGAGATAGAAATTAACAATATCACAATCAATTTTATGACTTTTATACAAAGTTTCTGAAGTCTTGTTTACACATTAAAATACAAGTCACAATAAGTCATTTACAATCAAGCTAACTATCAATAACTAATTTACAACAACTTAATTAGTTACTACCATTAGTAACATTTGAGAACACTTAAAGTCATTCAATGTGGCAAAGCTCTAATTGAAAGGAAATATCGTGCTCAAAGCTCTTTAACCTCATTAAGTTGTTTTCTAGTATATAGTTAAGGCTTTTTATTGAAGTATTATAATTTGTATACAATTAACATGTTATCATCAAGATTAATTCAAATAATTAATCTAGCATGTGATGAGCAACAAATGATTACTTTATTAGGGAGTTTACAAGTAATAACAAATTATGCATGTAGTGCAAGGCATAGTAGCTTTACTCCATATTTCTAGGTTGTTTTAGGCATTGTAATAAAAGAAAAAGTCAATTTGATTTTATTAATACACAATTTTCTAGTCAAACATGATACAATCTTACTACTAATAGCATACTTGCACTTTTTTCCATTTAAAAGATCTGTCTAGCTTCTATTTCAAACATGCTCATAAGTTGTGGTCAAAGCTCCTTTTAAGGGCATGTCTCCTAATAGAGAATCCATCTAGTAAATAAACCTACTCCTTAATATCACCACAATAAACAAAATTTGTTTAAGAAAAAAATATCACAATTAACACATAAGTGGCATTTACCCTTCATGGTATAGTGCAATGTAGCATTTTTTTTAGGCTAATGTAATAAAGCTTTAACAATGTACTTCTATCTTTTTACCTTATTAGATGCAAATTGCACATCAAGTTAATATAGATCTAAGAATCCATATATAACATTCATCAATGGCAATATGTCATAACAACGCTTACAAAAAGATTAATGTGGGCTAAATTATATTTAAATAGTAGTTCAATTAATTTATGTTTGGACAAAAAAATGGTAAAAATTTACATGGTTTAGAGCTAGATGCAAGTCATATTGAACTCCTTAAACTTTAGTAGTTGCTCAATGGAAATTCTTTCAATGAAAACTACATTTTCTAATCTTGCCACATCATCCCTAATTCAGAGCACGATGTGGGCCTCTTTGCTTCAAGAGTTATTAAGGCATCGTTATACTTTTTTCTAAGCATAATCAAAAGATTGTCAAAATACAAATAACTATGATTATTAGTTTCATACAATAATACTAAAATAACTTTAAAAAATATATAAAAAGTTAGTGATAGGGGGAATGCATGATAATACTTGCATTGAGTTATTGAATAAAGACCGTCAACTATGCAATGAAGGTCTCGTGGACTTCATCCATTATCCAAATCACATCATTTGGCATTGGGGCCTTAACCATGTAGATTAAAGGCTTATTAGCCACTACCTTGACTTGGTTGTTAGGCAATGGTAGATGATGTAGCTAAAGACCTACCAAAATTTACTCATTTGTAACCTTTTGTAAGGGTGATCCTACCATTATCAAAGTATATCACACTCCACCTTGTCTAATATGAAACCCTATTATAAGAAACCCTATTCATGCCTAGACATATATGAAAGTGTTAGGGTTAAGGGTGACATTTACCCTAGGTATGATCTTTAAAATTTCTTCTATCATGGTTCTTAATGTGTTAAGTGTTAGTTTGTTATGCCTATTTATCAAAAGTCCACTTGGATGGGTGAGCACTAATCATAAAAGCTAGCTCATCCATAAGAGTAATGAACTTTAGGCTAGTTAGATAAATGCAACAAAACTTAGAGTTGTTTATATTGGCTAACTATTTGTTTATATAGGATAAGAAGGAAGACACCTTTTTATTGCATAAGCTATTGTGCTTGCAAGTGTTGCACCTTTATTTATTGCAACCTTGACTTAAAGTTTACATCGAGTCTCTGTGTGACTTCTTTCGTGACACTCACTTCTAAGAGAGCCAAATTAGTGCTTAAATGTCCTATTAGATGGTGTCTTCTGGAGTTGAAAACCTTCTTATGGCTAACACCATATCTAATAGCCTAGAACACAATTGAAAGGCTCTTTAATTCCTAATGCTATAGTCTGGATGTCATTCTTTCGAATGGGCTAATACCTGCCCTAGGAGGCTTATTGTGTGAAAATGTCTTATAATAATTAACAAAAAATATATGGTTAGAACCAATTCAATTGAAATAGAATCTTTAAAATCAAATAACATATTTTGGTATAAAATTTAACATTTACTATCTTCTTTGTAATGATTTAACTTTTTGGGGTCATGTATTACCTATGCTTGTTTACTTTCCATCACTTCCATAACTTTGCATGAGAAATGAAAGATATCTTACTAGCATCCTTGCTTTCTTTAGCTTTAGCACATTTATCAACTAATAAGTCTTTCTCTAGCTTTTTTTGGCTTTTTTGGGAGAGCTTATATGGATATGTATTCATTTTTTACTTCTCCTAGTTATAGTTACTTAAATTCTATTGAATAAAGGATATATTAGTTTACAAGTCCAAATGAAATAAAAATATGACTTTGAGATGAACTAGAATGTTAAATATAAAAATTTTACCTTAAAATGTTTATCTTTGCATTTTTTTGGGAACTTTTCTCATGATTTTAGGTTGCATTAGGTCAATTTTTGCTGTAATTTAAAGATTGATGTACTCTCACTTTAAAGTTGACTTAAAGTCCTTCCATAGGGTTGCTATATGTGATAGTACTTTTTTATGTATCAAATCTGTGTTTGCAATGTGGAAGGATTAAAGGTTAAAGTATGTATGAGTATGTTACAAATATAATTTTTTGTATCTATAACATAGTTATCCAAATTAAGTATACATAATAAGACTTCCTCCTAAATGTTATCCTTTAATCTTAAAGGGACTTTTTTCGGATGAGGAATAATTATTAATACTTTGGATTATAGAATCACTCTAACATAATTGACATATTGATTGGTATTTTTTCCATCTAACTATCATTTCTTATTAAAATTAATATGCAATTCTTACCTTAGACTATGTTATGGTAATACCCTTCAAGATTATAGAACCTTTTGTATTTCTTTTTATAGGGTTAACTATCTCTCTAGAAGGATCTAAATTATAGATTTAACAAAAAAAACTCAATGTCAATCATGTATACATAATAAAGTTATAGTTGACATTATGATGAACAAATTAATAGATATAAGATTGCTCTTCACAACAAATGTTACACTAAATTATATGGAAAAATACATAACTTGCATGACAAACAACCAAACTAAGATTACATCAGTTATCATGGAATCTTCCATGAATTCATATAACTATATGGAGTAAACTAGAATTATTGAAATATATAATAAACTTGATGCCCTAGAAAGGTATAATAAAAAACAATGGTAATGATAGTAAGTAAAAATGACTGAGACATATCCATTGAATAGAGCATACCATAACTATATATTCTAAGTGTGATTAAACCCTAAAACCATCACTAAACATAACATATAATATAATCTTAAACTTAATGATGAATGAGGCTTTAACAATGTCACTATACATGTATATAAACATCATAATTAGACAAAAACAAATTTAATCACTTAATATTAAAATTATAATAAAGCAGAGAGAAAAATATTCTTGTACGTGCTGAGTCAACAGTTCAATCATTCTCACCCTGAATTGTTAAAACGAAATTCAATCATAAAAATTACAAGATATATTCATAAAATTCTATTTGAAATATATAATTTAGTTAACTTACATATTGCTCCTCGGGGGTCGGATGCACCCACTCTCCCGACCTATACGTGTGTTAGTTCCTAAAATTCTCAAGGAATGACTGTAGCTCATTAGTCTTCTTATTTCTTTGTTTATATTTTACAAGAAAAAAAAAAGAACAAATATAATTATTGAGTTGGCTAACAAATTGTACAGTTAAATTCAAATAAATAATAAGTTGAATTACCTTATCATAACGATGTGCGACAATGGATTTTAATCCATACTGATCATTCACCACCTTTTTTACCCTATTATCTGTATTCTTCATAAACAACTCCTACAAATTAAGAAATAATAGTATAATATAATTATACTTATAGTCTAAATATATGAGATAATGATATAACTTTACTAAATATCACACTTACCCTATATTCATCGTTGTCAAAGAAGTCCATTCATCGTTGTCAAAGAAGTCCATGCACCTTTGCCATGTCAAAGAAGTCCATGCACCTATGGCGACACAGATCATGGCACACAGTGTCTAGCATAGTCTAGATCATAGTCCTGCTCCAAATCACCCCTGTGCTCTAAAAAGTGTTTGTTTAACTTATACTTCCAATCTTTGTATAGATCGGCAGTAGTCTGCATCAAATCACTGAGTGCTTTATCCCGCTCACCCTCAATGATGCCTTGGAACTCAAAGTGGGACTGCATTAGAAGACGTTTAGAAAATTTGTGAGTACTATATTTAGAAATTTTAGAATCAAATATAACTAAGTCAGGATAGGGGGATGGATACTTATGCAAACCTCCTACATGACTCTATCCCGTAGCTGCTGAGGTACAATGTGCCATGACTTATAATAAGGTGGCACGTGAGCTCGGATCATGCTGCCAATATCGCAGGGGAGATGGTTAGCATTTTCACCAATTGTATGCCATGTACCAATCACATCGAACTATATAGGCATTAGCCTTCCCCCACCCCTCTCTATATCTTCTTGTGTAGCTTGAGGGACCTATTCGAGCCCCTCTTTCCTCGAGTTACAGCTTTGCTAGATAATAGATTGTATCAATGTCATACATTCATATTTAGTCATTGAAAAACTCAAGTGTCTACAATAAGAAAAGATACCTGATCCTTGACACTGCGATGGAATGTGGATGGGTCGATGTGGAGGGTCCCCACCAGCATCACCTTCGTGGTGTCGTGCCTTGACATCCATCATGACTGAGATAATACACATTGTACAAGTATTTAAGAGAACAATTTATAACCAAATTAAATGACAACATGATACAACTTATTGTATTCATGTAATTCTATTACATAATTACTCTTACATAATTAAAGGTTGTAATGCAAAAAATTGTTATTTCCTTAATTTGAGTCAGTGTCGGTGTACTCGACAGACTCATCCTTATGGTCATCGATTTTTCCATCACTATCAAATTGTAGAAACCCCTCATCTATATAATCGTCAATCATCTCGTCTTCGGAATTGCCTTCATTATTAATAAAGACGTCCTCTTTATTTGGGATAAATCTACTATTCCTGAAAGGTGAAACAATTGAAGGACCATTTCTCTGATCCCTCAAATTTACTAATTAGAAATCCCTAAGATCAACTATGAGGTTGAAACTGGAGGAGTTACTTTCCTGCATGAATGACATTTCTTGTGTACTGTCTCCATCATTAGGTAAATCCCATGTCACGATGCACCACATTATGAATGATCCTCTAATTTGGCCAATTAAAAAGATTATCAGTGTAAAAGACTTATTTTGCTTGGGTAGTAAGAATATAAGGGTCGTCTTTGCACCATTGCCCATTAATAGAAATGTTTATGATATTCTTATCAATGCAAAATTTTTTCTTTGTAGGATCAATGTCATACCATTTACATTTGAATAAAGTTACACTGTACTTATTTAAATAAATCAATTCTATGACGTCCTCCAGTACACCATAAAACATGTTACTGTCAGTACCCAGAACGGAAAAGCCACTGTTCTGTATTTTGTGCTTCACATCACGAGTTTTAACTATAAAGTGCACTCCATTTACAATACACGTTGAATATTTCATGATAGTAAAACTGGGATTGGATGCTAATGATAATAGCTCTTCGGTGGCTTTTGGAGAACCATTCTTGTGTAAATGGTACATCTATGAAAGTAGAATTTTTAAGAAGAATTAAATTAGAGGAAAACATCATGATAAGGAACAATATTTACATGATTGGTATAATAGATCTGGGAGGAACAAATGATAACCTTAGAGTAGAACCACGCAGGAAATTTTATTCTCTGTAACTTATCAATGTCTTCATCACCACTTCATTCGAGTTCTCGTTAATGCTCACTACAGATAGGTAAGTATTTCGGTCAAAGATAATTAATTAGGAGAAAAATACATATGACTATAGAAACTTACCAGACATATTTTCGATCTCGGTACAGTTATTCAAGATGTACCATATGGCAACATCTCGATCCCTTCTATTAAGGTGAGAAATAATTTTTCCCCATTGGTCGATATTGAGATCGAAACATTGACAATAGTGCTATGTCTTGATTTCGGTTAGGCCAATAGAGTCTAGTTTCCACTCCTTCCAAGTACATAGAACAAAATGTTAATGCTTCATCGAAACATATCCTTCTGTAATTGAACCTTCAGGTTAAGCATGATTTCAAACATAATCCTTCAACTTCTTTATGTACCTCTCATATTGGTACATCCATCGATAATGAATGGGATCGCTTTGTAATGCTTTATCAGGCAAATGCATCACTAGTTGAATCATTATGTCGAAGAATGCAAGAGGGTCTATCCTTTCAAGCTTACATAAAATGATAATAATGTCTTGCTTAGCTTGTAGGATATCTCTCCTGTTGAGAGTTCTAGCACACACTTAGTTGAAAAAGTTACACAACTCAACAATTAGGTATGATAGTTCCCTGGGCAAAAATGCTCAAATTGAGGGACCTAACAATCTTTACATGATAACATGACAATCATGTGATTTCAACCCCTTTAACTTCATATCACGATCAATGACATTCTTCTTGAGACTCCTAGCAAACCCATCAAGAAATTACACATTCTTTATATACTAGCAAAATTGCCTTCATTCTTCCTAATTGAACGTGTATGCAGCATGTGATTTGAAAAGTTGACCCCTTTCTTCATACAAATATAAGTCTGGCCTTATCTTCATATCTGCTAAATCTCATCTTACATTCTCTATATCTTTTGTTTTATGCTCTCTATCTAATAATGTGCCTAGAATACTGTCACATACATTCTTCTCAACATGCGTGATATCAATGTTATGTCTCAAGTTCATTGTTGGCCAATATGGAAGGTCCAAAAATATACTTCTTTTACTCTAGTTAAGTTTATTGGCACCCCTCTTTCGCTTTAGACTTCCAAACTAAGCATGTTTTCCAGGAAGTCTTTGTGTCACCTTACCTAGTTGGTTCATGATAATTTCATTAGTGAGAGGATAAGCAGAGGCTCTCCTCTCTGACCTTCCATTGAATTCTTTCCTATTTCTCTATGTGTGACTTCTTGGAAGCCAATAATGGTGACCAACATAGGATATTTTTCCCTTAACTTGAATTGATAAAGTATCATCATTGAACGTAGGACATGCTTTATATCCCTGTCCACTCCACCCAAAAAGACTGCTTCGAGCGGGAAAATCATTTATAATCCACAATAAAGCTGCCTGCATGTTAAACATTGCTTTTTTATTCACATCCCAAGTCTCAACTCCCTTCTCCCAAAGATGCTTCAACTCTTTTATAACTGGTTGTAAGAAGATATTGAGGTCCTTACTAGGTGCATGTGGCCCTAGGATTAATAGGGTCAACATGAAAAATAACTAATTCATGCATATTCATGATGGTAAGTTATAAGTAGTCATCATTACTGGCCACATGCTATATGATAAAATCCTATCACCAAAAAGATTAAATCCATTTGCACTTAAACCCAACCTAATGTTTCGTGGGTTGGCAAAAAAATCAGGATACCTTCTATTAAAGTCTTGCCATGCTTCTTCATCAACAGGATGTCGCAATACCCCTTCCTCTATTAACTTTCTAGTGTGATGCCATATCATACCCTTTGTAGTGTGCCTCGATCCATACAATCGCTTTAGTTGAGGAGTCAATGGAAAATATCGAACCACTTTTTGAGGCACCTTTTTTCCTTTTGTATTTTTATCTATCCATCAACTCTCTCCATAAATTAGACAATTATCATTTGAAGCATGTTCTTTCTAAAAAAGTGTACAATCATGCTTGCGCACATGGATTGACTTATACCCCAACCCCAACTTGTTAAGTCATTTCTTTGCACCATAATGTGATTCAAGTAATTTATTATCCTTTAGAAATGCCTCTTTCAATAACTTCAAAAGAGCATTAAATGACTTGTTTGTCCACTTATGTAATACCTTCAAGTGCATGAGTTTTACTAAAAATTTCAAGGTTGAAAATGATATGCATCCTGGATATAATTCTGTTTCCACTTGTGTAAATAGGTCATCACATCCATAATAATTCGATCTAGTATCCCTCTTAGTTGCATCCTCATTCTCTTCCACTTCATTGTAGACTATTACTTCAGGTACATGAGGACCGATAAAATCGTGTATGATATCCACCATCTCATCTATATCATTAGGAGATACCCTTTTGTCCCTCTAGAAGTTGAAACATCCGTTTCACAATGATGTAGCTAATTTATGTATAATGGATGAAATCCATTATCTATAATATGTGCCTCCAATGTTTTAAGTGTTTGAAATAATAAATTCACACACTTTTTACATAGACATCTCACCAAACCTCTTTCATCAACAAAGTTTTTTGCTCTTTCAACAAATGCCGCCGCACTAGTCCTATACTCGTCGAACAAGCAATTTTATAGATGTATCCAACTTTTATTTATAAACATCATATCACTGAACAAGAAGAAAATAATTTCTTATGGAGTTAAATGCTGTGATCAATATTTAGTATGTTTCCTAAATCCACCGTATCACTCCAATTCTAAAGGGTATGACCCTATTCCATTTGAGATATTTTTGTAGTTACAATTTTATTAACTTATCCATGCTCGAAGAAATTTCGGCAGCATCTTCCCATAATTCTTCAAGTGTGTAAACTATACATCGGTATAGTTCATACTTAGAGAACATTTAGGATGCCAAGAAATTTCTACAATATTAAACAAGAGTCAGATAAATTATTAATAATAACTACAAGTCATATCCCAAACTGCCCAACTTTTTAAGATAATTCAAGGGTTGGTTGACATATATCTATTAATCAACACTTGAACAAGTCTAAACTTACAATGCAAGTGCAAATACAATTCTATTTAAAATTATTGTCAGAATATGCTTATAATAACCTAAACTTACATTATGACATTTTATGAGTACTATAATTCAAGTGTCTTATTATCTATATTGTTAAATGTATTAAATATCTACATAAATTGTTATATTTAACAATTTTGAATTAAGAATTTAACTTTGTAACATACTCTACTCTATTCATAAGATGCATAATTTAACTTATTTTATGAGATGCACATTTTATAAGTGTTGATGAATTTACAAGTGTTCCCCAATCTCCACATTTCTATTAATATGTGATTATTTTGGTTTTTTTTGTCATATCCACTTTTTATAAAAAGTATTATATATATTTTTCAAGAAGAATAATATGCCACCTTATTTATGATTAAGAAATAACATTTAAGAGTACACTCTATATTTTTTAAAATTTTATATCTAACATAAATAAATAATATATTTCTTCTGAGATAACCATTATTTTTTAGTTTTTTTGTAGTTAACATTAAATAAATAAAATATTTTTTCATCATTATAACATTTTATAATTCTATTTTTCAAAATAAATTATTTACTTAATTAGTAAAATTTATATTACAAAATTATATATCAAATTTGATTATTTAATATTTTTATGGAAATATTTTTAATTATTAATAACAAATTATTTTAATTTTTTTTATTATTTTATTAAAATAAATTTTTTATATTTTTATTATATATTTATTTATAATTTAATTATTAATTATTTTTTTAAAATTTAATATAAATTTTTAAAAAAATTTATATATCAATTCAAATATTAATAAATATATTCTTTTAACAAAAATTGAGACTCCTAATCCATATTGAAGGCCCTCTAAAGAAGAAGTGGAAGTTAAAGGGATGCAAATGGAAAAGGACATATTTGACGGCATACTGATAAAATTAATTTACTTTACCTCAAATCAAAGAAAAGGACAAAACAACAAAAGGGTTGATTAAATTATTATCAATTAATTTATATATGAAGGAACAAAATACTTGTAGTATGTTAATTTCAATGAAAATTATATATTATCGATTTCAAATATTTTATATTATTAATAAATATAAAAAATAATTATTAAATTTTTTTATTAATAATAAGGATATTTTAATAATTTTTTAATAATACAATAATATTATAAAATTAATTTATAATGAATTAAATTTAAATAAAGGAAAAACCTATCTTTAATTAAAACTTTAATTTTAGCGATGCAGTGTAATTGGCTGAAGGGTTTGTTTGATTTAATCTTCAATAAGAAAAATTTAAAATATTTAGAAGATAAATTTTTTTTCATTTATTATTAAATTTGAAGAGTAAGATGGAAAATAATTTTTTTATTTCAATAAAAATTATTCTTTTCTATTATTATATCATTAAGTATTATAATTCTTTAAAGTTTAGCTTTAAAATATAATTTGAATTGTTATGTTTTGATTTCAATTTTAATTAAGAAAAAGCCTAAACAAACTTGGTTATAAAATTATTTGGCTTCAAAATTTAAACATCGAGATGAATATATTATAAGAATTATGCATTTTTAAAAATATGTTTATGTAATTATCCTAATTTTTTATGTCACATTACTTCAATGAAACTAAAAATTTTGTCCTCCTAAACTACATTATAAATTTTAACATTTATAAAAAAATTGTCTTAACAACTCCACCTTACATTAATCTAACTAAATAATGCACACATAAATAATTTAAGGGTTACATAACAACAACAAAATTTTTATTAATAAATTTTATACTAAAAATAAAACTACATAAATACATATAAAATTAAACAAGATCTATTTTGTATAAAAGTAATTACCCCCAAATTCCATTAATGCATTAGGTACTATTCATATCACAAATATTATATAAAAATAAAATATTATAAAATTTAATTTACATACCTTAATGGTAAAAATCTACTAAACAAATATTTTCTAAAACCTACCACGAATAACAATGAATATCAACAAAAACTAATAAACTAAAATTATAAACATAAAAAATTACAATATATAAAAAATATCTATCTACTATATTATGAAAAAAAATTATAAAATTAACTTAAAAAATTATGAAATTAACTTACCTGGAGAGCTTCTGCACCTCTCTTCCCTTTACTACTGCAAAAAATGAGAGGGGATATGTCTTGTGCAAAAATGAGAGGGGATATGTCTTGAAGTGTATTTATAAAGGTCTTAAAAGTGACGACATGTGTCATCCCAGAAAGGTTCCACCTTTTTGTGATGACATGTTATTGCTATTGAGTTTCATGGAGAAAGGTGTAACCTTTCTGCTTTCTGCATCCATGGCTAATGAGTTTTAGAAAACTCTTTAGCAATGACCTTAGTTGTCATAAAAAATATATAACTTTTTACGACAACTAATGTCATCGCTAAAGAGTTTTTATTGAAAGTAGAAAATTTTTTAGTGACGATCTTAGTCATCGCAAAAAGTTATATGTTTTCTGCGATGACTAATGTTATTGTTAAAAAGTTTTCTATTTTCGATAAAAATTCTTTAGCGACGACCTTAGTCATCACAAAAAATATATAACTTTCTACAACAACTAAGGTCGTCGCTAAAAAGTTTTCTACTTTCGATAAAAAATCTTTAGCGACGACATTCGTTGTCGCATAAAATATGTAACTTTTTGTGATGACTAAGGTCATTGCTAAAAAGTTTTCTATTTTTGATAAAAACTCTTTAGCGACGACATTAGTCATCACAGAAAGTCATCGCAGAAAGTTATATATTTTCTATAACGACTAAGGTCATCACAAAAAATATATAACTTTTTGTGATGACTAATGTTATTGCTAAAGAGTTTTTTATTTTGGTGAAAGCTCTACTAACTTTCTAGATAACTAACCAGTCATCACTAAAGAGCTTCAAGACCATTTTCAGCGACGACCATAGTCGTCGTAGAAAGATCGATCTTTTCTGCAACGACAATAGTCGTTGTTAAAGAGTTTTTATTCCCATTTTTTTATACGATCTTTAACAACGACATATGTCATCATCAAATGATTTTTTCCTACCCATTTTTTATTATATTTAGCAATGACAACTGTCGTCATTAAAATTTTCATTTTTCTTCCACTTTTTTATTATATTCAGCTATGACAATTGTCATCGTTAAAAATTTCTTTTTCCTGCCACTTTTTTTGCATCCTGGGAAATGAGATTTTCGTCTTCATCGATGACTTTGTCATCAGTGAAAATTTTAGCGACAACTGAAAAAATGTCATCGCTAAAAGTGTCGTTGCTGTTGCATATTTTTCTTGTAGTGTTTATCCACATAATATTAGCTGCCTCAAGTCTTCAAAAAAATTTTAAAAAATATTTCACATGAAAAAATTCATGGGAATCCTCCTTAAAATTATTAAAATTATTTTAAACTTTTAAATATTAAAATTATATAAATTTTAATTTTTTTAAAAAAATTAAATGTTAAAATTATCTAACAATTGAAAAATTTGTAAAAAATATAAAATAATTAAAAATTTATAAAAATAAAAAAACTAATTCACAGATTATTATAATGAGAAATTTAGCTAACATTGTAAAAATTACAAAATCAATTCACGAGTTGGAAGTAAATTCTTCCCAAGAGAATTAATAATTCAAAAGAAAAATAATTAACATGTTTAACTAAGATATAATGAAGTTCTAAATATATGTATATATATAAGTGCAGTGTTAGAAGCATCAATAAAATACAAAAATGAAACCTAATTTATGACAAGTTAAGAAATGATGTGTATCTCATGACACTCAAGAAACAATATAATAAAGATCGTAAGATTATTATGGATCCCAAGAAACATTTACCCTTTAGAAGAATAAAATGTGAACAAGAAAATGATTATAGATTCCAAAAAGCAATGCAAAACTTTTTACATTGGCACAACTCTAAAGTGCCCATTAAATTATGCAAAATCTGGTCTCAAGAGTGCTAGAAGCATATTATGCAAAACTAGATATTCTCAAGCATGCAACCAACAAATGCTATCTTAATATTCTCTTAAAATAGCTAATGTATCAATAGCCAAACCAACACATGAAATTCATGACACACTCAATACCAAATGTTGAATATATGAAGTAAAAATATTCATGACCAACTGCCTTTTGAAAACAGAAATGTACCCGAACATTGGACCATAGAGATCAGGACCTTCGGTAATTGCATGATTTATCTCTTGCAAACACAACTGCCTCATTAGATGACAAAAACTGTATGTGCCTCAGATATATATCCAATAAAACAAGAAGCCTTTTATCTATGTAAACTAGAAGTTCTGTACATTTATTTTTAAGATTATTGACTATTTTTAAAAACCCTCTTAATCTAGAAAAATTATGAGTCTCCAAAAATCTAAAAGTTTCTAGAAAATACAAATAGAAGTTTCCTAGAAGTTTTACTATATACAAAGTCCAATAAGATATTTTAGAAGTTTGAAAAGAGATAAAATTAAATTAATTATACAAAGTCATTTTTTTGGAGTATGTAACAAAAATCAGGAAATTCTAAGCAATTCGCTGCCTATATATATAGCCAATCTCATGTACGAAAGAGCAAAGTAATGAAGTTTACTTAGTTTTCCTCTCGCCTTATTACCTTCTAAACTAGCAAGTTTTATTCTTTTGTCAATATAAATCAAGCTGCCAAAACCACTCATTCACAAGCCGAAATCATTCCAACATTTTGTCAATATACTAGCTCAGTCAATGTGTTGGCTCTAATTCCATCAATGGCATCATATCAAGTCGATTTCAAGGGCCTATTAATGCAAGCAAAACAACAAAAAAAGATCACAAAACAATCATTCTGCAAGTCAAGAAGACTCTTCTAAGATGAAGAGCACTAAGGAGATGAAGAGCAAGTGCATTAAGAAAAAAAAATTAAGGATACTTATCACAAATGCCAACTCATCAAAAACTAGAAACTAGGATTTAAATTGTAGTCGTAGTTGTGGATGTGATCACGTCACGCCTTTTGCAGTTGTGGTTAATGCTCAAATTAATTTGTTTATATTATATTTTTTAAATGCGTAAAATAAAATTAATAAATATGTTTTGTAATTAAGAACTTTTAAATTAAACAAACTTTGATAAGGTTATATTGATAATACACAAAAAAAGATGCAACAAAAAACATTGATTAATAATTTAAAGAGAAAGGGTGATTGCATTAATCATAAATTAAAGTAGAGAAATTAGTAATTAATTTCTAAAAGAGAAATCATAGCAATTAAAAATTAAAAATTACTTATGAAAGAGTTCTCAATTTTTTAAAGGTGATGTTTATCCTTTTTTTTGGATTTGTTGTCAATTTTTTAAATGTGAGAAATTCTTAGTCAATCAATTTCAATCATCAATTAGTATTTAAGATTTTAATGAGATTATTCATAAATCCAATTGAAGAAAGTCAATAATCAATTAAAAATAAGTAAATCTTTCCTACTATCACTTTGTCTCTCGGTTTCCTCTATTTTATCTTTCTTTTTCATTTACTAAATACAAAACCTTCCTTTCCCTTTTCTAGAACATTCCATCTTTCTCACCTTCTCATCTCGATAAAAAAAAAAAAAAAAGCTTTTGCAAAGTGAATCTCTTCCCACTTCCTTTGAATTGTTTGTCTAGAAAATTTACCTTTACTTATACTTTTCTAGAATAGAAAAAGCAAGAAGAGGTAGTTATTCAATCTTAAGAGAAGGTGATTGAAGTGGAAAAGTTGAAAACGCTTGTTTTTCAAATTGGAGTGTTGGATCTTGGATTGGGAGTTTGGATTTGCCGATTTGACTTTAGAAGCATGTATCAGCATTTGTTTTGAAGAGTTTGCCTCTAAGTTTTAGTTTGAAGCTATCATGTACCATTCATCCTTTACTCTCTATTTTATCTCTATTTTTATCATGTAAAAAATAAATCTTCTTCTAAAGTAAATTTTTTATGCTTATGTAGTCGTAAAAAAAATGATCTCTTCTAGTATCTCTTCTGCAATTTTTATTTCTTATTTGAAGATTTTATTTCTTTTATTTTGAACAATTTAAATTGATGAATGATAGATTGATGTTGACTGGCGCATCAATCTGCAACACCGATTTTCTGCCTGCTAAACATGTCAATTTAGATCACACTGCAATATTGGTAGATTGCGGATGCAGTCGCTCTCATGATAGCTGCATTTTATAATGTGCACTATTTCTTAAATGCTTACTAGAAACCAATTTGATTGTGCAAGCCCTAAGAGATTAACAAGAAGGAATAAAAGAAGAAAGATGCAGCAATATATGGCGCACTAAGAAGAAACGACCAAAATTATAGCACAAGAAGAAGGTGGAAGACTCTTCTATGATGAAGAGAATCAAGAAAGAGCAACAAAAGTAAGTTTTCAATGTTACAAGCAAACATAGGAAGATCAAATGCTTGCATCAAGATGCAATATGAGCATAGTTCAAGATTTTTCGAGATTGTAGAGGAATGTTGAAAGTGATAATATGGAAAAATCATGAGTCCCCTATAAATATTACAATGTGCAATATTCTAAGTGATATTTTGGATATTTGTGAAAGGCAAGTATATAATTAATGACGATGCATAAAATATGCATAGAACTATAAAATTTAGAAATTGTAAAATAGAAATCTAGAAATTTGAAGATACTTATAAATAGTCAAGATATCATCTTTTGTAATTGGAGATCTCATATGAAAAGAAGACTCTCCAAGTATACTAACACTTGTAATTTAGAATTCATCAATGAAATCAAGCATTTCATCAAATTTCTAACAACTATATGGTGCTATAAAACATTTGAGATAAAACTGAAATCTGACTTCAATTTTAACAGACTACTGGTAAAGAGGACATTACCATAACAGAAAAGGAGCACTTTTTAAGATCACTAAATCATGTAATATCTACAGTTTATATGTTTACTTTGGTCATCTACATACACAAGTTATCACATTTTCAAACAAACAATACCTGTATGAGATATGCACATCCTGGTAAAATTTAAGGAAAGAAGAAAGAGCTTACATCTAATTTAAGCTACTTAGTTCTCTGATACAGATCTAAGTAAATTCAGGAAAGAAAGCAAAAACATTTGTATAATTAAATTACCTTGTTGACCAGGAAAAAAGTATTTGTCCAAAGAAATTGAGCTACCGTGCATAGAATCAGAGCTAAGCACAAAAGTGTAAGGAAATGATAATTAAGCTATTCAAAAAACACCCAATCGTTGCAGCAGTTAAAACACTAGTAGAGATCTTCTTGTTCCCCTATAACAAGACATCAGCTGCTGACATTAATTAAGAGAGAAATAAAAAAATAAATAATTTAAAAGGGCCAATATGGTGGTTTCATAGGAAATGGACTTTGATTGTCATACATTTTTCACGCCCTAAAATATGATGTAGAGGCTTCTGGCGACCAAATAGTCAATTAAACTAAGAGCTCACAGAGCTGAGTCTTTCTCTTCCTTAGAGAATGATCCAGTTTTCTGCTTCTCAGCAATTGTTTCCACAAGGCAGTTGAAAATGTTCTCGGCAGTGCTTTTCTCAGACATTGTTCATGGGTTTCCAAATTCAGAAAAGAATATCGTAAAAGACTTTACAAAATTGCTTCCAGACCTAACATTACCATATCATCACTCAAAGGAACACCAACACACATAAAAAAGCATCAAGACATGGTTTCTCTGATGCAGGCTCGAAGTTAGGAACATAGATTTTATTGGTTTAAAAACATTTTATAGCCTAAGACTAAAGGTTCATCCATTCAACATCAAGTAAATCTTTTATGTTATAAAATAATCATCTTCTGCTGTTTAATAGCTTTCTTTCTGAATTTTGATTTAACAAGTTTATTAAATAAAAAATATGCCAGTAAATCAACAAGGTAACACTAGCAAATCAACATGTAAAACATATTACCAATTTTTTTTTAAATAGTATAATAGTTAATTGGAGTTCACGGCGAATGCAAGAAAATTCACAAAGCCAATATTATAATAAGAACCTTAACAGTGAAGTAAAAGGCAGCACATGCAATTGAAAGTCTGGAGACAAAATAATTACATTCTAGGTTTATAGAGTCATACAAATTCAGAGATCAATAGCAGCAATAATGGAGTAAGGAATTATAATCATTGTGTCAATCCCATTACTAGCATATATAAATTAGATGAACAGTTTGGAAAATATTAGCATGAGACCTATGAATGTACTCCAACACTAACAGGGAAAACAATGTATAAAATATTTGAGTACCGTGAGAGAGAGAAGAGAATCATGCAAAAATTGATGTCAAGGGCGCCACGTAAAGTGATGAAACTTACTTCTATTCGTCTTTTTCTCAGTACTATATTGTGGAAAACCCAGTACTGAGAACTTTGTAGGAAGTGAGGCAGAATTTTAGGATTTAATGTTAAGAGTTATACCTTAAGGTACCCGTTATGAAGACATTGTATTGGGGATTTAGGGTATTGATACTACTTGAAACAGATAAAAAAAGTAAGACATTTCAAATAATGATTCATTCAACATCTTCATCAAATAATTATATCTTTTAATTAGAAAGGGAAAAGAATTGCGTCTTAACCTATTTGAAAAAATGTTAACTTTTATTTTATTCATTTATTATTTTGGTTACTATTATTTTATTTATTTATAACATTTTAGCTCTGGTATGTGACACAGATTTTTTAATGGTAACAATCTGCACCAATCAAACCGCCCCATTTTATATCCTTATCTTTTTTTAATTAAATAATTGATAATTATAGTTGTGCTAATTTCATTTTTAATATATTTTTAAAATGTAAATATTCTTTTATTTTTTTGTTTAACTCTTTCAATCAGTTATAAAATTTTACTTTTTAATTTTCTCTATCGCCTAACTTCATGTTCTTGGTGATATATTTTCTATAGGATATTAATAAAAGTACCATGATAAATAATAATTTTTTAAATGTATGAAAATGATTTTTTTTCTTCCCAATGACCTGTGACATATCCTAATTTTTAAATAAATATTTTTGAAAAATTACATTGGCTTAATAACTCAATCAAAATTTATTCCAAAAAAATATCAAATTTAGATCAAACGATAATTCTTAACCTCAAATGTGATGTACGAATCAAACAATGGCCAAATTTTATCTTTCAATTTTAATTGTGTTTTGTTCTTTTAAAATATTTTATCTTATTTTTTGGTTGGATTCAAATATTTAAAGTTAAATAGTAAATTTTAAGTGTAGATATTGGAAAGAAGAGAAATCTTTGATCAACTGATAACTAATGGAGAAAAATAGATCATAATGTTATTAATTTAGTATATATTTAATGACATGTATGTTTTTCTATCTACATTGTTTTCCATTTTACCATATGATGAAAAAAAACAAGTTTTTATTATTGCCCTTTTATTTTGATATCTTAATATATCACCTAATGAACTTCTATTTTGATAATCCAGTAGAAATCAAATATTTTGAATCCAAAGTCGAATACCTTTGTTTTGAATGACATTTGATATTTCTTAAAAATTTTAGGTGAATTCTAAGATGCTCCTAGAAGTTTAATATCTAAGATGGTGTGGCAAAATAAAAGATATTGAATAAGATTATTAAGTCATTATCAAGATTTTTGTAATCTCATCTAATGGCCTGTATTTTACCACACTACCCTGGGTACGAAACCTCCAATGATACCTTAGCAAGTACCAAAATTTTATACTTTTTCTTTCATCCAATGTTCAAATTTTTATTCTGTGTGTGAGTGTGCATCTAATGATTTTATCACTCCTATTGTTACAAAAAAAGAAAGAAAGAAAGAAAAATCGGATCCAAATATTTCTTTGTTTTCAATAAAGAAAGAAGGGATTTAATTTCATTAAGTTGCACATTATAACTTGACATATGAACAATGACATCTTAACAAGTGGGGACAACATCCCAAAATTTCGAGATACATTTTAAGTATTAAAAAATAAATTAGCAATGAATGCAATTGATTTCATTTTTTTCTTGTAGATAACTAATTGATTTCTCATTAATTAAATTATAAATATAAAATTGAATGTGAAACCTATAACAAACAAAAGATGTCATTACTATATCGCAAAAATATAAAATATTGTTATGATCAAAATTTCCTTTAAAACTTCGGTATCCATTTTGTGATTTTTTTTCCATCTTTTGGTAGACTTTAAATATTTAGAATCAAAGAACAAATCCAAATGGTAGAAATTGAGGGAAAAAAACGTTTGAAGTAGTAATCAATGGAAAGAAATAAAATAATGACAAGTTTAGAGTATATTTAACGTCGCAATTATATATTGCGCACACAAGTTTTTCGCCCTTGATTTTTTTTTTCTCTCTTTTATAATCAGCCTATGTAATGAAGGCCAGGGAAGCCTAACTATTGGGATTGTTCCTTTGATCGTTCGCTTGAAGAATGGTGTGGAATGAATTTAAGACAGAAGTACTGGAGATGGTCAAGGTTATTGGAATATCTGGATTGGAGTTGCTTGCGGGGTTATTTGGTATCGGAGGAGTGACGAGAAACACAAGGGTGATGGGGTTATTTGATATTTGAACTAGAGAGACACAAGGGTGATGGGGTGGTGGAAATAATGAGACGTATGGGAAACTCTTACTGTAGAAATGTTCTTTAATGTTGGCCTATCTACATTGGTTATAAAAAAAATCAATGTATATAATGATATAGTTGCATTTTTGCAATTTCTAGCAACTTTGAATGTTTGTTGTAATAAAAAGTTGACATTATAAATTATGTGGTGGTATTTTTGTAAATATGAATTATTTATGATGTCAAATGGAATAAAAGATTAACATAAAAAGGCTAACGCCAATAAATTAATATGTTAATTTCTTATAATCATGTTCAAAAGACAATCGAATCATCTATGTTAAATGTTTATATGCCAATTATTATTAAATAACTAATGTTTATTATTGTTCCTTCCTCTTATAAAGTTTTTCTTTCACTCTATTTGTTATCTAGATTCTCTTTCACTTCACATTTATTTAATTTTGTTGTCACCCCATTTTACATGACAGAGGCATAATAGGATAATATACAATGAATGTTACTTGATCATTAACTAATGAGATACAAGTCATTGTTTCTATACTTTAAGAGTATTGATTATCATGGATATGAAAGCTAAAAACTACTTATTATGGATATGAAAGCAATGATTAGGCATTTCTATAAGGGTTCACTATTTTTAAGATCAAATTAATTACCATGAATATAAAAAGTAAGAATTTGTTTTATGAATACCATGAAGACAATTAATATTATTTTTTTTGTGTGAGAATTTGTTTTATGGATACCATGAATGCTACTCGATCATTAACTAATAAGATGTAAGTTGCTATTCCTATGCTTTATTTTCTTAATGGAGCGAATTTGAGAGTACTTATTGTCATGGATATGAAAGTGAAAAACTAGTTATTATGGATATCAAAGCAATGATTAGGCATTTCTATAAAGGTTCACTATTTTTAGGATCAAATTGATTGCCATGAATATAAAAGCGAGAATTTGTTTTATGGATACCATGAAAATGATTACTATTACTTTTTTTGTGCAAAAAATTCCTAAATTTTATTCATTGATAGTTTAGACTATGAGGATATCGGTTTGCTAATCCTTATTAACATTTAGGGAGATATAATATTTATAACCAAGACTATTGTAAATAATTATTGAAGACAATCAATCTTCAATAAGAAATTCTTTGAATACTATTATAACTACCCTAAGTTTATCCATTAGTTGTCTTCTTTTGTTGAAATTCTTTAGCATCAGAAATTCTCTGGCATCTCATGAGTGTTTTCATGAATTATGAATAATCATGGTAAAAAATGAAGAGAATGATAAGGTAGTGGTAGTGCTAGGACGAAAAGTAAAAAAGAAATATCAATCTAAGTAAAATTATCGATTCCGGTAAATTAGCATCATTGCCATTGTCTTTAGTTCTTCAAATGTTATTATACTATATCTTAAATGAAGTTAATGTTTATCTTTTTCTTCACGTCTACATTGAATCAGATTTGCACAACATTTGTTCAAACAAGGCCGGGAATCAAACAGAAAGTCCACCAGAGCAATAACGAGGCCTAAACTTCGATTTGTGAATCACTTAGTGAAAGATCATAAAGCATATAGTCTTTGATTGTGAATCACTTAGTGTAAGATCATAAAGCATATAGTCTTTGATAATTTGTCAATAGTTGTCTTGAAGGTACTTGTTTATGCGATAAAATTTTTGAATCACTACTTTTGGGAATGTTATATATGGAGCATTTGTCATGGCCATTGTATACTTTTATGAATTCCTCACGCATCAGTATTTAATTAGGGATGTTGTTAGTAGTAGTTATGTCTATAAAATCATGAAAAATTTTGTGTTTATTATTATTATTTTTTATATAATGACTGTGAAGAGATTTGAACCTGTAACCTCCAATATATTATATACTTAAATCACCCATCACTAATACAATGTATTATATATTTAAATCACTCATCACTAATACAGCGTTATGCCTACCTAGCGGTTTGTTTATATGTATATGCTAGGTCAGTCTTACATAATTGAGAGGTACAAAGTAGAAGAGATTTGGATAATTTATACTTCTATGGCTTGTTTAAGAGTAAAAGAAATTAGAAAAGATTTTTCTTTTTATTTTACTTTATAATTTTACGACGATATTTGCTCAGTTTCCTCTCACTTTATTGTTATTATGTTTCATAGACGCAGAGCGGTGGACTTGAAAGACCATGGCAGCTTCATAATGTAGCAACGTGAATCTTTTCCTCAACATCTTTTGCTGTTTGCTGAAGGATCTATTGAACTCGCATTGAAAGTTTTTAAAGTAAATATTCGTAGCAAGAAATTTATCGGCAAGAAACCGGAAGAACAAATACTTAAGAAAAGGATGTTCAGATGGGGTTTCATTACTATTAATGCAATAGAATTTGTTTCAATTGAAGAAAATATTTGGGTGCAAGCATTGCAGTTTGATACTAATTTTTTGGCTTGGATGTTGGTGTTATTTATATTTGATGAATTATTTAATTATTAAATTACCATCTAATGAGGACCTCTCCCACTTCCAATTGGAGTTAAGCAGATTGGGCAATCACTTGTCAGTATAAATCTAAACATATCACAAGTGAAACACATTACTTGGGGAGCACAAGGAAGCAAAAGAACGGGGACCTCACTGTTTTGCAGATAATGCATTTCCCACCACTACAAGGTTCTTCGTCTCAATCCCCTAATGGTGTTAGAATAACAAATTTCTGTTGCTGCTTTGCAGCTTGAGCAGCTGCCTCAAGTCTACGATTATCATCTTTGCTACTTTGGAAATTAATTCTATCCCCATGCATATTTTCTCTATTTTTTATATTAATCTTCTCCACAATTTCTCCCTAAAGAGCCATGCGGCGAGAATTAGTGCTTTGGTTTCGTCCGTAGCCATCAACTCCTTCTTTAGCTTATTTTGTTATGAACTATTTTGCAACATTATTGGATTAGATAAGGCATATGCTCCCATGATATATATTTTTAGGAAAAGTTTACAATGAAAATAACTTTGACAGTATGTGATTTACATGGGATAGAAAAATGGTAATGAAGATCAATAGAAAGTTAGTCGTATTAGCTTGAATGCTAAAAAACTTATAGGATACTAATCAACGGAACTTGGTTGGAGACGATAAAGAAAAGAAACTTGGATATAATCATTTGTCTAAGGAAATCATAATAGCGATATGATTTATCTAATTATAACACATCTAGAATATTAATTGCAAAACACATTGTACAATATTAAATATCAATTGCATGATTTATCGCAAAAAGCTTGCATCAATATTTCATATTGCATGCATGACCACTAAATTATACATAAAAGGATGAAGCATAACTATTTATGTTTAGAATCCCTACTTTTATGATTACATCTTTGCAAGTAAGCTTGTTTGCAGCATACGCGCAACTGCTCTCGTTGATCTTGTGGCAGAAGCCTACTGGCCACCTCCCATTCCCACACTTTAGGTAAGACCAAATACCAGTATGCGTGCTTCATAGGTATAAAGTAGCCTTTAATATTTATACTAATATACTCTACTCTATTTGAATTTTGTATATCTGGTTAATTCATGTAAATTTTATATTATCTAACTTATTATTCATAGTTGCATTTAATATATTTTGCTTGACATTCTCTTCTAATGGAACTTATAGGCTCAAAGGGGTGAATTGACTTTAAAAAATAATTTCAAGTGAAGATTTGTATTAAAGTATACTCAAAACTGTATGAATACAATAAAGAAATTCTTGAAATTTAATATGTTGTTTTAAAAATATATAAAATTTTATCAAACATTGCAAATGCCTTAAAGATATTTTTTAATAATTTTTTCATGAAAATAAATGTGAAAAAACTTGTATGTGCATTTCTTGAAAGAATGAATAAAATCTTTGAAATAATAGAAGTGTAGGAAAGAAGAAAGAGCATCAAGAATATTTATAGAGGTATAATGATCTCAAAGGAATGCTTTTTGTGCTCACTTCTCTTTTTTCAAGTTATTAAGTATCATTTCAAGTATTGAAGTATTCACTAATTTTGATAAAAATTACAATACTTAACTTTATTAGATTCACTTAATATTTATTAGGATTTCTACCAATCAACTAGCATTATAAGATTTATCCGATTTCCATTAGGATTTCAAATGCTATCTAACTTTACAAGATTTCATTAATCTATACTAATATTTCAACAGTCTTAAGAAGAAATTTTTTTCACAATCTTACTAGGAGATTTTACAAGTATTCATTCTAAAACATTTAAGAGTGGATATAAAAATTTTGGCTGAAGAGATGAAGAAGAGATTTAGCTTGTTGGAAGAATGAGAGCTAAAATATTCGCAAGTTAAAGTGTAATGGCTTGGTATGTCTTCCTCCAAAGTAATGAACCCTATTTATTGGAAAATCTAGATGAAGATGGCCTATTTTTTAATATAACTTGTTTCCAAAGTTGTCTTCTTTGATCTATATGTTGAATATACAAGTTTGGATTAAGTTGGACCAGATTTGGATACTTGATAACTTCAAAACTGAATTTTGTCTAAAATAGCAACCCACTTACTATCTCACTAGATTTTTGAATTTTCCCTCCACCTTTGGAAATCAGTAGTAAAGATGTTTATTAAACATGTTTAATGCATAGGGAAATCAATAGTAAAAACTTTTATGTGGAAATCAGTCCCAAGATCAATATGAAGGAGAAATTATGCATATGATCAGAGACAGTAATAGGCATGTTTGACCCATATGATTAGTAAGGATGAAGTAGTCAAAATCAATATATCAGAACACACATATTGAGAAGTATGCAATACATACTAGAAAGTGATCACGCATGAACTTGCTTTAGAGAAGGTAAAAAGAATAGTGGAGGTAAAAAAGTAATATAAGATGACAAATATAAGAAAGGGTAGAGATAGAATCAGTAAGTTGTCATTCAAATATATTAATTCTTTAGATAACAAGTAATTAGAAATTTTGGTAAACAAATTGGTATTTATAGAAGTATTTTGTTAAGGAAAGATTTATGGAAATCCTTTTAAGGAAAGATTTGTAGAAATTCTCATAATTTTTGTACATAATTATAGGGATATTACTAGCTTAATTATGATATGCCATTAATGTAGGAATATTTTAGTCTATTTGTTTTTGTTTTTGTTTTTGTTTTATTGTTTTATAAAACAATTTTTTAAAACTATTTTAAGAACAGATCTTAGAAATAGATAACTTAAAAAATTCATTTGGCAAACTGTTCTGAGTTTTATTTCTTTTACAAGCTTTAGTTAACTTTTTCTAAAATCAAAACCACTAGTTCAGCTTAATAACGTGAACAATATGGTCCACTCACTCAATACCCTACTAGCAACAAGCGGGAGAGCACAACAAAAAGACAACAAGTTTAGCAGCATTACTACGACTACAACAAATGAAAAAGCACAATAGAGAGACATCATTTTAAGTATCATCTGGTGATGGAAGGTACGATCAACAATGGAGAGACCAAAAGGGGAATCAGGAAGAGAATATGGTAGATTGGAAGCTGAACAAATGAGGAAGACAGAGATTCACTTTTGCTTTATTTACAAAATTACCACCGTACAAAGGAAGAACAAAAACAAAATGAGAAAACAGATGAAAGTTGTTCCTGTTTTTTGATTTTTAAAACAACAATTTAAGTGATTGTTTTTAAAAACAAAATTTTAAAAACAACTTCCCAATTAGGTTTTTTATTCTTTTTGTTTTAAAAAACTGAAAACAGTTTTTAAAAATCATAACCAAACAGGCTCTTTGTTTTCTATTTTTAGATACATCAGTTGTATATATAAATGTATATATATTCTGATAATTATCATCAGAAATTAATAGAAGAACATTATCTCTGTTTCTCATCAAATTCCGTTCTCTCTCTCTCTCTCTAAAACAACATGGTATTAGAGTTGGTTAGATCTCACCGCCTGCCCTAGGAGACTCACCACCTCAAGTTCGGCTTGTCCTAAGAATTCGGTGGCCATTAGTAGTGCACGTGACTCTCATGTGCCGCTTCTATTTCAGACGTTCTCTCACATGCACCGGTACGTGAAGGCACGTACGCAAGCGTCTTGTCTTCCTACCCTCTTGTTTGACGTCAACTTAACCTTTCCAATCGTTTCCCTCTTATTTTCGGGGCAGGGATTTTGTTTCAGTATTGTTTCTCAAGTTTCTAGGTTGTTTCAGTACTACGGATTGCATTTGATCTTGTTTAGGGAGTTTAGATCATTAGTTCTATTGGTTAATTTGGTTGCATAGTGTTACGTCTCTTTAATAGTAGAAAATAAAGTTACAACAGAAGTTATTCCTATAATAACAAAGATCACTGATCACAAGCTTAATGAATCCAATTATTTAGATTGGAGTAAGACAATTCAACTCTATTTACGGAGCATCGGTCAAGATGTTCATCTTACTAATAATCTTCCTACGGATGGCACAAAGCAAGCTTGGTTGAGAGATGATGCTCGACTATTTTTACAAATCTGAAATTCGATTCACAATGAGGTACTTAGTTTGATTAATCACTATGAACTTGTAAAGGAATTAATAGACTATTTGAATTTTTTGTACTCTAGAAAAAGGAATATTTCTCATACTTATGAGGTGTGTAGTGCATTTTACCATCTGGAGAAACGTGATAGGTCCCTCACAATTTATTTCATGGACTTTAAGCGTGTTTATGAGAAGCTTAATGTGTTATTACCTTTTAGTCCTGATGTGAAAGTCCAACAGAGTCAACGGGAGAAGATGACTATAATAAGTTTCCTTACCAGTCTTTCCTTAGAATTTGAAGCTTCTAAATCCTAAATTTTATTTGAACCTAAGATGCCTTCTCTTTAGGACATTTTTTCTAGATTACTTCATATAAAGAATCTCTACTCTTATCCTTCTACTAGTAACAATAGTGCACTTGTGAGTTGTGGTAGCTAGAACCATTGCGGAAATAATAGAATGGGAGGTACTACCAATCATGACAATTACAGTTAGGAGTCAGGTGGTATTGTGTGTTACTATTTTTATGAGCCAGGGCACACAAAGCGCAACTGTAAGAAACTTCAAAATAAATAACAAAGAACTCAACCAACAAATGTTGCTCACATCACAACACTTTTTGAAAAAAACTACTTCGGTTTTGGCTGATAAGTTCTCTCAATTTCCACAGGAGTCACTGAAATCTACAACTCTATTCATTATTGCAAATTGTTAAGACAGGTAAATCCACTAAGTTCCTTATGCCTTTATCATCTCAATGGGTTGTTAATTCTAAGGCCACAAACCATATGATAGGTAATCCTAATCTATTCTCCTCTTTCCAGCCTCATACTACCACCCCTTATGTTACTTTAGTAGATGGATCCACCTTTCTTGTTTTAGGTTCTAGGACTATTAACCTAACCTTATCACTTTTATTAACTTCAGTATTAAGTTTACCTGAATTTTCTTTTAACCTTATTTCTGTTAGTAAACTTACACAATCCTTAAATTGTTGTATCTCATTCTTTTCGGATCATTGTTTATTTTAGGATCTCACGATGAAGCAGACTATTGGTAAAGGTCATGAGTTTGAAGGCCTCTACATCTTTGATACACAAGTTCCAAGTTCTATTGCCTGTTCCAGTGTTCTACCTCCCTTTAAGGCACATTATTGATTGGGTCATCCTTCTCTACCTTCCCTAAAGAAAGTCTACCCTCAGTTTCAACAATTTTCTTCCTTAGATTGCAAGTCATGTTAATATGCCAAATATCATCGTCTTCCTTTTATTTTTAGGGTCAATAAATAGGTTGTGTCCCTATTTAAGTTAGTTCATTCTGATGTTTGGGGTTCTTATTCTATAACCTCTAAATCTGGTCTTAAGTATTTTGTTACTTTTATTGATAACTACTCTCGTGTTACCTGATTATATTTAATGAAAAATCTTTCTAAGTTATTTTTTCATTTTTGTGCTTTTTGTGTTGAGATCAAAACTCAATTCAATGTTTTTGTGCATACTTTACAAAGTGACAATGCAAAAGAATACTTTTCAAATTCCTTTTAGTCTTACATGCTTCAGAATTGAATGCTTTACCAATCTTCATGTATTAATACACTATCCCAGAATGGGGTTGCTGAATAAAAAAATAGATATTTACTCGAAGTTGCATAAGCCATTCTCTTTCAAATGAATGTTCCTAAGCAATTTTAGGCAAATGCTATTTCCACTGCTTGCTTTCTAATCAACCGGATGCCTTGCTCTGTGCTTGATGGTGGTGCTTCTTATACTACCCTTTTTCCTTCCAAAAACTTATTTCTTATTAAACCTCAAATATTTAGTTGTACTTGCTTTGTTTGAGATGTTCGTCCTCAAGTCACTAAATTAGACCTTAAATCTCTTAAGTGTATTTTTCTTGGATACTCTCACTTTCAGAAAGGATACAGGTGTTTTTTGCTTAATCTTAATCATTATCTTCTATCTATTGATGTCATTTTTCATGAACATACTCCTTTCTTCTCTTCAACTCCTTCTAGCCAAGAAGAGGAAGATGATCTATTAATATATACTATCCATCCATCACATCTAGAACTAGTTCCTACACTACTTACAGGACCTAGTCGACCACCCATCATACATGTCTACTCCAAACGTCAACTGGATGTTACTACCTCCCATCCAAACTCATGCTCTTCACCATCACCCTTCGTCATCAGATCCCATCTTGAGTGAACATGATCCCAGCCTTGATCTTCCCATTGCTTTATGAAAAGGTAAACAACATTATACTTATCCTATTTCCTCCTTTGTTTCCTATAATCAATTGTCACCTTCTTCCTACTCTTTTATTACTTCTCTAGACTCTATTTCATTTCCTAAAACTGTTCATAAAGCTTGACCCACCCAGGATGGCGTGATGCTATGTTAGAAGAGTTAACAGCCTTGATATCAATGGCACATGGGATTTAGTGGATCTACTTGTAAAAAAGAAGGCTATTAGTTGCAAGTGGGTGTTTACAGTTAAAGTAAACCCTGATGGTTCAATTGCTCGTCTTAAAGCCCACCTTGTTGCTAAAGGGTATGCTCAAACATATGGTATTGATTACTTAGATGCTTTTTCTCTAGTTGCTAAACTCACCTCAATGCGGTTGTTCATTTCAATGGCTGCCACTTATAAGTGGCCTCTGCACCAGTTAGATATTAAAAATACTTTTCTCCATGGTGATCTTCAAGAAGAAGTTTACATGGAGCAATCACCTGAATTTGTTGCTCAGGGGGAGTATGGAAAAGTGTGTCATCTTCACAATTCGTTATATGGATTGAAACAAATCATCTTCATAAGTTGTTGTATGGATTGAAACAAAGTCCTTGTGCTTAGTTTGGTAGATTCAGTGAGGCTGTTCTAAAATATGATATGAGCAAAAGCCAATGTGATCACTCAGTATTCTATAAGCAGTCAGGAATTAGTATAATTCTACTTATTGTGTATGTCGATGATATTGTGATCATTAGAAATGATGATTCAGGCATTTCATCTCTTAAGTCCTTCCTTCACTTGCAATTCTAAATAAAAGATCTGGATCAGTTGAAATATTTCTTGGGAGTGGAGGTTGCAAGAAGCAAGAAAGGTATCTTTCTATCCTAAAGAAAATATGTTCTTGATTTGTTAGAAGAAATAGGAAATTAGGAGCCAAACCATGTGGTACACCAATGACTCCTAACTTGCATCTTGCAAAGGATGATGGTGAGTTGTTTGAAGACCTTGAGAAATATAGGAGATTGGTTGGGAAGTTAAATTACCTCACCGTGACTCGTCCTGATATTACACACCCTGTTAGTGTTGTAAGCTAATTTATGGCCTTCCTAATGTTCAATCATTGGGCAGTCTTGGAACAAATCCTTTGCTACTTAAAAGGAGCTTCAGGACATGGCTTGTTATATGCAAATAATGGACACACTAATATTGAATGCTTTTCTAATGTAGACTGGGCTAGATCAAAGGTTAACAGGAGATCCACCATAGGATATTGCATCTTTATTACTAGAAACTTAGTATCATGGAGAAGTAAGAAGCAAAATGTGGTGTCACAATCTAGTGCAGAATCTGAGTGTAGAGCAATGGCTCAATTAGTGTGTGAAATTATTTGGACATATCAGTTGTTGAATGAAGTTAATCTTAAGTCTTCACTGCCAGCAAAGCTATGGTGTGACAACCAAGCTGCTCTTTATATTGCCTCTAATCCTATCTTTCACGAACATACCAAACATATTAAGATTGATTGCCATTTTATTCGTGAAAAGATACAAGAAAAGTTCATTTTTACTGGGCATGTCAAAATAGGAGACCAACTTGGAGATATCTTCACAAAAGCTTTGAATGGAGCTCGAATTGATTTTATTTGTAATAAGTTGGGCATGATTAACATCTATTCTCATAATCTTTGTACATAATTATAGGGATATTACTAGCTTAATTATGATAGGCCATTAATGTAGGAATATTGGTTTTCTATTTTTAGATACATTAGCTGTATATATATATGTACATATATTTTGATAATTATCATTAGAAATCAATAGAAAAGCATTCTCTCTATTTCTTGTCAGATTTTGTTCTCTCTCTCTCTCTAAAACAACATATTTTAAGGCAATTTTATGCATTAGGGGTAGCAACATAAATCTTCAAATAAATATCATGCAAGATGTTTAAAGAAAGAGAGGGAGATGACAGCAATAACCAAAAACCTAAGCACTTATGAAGTGAACCTGCATGGTGAAATAACTAGGGGTTGAAACATTAAGACAAATTAAATCATGAAGGTCCAGGAGTCAAAGACATAGAGCAGTAGACGTAGCATTTAGTCCATAGTGGAAGCAAGCATTTTAGGATAAATATTCATTAACATAAACATCCATAAACCATACAATATGACAGAAACATTCAGATCAGATCGAAACATGCAGGAAGACATATCAGAATCATTCAGGCAGTGGATTTAGCATAGTAGTAGAAGTTCCAAAAGACATACTTAAAAGCTAAAACTTTAAGCAAAAGATAATAACAACCTAATTAATTTTATCTGCATATGCATAAATAGATTTCAAAAAGGGATTAAGGGATAAATGCACAACTACTATTAAATAACTAGCTGGCCTATTTAAGGCTACAAAGGAGGGGGATCTGGAGAGCGACTGAGCAGCAGCTGCAAAATGGTATTAATTTGGCTTTGAAGCGTCTGAAAAACTGTGTCAACTCTTCCAGTTAGCCTTGTAACATCAGTTTCCATCTGATGCACCCTTTGATTAGTTGAGAACCCAGCAGAGGAAGCAGGTGGAATGGGTGTTGGGTTGGATAGCGGGGGGGAAACAGGAGATGGTAGTGAAGTTGTAGGAGGGATATTAGCCTCTAGGAGCATAGGATCCTCAAAGAAGGTAGTGGAATCTAAGGTGATGCTGTTGGAGTGTGGAAGGGATGGTGGAGGAATGGGTACAATGATGGAAGTGGAAGTTTGGACAGCAACTTGACTGTTTGGCTTACGGAGTTGTTCTAAGTTGGCATGTGGTATAGGAGTGGATGGTGAGTGAGTTTGTACTTGTGATTGAGGTATAAGGATAGGATTTGGTTGAGAGGTCCCAGGAAGAAGTTGAGTAAGTTGGTTGGGATTGTTTGAAGCTTGTTCAACCCATATGCTCCATTGCCTATGCTCTTCATCCCCTGTGGTGACAAATTCAGTAGTTGTAAAGCATAATGAGCATTGAATGGGAAGTGCAGGTCTGCCCATTTCCCTAAAGTAAATTTCTGGTAAGTTTGTGATCAAGGAAGGGTCATTGGTCATGTAAAGGGCCCTAGAATACCAACTGCTATAGCACAATTTATTTGAAATTAGGTCGGATGAGGCTTTGGGTGAGCCAGTTCTGTCTGCAGATTCTTCTTGCTGCATATAGGCATTTGGCTCTGAATTTTGTTCTTCTTGAAAGCTTGGTTCAGATGGATCTTTTTCTGTTTGAGTTTCAAATCTGGTTTGGTTTTCTGCTTGACGTTCTTCACTTCCTTCCTCGAGATCAAGATCCATGTAAAAGCCCTCTTGTTCTTGTTGACTGTCTGATTCTGACCTTTCTTGTTCTTTGTCCTCTTCCTTCTTCTCTTCTTGTCTTTCAGCATCTTCTTCTTCCTTCCTTTTCTGTCTTGCTTCTTCAAGTTCATCTTCAATTATTTTGTGAACCTTCATATCAATGCTTCCTTCATCTTCAGAAGAGTTATCTACCTCAGTTTCTTCATCCCCTCTAGTGCTACTACCTGAGTACAAATCAATGAGCTCTTTTTCTTTCTTCCTTCTTCTCTTGTTTTCACAATAGTTAGGCACAAAACTAACTTCTAATACTCTACTTGATCTTCTTTGTTGCTTCAAAGCTGCCCTTTTTGTAGCCCTTTTCTTCTTAACACCACAGCTGCCTCCCATTTTCATTTTCTTGAGTGTTTTTGCTGCTTCTTTCAATTTCCTAGCTTCTCCTTGTCTAATAGTTTCTTCCAACTTTCTCTTCCCTTTCTTTCTTGCTTCCATGATATTCTCCTCCTCCTGATTTCCACCATTTCCTCCCTCATTTATGTTAATTCCTCCAGTAGAAGGAACAAAGGCAAATAAGCCTACCTCTTCTTTTTCTTCGTCTAAGCTGTTTTCTTTCTCATCTCCATTTTCTTTCTCTTCGTAAAATTTATCAAGAAATTCTTTCATTTTATTACTCCTTGAATTTTAGCACTATTATTGGGAATTTAGGCTGTTGAGAGATGTTTCTGAAGTGAGATAGAATTATAAGATTCTGTGTTGAGAGTTATGCCTTAGCGTACCCTTTATATAGGCATTGTATTGGAGCTTTAGGATTCTGATACTGCTTGGAAGTTGGAACTGATAAATAAGGTAAGCTGTTTCAAATAGTCAGTCGTTCATCAAACGATTCTATCTTTTAATTAGAAGGGGAAAGAATTGTGTCTTATCCTATTGAAAAAAATGTTAACTTTTTTTTATTTAGTTATAATATTTTAGCTTTCATACGCGAGACAACTTTTTAATGGTAAGAATCTGCAGCAGTGTAACATCCCTGTGTTATATCCTTGTCCCTTTTTGGTTAAATAATCGATAATTATAATTGATTGTGCCAATTTTGTTTTCTTAGTATACCTTTAAAAGGCAAATAATCTTATGTTTTTCGTATGTAACTTTTAATCGGTCAAAATTTTTTGATTTTTTCTAATTCCTAACTATATTTTCTTGTTGATATATTTACTATAGCATAGTAAGAAAATCTCGCGATAAAAATTAGTATTTTTAGAATTTATAAAAATAATTATTCATCTTACAAACGAAATGTGACATATGCTAATTTTTTAATAATTTTTTTTGAAAAATTATGAAGAGTTCTAGGGTTGATATCTTAATAAATCACCTATGCTCTTCATCCCTCATTTATTTAAAATTTTCCAATTCCGTCTATCGATATTATGGAAAAGCTAAAAAGAAATATTTTTATTACTTTCCTTTAAGTTTGACATCTTAATAAATCATCTACTAATCTACTATTTTGATAATGGGTAGAAATCAAATATTTGAATACAATTATTTCTTCATTTGTAATAAAGGAAGAAAGGATTTAATTCCATTAAGTTGCACATTATATATGTCAATGATATCATAACAAGTGTGGACAGCATCCCAAAATTTTGAAATACATTGTAAATGTTAGACAAAATAAATTGATGAATTAATCAACAATAAATGCAATATATTTTTCCTTTTTTAGATAATTAATGGATTTCTCATTAAATTATAAAAATACAATTGAATGTGAAACCTATACCAAACAATAGATGTCAATATTATATAAAAAATATAAAATATCGTCTCGTTATTTTGAATTTTTTCCATCTTTCGGTCAACTTTAAGTATTTAGAATCAAGGAACAAATACAAATATTACCAAAAAAAAATAATAATGATAACAAATACAAATACTAGATATTGGGGGAGGGGATCTTTTAACTAGTAATTAAAGGATAAATAAATCGATAATGTTATTAATTTTATTAATTTAGAGTATATTTAATGTTGCAAATATGTGTTGTGCACACGTGTTTTTCACCTTAGACTTTTTTCTCTCGTCTAATCAACATATGTAATGAAAGCCAAAGGAAATTAGCTGAGTCCTCAAAGTATTGAGGTGGGATTATTTGAGTCTTTGAGAGGTTAAGTGGGAAAAGTATGCTTAGGCCTTGTAAAAGAAAAAGTGTTAGTGAATAATTATCAAGGTTGGTTTTGAATCTTGGGAAAGTGGAGTAGACCTAAATGAATAATTTCTTCTTATGGACAATCAAACCACTATACACTAATGCTATCTTTCTTTTCCTTTATACTTTTATTTCTTGTCCTTTATTGTATATTTTTATCTATTATTTACTTTATCTTTCATATTTACTTTCTAATTGCTTTTTGGGGTATGAAATGGCAAGTGTTTTAAAATCTTAATTCTTTAAATTTTTTAACAATAATTCACCCCTATCTTAGTGTATTTTTGTCCTATCATTAAGTAACTTGTATAAAATTTAAAAACAATGGTGCTATTTGAAAACAAAAAGAGTTAAATAATGGTATTATTTGCAAATTTTATCATGAAACTCTTTCAACCATAAAATTCTCTCTCTACCATGGTATGTTCACATTTCAATTTTAAGATAATTCTCTTTACTTTTTGTATTTATGCTCATAAATTATTTTGTGATATTGAAAATTTATCAACTTGTTGGTAAATCTATGGTATTTTTCACTTACTAAAAAGCACAAAAAATAAATTTAAGGACTTTTTTAACATTTGTGTTTTTTCTTGCATTTTGGTTTCTAGTTTTAAAATCAACCATATTTGATTACTTTTCATTTTGATATAGGTTGTATTGTTAAGAAACTTTATTTCATTATTATTATTATTTTTTAATGCAGGTCACATTTGAGACATGAACATCAATAATGAATTAAGCATATTCAGATAGAATGATATTCACTCACTACAATAAATTAATACTTATGCCATAAATTATGGCATGAAAATTTAAAAATTGTGGTAATTTTATCTCTTATCACAAAATAAAAAATTTCAAACAAATGTATAAAAAATTAAAAAATTTATACTATAAAAAAACTTTACTTGTGGTAACATATTACTTGTGCCACAAACGAAGTTATGAGAACATATTTTTCATAACAAAGTTTCACTTGTACTACGGAACAATTTTACTCATAGCAAAATATTACTCGTATCATAAAACTAAGATATGAGAACATATTTCTCATGGCAAAATATCACTTATACTACAAAAAAATTTTACTTGTAGCAAAATATCACTTGTGCCACAAAACTAAGTTATGAGAATATACTTCTCATAGCAAAATATTACTTGTACTATGAAAAAATTTTACTTGTGATAAAATATCACTTGTACCATAAATTAAAATATAAAAATGCATTCGTTATGACAAAATATCACTTACACTACGAATTAATACCATGGGTAAGATCACAACTAAATATATCATTTTTGTGGTATATATATATATATATATATATATATATATAAAGTTATTTATAATGAGTGCAACGTGCTGCAATATAATAGACAATAAAGAATATAAATATTTATATGTTATGGGTGTTTAACAAATAATTAATTCATAACCTGAGTTAGAGACCTTTAACTATTTTACTAAGTTAAACAACTATTTTAAGAATTTGGTAATCAACTTATATGATCAACTAATTGGTCCCAATCAATTAAAATAAAAAAGTTACACAACCTCACATTTTCAATTAGCTGATTCATAAAACGTATATAAAAAGATAGAACTACCCATAAATTATTTAGTTATGTATATTTATTATTTTTTAAAAATAATAACGATAGGAGTTAAACCCTAAAGCTTAGGCTATGTAAGAAAGAACTCAATTATTAAACTTCTAAGTATTTTTATTTACACATATACCAAATTTCTATTATAATGTAATAGTTTTTCATAAACAATTAATAACCATTTAACTTTTCATTAATTAAATTTACATAATAAAATCAATATACGTCAAACAAAATAAATATTACAATATGTTAAAGATTATGCTATATAATTATTTGATGAATTTAAATTCTTTACATATTAAAATTAAAGATTAATAGGATTAACCTATACATATATATACAATAATTTTTTCAATTTGTTATTTAGCCTAATTTTTAAAATGCCACTTAAATGAAAATAGATCATTTAAAGTATAAATATTATAAAAGATTTATTTTTATTACATTATATTATTCTTAAAAAATATGTTGATGAAGAAGATATATATTATAAAAATACTGAAATCATTATATTATATATAAACAGTATGATTTGTGGCATAAGTTATAACAAGTTTTATTATAGAAATATGTAATAATAAGTTTTACATTTATGATTGTAATATTAATGAAACTTTCATTACAAAATTTAAAATAATAATTATGTAAAATCATATATAATTTAATAATAATTAAATTATTATATTAAAAATATTATATTAAAAATTTTAAGTAAATTATATTTAAGTGATATATATAAAATAGTGTAAAATTTTATTTTTGTTCCTCATTAATTTTAGTTGTATTAATTTTTTCCACAGAAATATTTTGTAATAATTTATTCCCTCCTAAATAATAGTTTAATTAACTTGGTCCACTCATTTATAATTTTATTGATGGGTTAAAAATTTGATAAATGGAAGGATAAAAATTAAATATAAATAACATATGAGGGATGAAAATAATGCTAAATATTTGTGATTATTTGTGAATGAAAAAAATATATATTATAAATAAAAATTTAAAATGTAAATAATTTATAATAATTTAAAATTTAATTTATAATTAAAATTTAAATATACATGATAATTCAAAGTTATGATTTATATAGATATTTATTTCATATAATTCAACTTTTACTAAATGAATTTTTAGAAAATAATATAAATTTGATTAAAAAATGTAAAAATTTTACTTTTATCTTATAATAACTCAATTAATATTAATTAATAAAAAAATAATACAAAGATAAAATTAACTAATTAATTATTTATAAAATATAAAATTGATATAAGACATTTGTAAAGAACAAATTTGATACAAGCAAAATTAGGAATGGGATACATGAGAATTTAGTTTAAGAAAATAATTTTTAAAATAAAATCATAAAGCATTTTAGCATTAGTGTATTTTTACTATATGTATTCATGTAATATTTTGTTATTATATAATTAGTATTACATGAATATAGTTTTATTTTTTAAGTTAATCGTTTAATTAAAATTTTGTATAAAATATATTATATTATAATACTAAAAAAGCAAATTAGCGCAATAATAAGACTTGACATGCTTTAGCTTAGAGATTATTTTAGCTAGTTATATTAGTTTATGTAACAATTTTATTTTAATTTTTGCGATGATTTTACTTGTGGTAATATGAATTACTAGCTATGGATGTAACTTTCTTACCATATTTGTTCTCGTGGCTAGTAAACTCATGGCAAAAAAATTCATTTATGCCATAGGACTTTTTTTCTCATGACAATTTTCTTACCCTACTCACTTGGTAATGAGACCATTCAACCGGTATTCTTGTGACTAAATAACATAGCCCCAAAAATTTTGATCTTGTGCATGGCACAAGTGATGATTCATTGTAGTGATTACAAATTAACAGGTGTTTTTTCTTTCATCAGTACAAACCTTTTCTTTGTTATTGTTACAATAATTAAATTTTCATTTGCTTATTCTGTTTCCTTGTAGTTTTGAAATGCTTTAGATGTATACTAGTATTCAGCAATGCAAATAATTAGGTATTCCCTAATTTCATATCCAAATTGTATGGAATCAACATAAAGGGAAATTCAACTTCTTCCTATTATGAATTGAATTTGGTAAGTTTAGGGTTCTGCTGTAATTAAACAAAATTTACTTTGTTTTTTATTCCATTTGGAGTGTATATATATTATAAAGTTGGATTATTTTGTTTTTTTAAGACTTTTTGGATGTATTTCAAGTTAAAAATAGTGTAATTAGAAGTATTCTGAAATAATATACGAAATGAAAATGGCATAGAGAATGGGTTTTTCTAATAAATAATTGATTTTACTGAATATCTTTATACAAATAACTAATACTATTAGTTAGTCAAACTAGCTGATATAATCAACTAACCTACTAATATAACCAGTTATTTGCAAAATAGGGCTCATATAATCCTAGTTTATCTCAATTTGGCAACTTTTGTTATCAATGTCTATTTCAAGGGTAATTTGCAATTGGCTTATAATTACTTTGCTAATACAATTATGTAGTATATTATTTATAACTTCTGCATTATTGTTTCTAGGTCTTCTGTACTAGATTACATCATATTCAAATATTTACATAGATTCAGCTAAATTAATCACGCATCATCGAGGGGTCAAATAGCGCAACATTCATGGAAATTAACTACGGAATTGAAGGTGCAAAAGTTGTTGAGATGGTTTTAAAATAATCATCCAGGTTGCTTCTGCTTTGTTTTTAACTTTCTCAATTTAATATGTTTTAAAATTCTATTATTATTATTAAGCATATGTCAATATAAGCCTTTGCCTTTGGTCAGAAAGTGAGGTTCGAAAAACTATTTTGGAGAGAGAGTTGCAAAGTTATCCTAAAATGAAAGCTTTTTGCTTGAAAGACAAAGAGTTAATATGAGAAAGTGAGTGAGATTTAAAGGAGAGGTCTTGATGTTTGAAGGTTTTCTGGTGGGGTTAAGGATATTCCCTCAAAGTGCAAAATGTTTAGCTTACAAATTGACGAGCCTTTAATGATCATGGATTAACGCCTTTTAAGTTGAATGAATTAGTGATCTAATACCATTATAGTCATAGATTAACCACCTTAATGATCAATGTGTCAATGACTCGGGTGCCAAGTGGACATGCAATGACTTTTATGTTCAAATCAACTTATTCATCTCATTGCATCTAAGATAACTATTATAACTATCCCAAGTTTAACCATTAGTTGCCTTCTTTTGCTTAAAATCTTTGGCATCTAATGATGACTGCTTTTATGAAGTATGTAATAATCATGGTCAAAAAAGAAGAAAAAAGGAAGTACACTACACCATAAACGGCTTTTAACGGCAATTAAATTACCTTTTAGCAGCAATAAAAATTGCTACTAATTCTTTTACCGGCAATTAAACATTTGCCGTCAAAGCCTGTGTCGGTAAAGGCTATAGCGGCAATAAATCTAAATGCTGGTAAAAATTACAATAATTGCCGCTAAAAATGTTACACAATAACAGCAATTAATTAGCAGCGAATGTTATCGCCCCTAATGCCCTTATAGCATGATCGGCTTGTACAATCTTTAGTGGCAAATGTTATGCCGCTATTTATCTCTAATAATTGTCGCTAAAAGTTTTCAATAATAGTGGCAATTATTTAACGGCAAATGTTATTGCCTTTAATGCCTAATGTTTAGTGGCAAATGTTAAGCCGCTATTTATCTTAAATAATTGCCACTAAAACTTTTTAATGGTAGTGACATTTATTTAGTGGCAAATATTATTGCCTCTAATTCAAAATAATAAGCCAATCCATTCATTTTTAATGACAATATTTTATCAATAATTATCACAATAATTGCCGCTAAAGAATTTTAATAATAGTGGTAATTAATTAGCATCAAAGCTATTGCCTCTAATTCAAAAGTGTTACTATCTTTTAGTGGCAAATATTGTTGCCCCTAATATACTAATAGTTGACAATTCTCAATAAAACTCCAATTAATTGGAATTAATTTGCAATAATATTTATGATTATACTTTTTAAACATATTTTCATTATTAATATTTGGAATTCAAATTTAATTTTAATACAAAGAAGTTACTGCTAAAAGGTAATTAAATGTCACAAAATTATATCAAATTGTATTAATTTCTCAAATAAACAAGTTTAGTATAGGTTTAGTTTTAACACCTTCATATATTAGAAAATAGAAAATCACTCTAATAATTCACCTACTAATATCCATCCACCTTCATAAAACTACTACATAGCATTATAAAATTTCAACTTTTGCCAAATCATCTTATCTTGGATACTTGTGAAGATCATAGAGTATGGCCTGAAAAAATTAAATTAGAAATAGTTAGAAAATTATACATAAACACACTTCAATCTTAAAAAATATTCAATAAATAAGCATTAGAATGGGTTCTATTCTTGAAACCAGTGAATGACATGCTGTAAATCAAACTGATCTCCAAAAATTATCTTTAAAACTATTATGATTGTACACATTCAGTACAATTCCCTTCAAAATCACTACATTTAGATTGAGAAAGAATCCACACAAAACTTGCATTGGATTCCAAAGCAGGATAGAGATGATAAGTAATATCAAAATATAAAAATTGCCACTAAGCAGAGCAATCTCAATGATATACAACATGCGTAACTTCATCAACGTGAATGTGATGGAGACTAGACGCTAACTTGAAATGCTAAACAATTTAAGTAAACTAACTAGCATTTAAAAAAATAATAAAACTGAGAGAGAGAGATGCAATGTCAACAATGTGGAAATCAAAGCAGAGCTATCATGAAGCCTCCTTTAACAATCGATATATTGATAACAAATTTTTAGCTGAATGTTCAAATAAACGGGATAGACTGATTTGAGGCCTTTCTGGATAGGCATTAGAGACTCATACTAGAAATCATCTAAAACACATAATTTGCCACTAACTTTTAATCTATTGACCATAACTCCAAATATCATAATTTAGAAAAAGATCAGAACTTCCGTATTTCCAGGTTTCAAAGGAACCCCATTCCTAATGAACATCCTTATGCAAAAATCCCAATTAAAAAACAACAATTTTCTCAAATCCAATCCATCCATACAGTTAGAATCAACTACAAAATAATAAACCTAAAAAGGTCATAAACTCTCTTATCAAAATTCACAAAAACTACATGTTAACAAATATATCCACATTGTCGTTCATATATATACTTACATAATTTTGGCAGGCCAAGACAGAAAGAGCCGCCAAAGATAAAGGATGGCAAAGACTAGCAATGGAGGGGGAGAAGAAAACTAGGTTAAGGAGAAAAAACTTTCAAGCATAGATGTATTTATAACGAGACCATTCACAATGTTCAAATACTAGTCCAAGCTGACAAATTCCAACCTGCACTGCTCGCCCTCAATAGGCAATTTCAATTCAGTACCCACAGTACGTGTGCATTGCATGCAAACTGTAGCAATGGTAATTTTCTTCACTCTCTTATACATTTCAATCAACCTTTTTCCTATATTATATTTATTCTATATCATTTTTTTATAGACTAATTATTTCTATTATGTTTTTGCAGATGGAAAATGATATAATGAAAAAGAATCAACTTAGAAGGATTACAATAACATGGAAGGCATGACATATTGTGAGATAAAATAGAGATAATTGAAAATAAAAAATCAACAAAAGGATCTATTTCCATCCTTTTCCTAATATCTAGCTCAAGTGTAGAGTTAGGAAGTGCTACCTTTGAATTTACCAGCATGATACAAAGCATCTACTACAATGGGTCGTCGCTATTTTACACATGAATAATTGATTCCAGGACCAACACTAAGTCCCCTCAGTAGATGCACTATCCGAAGTATAGAAAATAACTTTTCTGAAAAAACCTGTTATAGCCAAGAAAAGGCAAAATAGAAAATTAAGCGAAGAAGGAAAAGTAGTAGCAGGAAATATAATAGGACTCCTCTTACTAAGATTAGAAATTGTACAAGTGCATATATTCATTTGTTTCTTCATATAATTACTAACATTATTAACACGCCTATGAGATTTACAAATAAGTTTACCTCTGCTCAAATATAAGAATGTTAAAACAATAAGCAATTACGACTATAGTTGCTGAAGAAACAGAACCAATAGCAAAACTGTGCCAAAATGATGAATTTGAATATTTCTTCAGATATATTACAAGATCTAACAAATTTGGGTGATAGATTACTTTTCCATACGACATTGACACCTCATCTACTTAATTGTGATTAGAAAAGCATCATGTCAAAATTTTCTGTTTTGCACTAAAGTAGTTTTCCAGAAGCATTTATGTACCTTGACTTTCCCTTGTGAGTTTGAGTCGATCTAAGGACTCCAAACGAGAAGAACTTTATCGTCGGCGTCGCTGCTTGAAGGAAGACTCTATGTTCTAGCTGAAAAAGATTTTTGTGCATTGTAGGAGAAAAATTGTTGAAATTTGTGTTTGCGCGGCAGAGGAATAAAGCAAGCTAGGTTTCCCGCTTGGGTTTGGCACCAGGAGTAAAAGCTAAAGTGAAAGGGAGGTAAATTTTTTTAGTTTTTGCCAGCAATTGGAGTTAATTGCCACTAAATAGTATGATTATAATGGCAAATTTTTATTTTTCGGGAATAGTTAAACAAATTAAAAGAAATAGTGGCCTTTATATAATTGCCACTAAATATTTGCCGTTAAAAGGTATTTTTGGTGTAGTGGTATCACTCTAACTAAAATTATTGATTCCATATATAAATTTTTTTCTCTTTAGTAAATTAGCGTCATTGCCCTTGTCCTTAGTTTTTTAAATGTAATTATACTAAATCTTAAATGAAGTCAATGTTTGTCTCTCTCTTCTTGTGTACATTGAATCAGATTTGCACAATATTTGTTCAGCCGCAAATCAAATTGATAATTTTTGGCTGAGAATTACTACTATTGAGAATGTTGTTCTATGAAATTCTCTATCCACTTCATCAACAAAAACATGTTTTCATAGAATAACATTTCCCAAAGCAGTATTTTAAAAAAATTCAATCACATAATCAGTCCTTTCAGTATTTGGTTGTAGCTATAGATGGAGCATTTGTCAAGCCAACTGTATCCTTTATGAATTCCTTTCACATTAGTATTTAATTGAGGATGTTGTCTGTAGTGGTTATGTCCATAAAATCATTGACATTTTTTTCTTTTTTGATACAAAGACAGCGAAGAGGTTTAAACCTATAAATTCTAATATATTATATACATAAATCCCTCGTTGCTAGTCCACCATTATACTTAGTGGTTTACCTTTATATGTTCATGGGTAGCCATGCTTTATGTTTTTGGAGGTAATAAGCGATTCTCGAAGATGAAATGATTCCACTGTAAGAATATTTTATGATCCAAAAATTATTTGAACATTCATACAATTAAAAATCCATAAAGAGGAGTACAAGACTGTACAAGTCAGATCACTGGACCTTCTATAAGTCAACATATAATTCTTTGTACCCTATAGGTACCTCATGACTTTCTTGGCTGCTATCCAGTGTCTTTGACCAGGATTATTTAGGTACCTCCTAAGCACACTAATTGCAAAAGCAATATCTAGGCATGTACACACCTAGGCATACATTAAACTACCAATAGTGGAAGCATAAGGGGCCATACTTATTTTAGATTTTTCATCATCATTTTGAGGACACTAGGCTTTAGAAAACACTTCACCCTTTTGAATAGGCATAGTAGTATGCGAGCATGAAGTCATGTTAAATCTTTTAAGCATTTTATTTATATATGCCCTTTGAAACAAACCAAGCAAACCCCAGGATCTGTCACGATGGATCTCTATGCTAAGCACAAAAGACACATTGCTAAGATCCTTCATATCGAAATTCTATGATAGTGTCATTTTTGTCTTGTTCAAAAGATTTACATCATTACTCGTAAGAAGAATGTCATCAACATACAACACAAGGATCATAAAATTTCCTGCACTCATCATATAATAGATGCACTAATCCACTGCATTCTCCTTAAATCCAAGAGATGACACAATCTCATGAAATTTGAGATACCATTGCTTGAATGCTTGTTTCAGGCCATATATCGACTTATTCAACTTACACACTAAGTGCTCTTTTTCATTCTCTTAGAAACCATTTAGTGATGTCATGTAGACCATCTCTGACAGGTCACTATTAAGGAAGGCAGTCTTTACACCCATCTGATGTAGCTCAAGATCAAAATGAGTCACTAAAGCAATTATAACTCAAAACCAGTCTTTGGTTGAGACTAGTGAGAAAGTTTCTTTATAATCAATTCCTTGTTGGTGTGTGTCCTAGGAACTAATCATATAGATGATTGAAGTAATACACAATGTATTATATTTTATTTTAGGCAATTTACTTATTATATTTTATTTTTATAATTTTATTATTATTCTGCGCGATTTATAACTTAATATAATAATTATCCTTGGAATAGCTTCGCTATTCCTAAAATGCCCCTAGTTAAGTATTATTACAAAAAGGATAGTAATAACACATCGAGACTAGCATGTATAATGACTGATGATTACGAATCATGGATATGTGATATCAAGTCAATACATAAGTATATTATTAGTGAACAATGTACTGGACTGATCCACTATGAGAATATTGCATGGATATACGTGTCATAAGTTATTCTCATATGATCACAAATACACATAAACCTTTGACTTGAAGTCACTATGATTTCCTACATGAGGAATTACTCACTTTAATATTATTCTATTTTACCTTTAATCAGGATGACGAATAGGGCATTGATTAGGTATGTCATGAATCGTGCGGAGGGAAGTGAGTGATGTAGATGGGATTTTGTTACTCTTGTATAAAAGAGAAATATCCTTAGGTCCCTTGATTGAGTGAGACTTAGAAATGCATAGCCATGCTCAATTGAATTAATATGTGATATTAATCATTTATTTTAAATCTACTCAGTATCAAGAAATATAAATTAAATATTGACGAGGATGACACATTCCATGCCTCCAATTCAATTTGGATATTATTACAAAAGGGTTACGATGCAAAACGTTAATCATGTATTAGGTGGATGTCGAATCACAGACATTCTTACTACTTGAGTGGCAGTGATGTATTGCTAGATACCGCTCACTGTCTATGGCTCAATAATGAGTCATTGTCAATGTAGTAAGAACTTACAGGGTCACACAAAAGGAGTAGGAATAAAATAATAATTAATTAGACTTTAATTATATTAATATCCAATTAATTAGACTTATTTTCGTGCATATATATATATATATATTATTAAGAATAATAATGTGTTATTCACGTAATATATATATATTATGTGATATTATTTGATATTAAAGTAATATTAAATAATTCCGTTATCAGATATTAGATAAATATATTATGAGATAATATTATCTAATATTAGATAATTAATAAATAAGTCCTATCTCTCCTCATTATCTTTAGGATAAGGATAAAATGAGTTGTTAAGTGTGATTAGGATTTTGGAAGCATTATCCTAGTAGGACTAGGATTGTGGCTTGCCTAAGTTCTATAAAAAGGGGTTTGAGGACAACACATTAAAGACATGCTCATAAGCCTCCTAAAACCCTAAATCACTAAAAAAATATCGAATCCTAATCCCTAGAGAGAGAAACGCTTCCTAGAAGATTCGTGGAGGGTGAGAGGTCGTTGTTCACTCCGTGTGGATACCGTAGAGATGCTGTACCTTCAGGCCGGCGTTTGATTCATCCACTCTCAAGTTTTGATCAGTAGAAACACAAGTGTCCAATAGGTAAAACCCTAATAATTGATTTATGCTTTTTGCATGGATCCTAGGTAGAATTCGGATCAAAATTTTGAAATTCTGCTGCATGTAATAATCTGAATTCTCAACAGTGGTATCAGAGCTTCTTGCAAAAATATAGTTCTGATTATGTGTTTTACCATTTTTCTAAATGTTTATATGATAAATATTCTGTTTTGGTTTAAATCAAAATTGCATTTTTGATGAAAATTTATGTGATAAAAAAATATCAAATTAGTTTCTGTTTAAACTGGAGATATATATAAGATATATGAAAACTTGTTGTTTGGTTCTGATTTGGTAGATATATATATATGATATATATAATCTGTATTTCGAATGTGATTAACAATTGATGAGATAAATTGTATGAATCCGATTATGCATTTTTCTAGTTCATGTTCAAATCTGTTTCATGCATAATTCTAGGTTTTTGATTTGAATTTGAATCTACTTCTGTGATTGATTCTGGGTTCTGTTTTAAATAGAACAAATAGGATTAATTATGTGAAAATCATTTTCTGAAGTAAAGAGGTTCTATTATGAATTAGAATTAATCAAACTTAATCCTTAAGTTAGGTTATATATGTGTGATATATATATGCGTTTTGGATTAGTATTTTATTCTGAGCTTTCATATGATGAAACCTTGAATCTATATGGTATATGTGATATAATCTACATTTAAAGAATATGATCTATTCTGCAGGGAATCAATGTGATTAATTTCGAATCTGACTTGACAAATAAATCTGGTTAAATTTGTTTTAATGTGATTTGAAATAAATCTAGATTAATGTATGAAGTATATTGTTTAATATGTCTGAATTAAGTTGGATATATTTGATATGATTAAATCTATCCAATGTAAAACCTATTTTGAAACTATGATTTGAATGTTAATCATATAGTCAAATTGTTCGACTTGGGGTGTGTCAATTGTTAGCAAAATGAATTGAAATTTAAATGTCAGATGAATTCAATTTTTGGCCCAGGGGGGTCCGCCCCCCACGCCCCCCAACAAGGGGCTCTACCCCCTTGACCCCCGCTCGCTAACCAGCTAGCAGGACCGCTGTGCTAATTTTGCATAGCGTTCAAAAATTATTTTTGTTCTTAAGGCGCTGTTTTAGAACATGATTTTTTATGATGATTATGTTATGAAATACATATGTCAATCATCCTCCTTATCTTGGTTACATATATTTCTTAGCAATTATTACATATGATGCATGAATGTGTTGCATAGTATGACCCTTGGAGTTTTTATGGACCAATTTTAAATACGACCTGCGTGTCGTGTCTTCCTATATTTTTCTAATGTATATTCTTTTCTCATCTCACTCCCCCCGAATGAAGCTCGGGGTTTCTGTTGTAAATTTGTAATTGCAATGGAGCATTCTTGGCTTGGAACAAGGAGAAGCTAAGGAGCTATGGGACAAGAAGAAGCTAAGGAGTTAATTAGGAATGTCATTAGAAAATAGAATTTTGGGGCCATACTATGTGACATTTTGATTTCTTTATTATGTGATGATATTGATGAGCATGCATTTATTATGTGATAGAATGTGTTCCTACTATGTGATAGTTCTATTCATTGCATGATATATGATATACGGTAGTCTATTTTATTCATTTACTTTATATGATATATGAGATATGCTAGATATATTGCATGAATAAATAGGCTAGTTATTATGAGATCTGATAATAATTAAAGTTAAAATCCTTCATCTAAAATATTAAGTCAGTAATAATTTATGATGCCTTCCAATGTTTGGCACTCATCAAGGCCTCAATCGACATAAGGTAGGTTTGCCAAAGTAAGGTACCTCGTTTATCTTGGTGAGATACGACTGGATAATAGTGATATCCGAATGTCAAATATTAGGTCCGACTTAAATAGGATATCTTAATAGGATTGAGACCTAGAGGCATAGAGTTGGGCTTTAGTTCATAAGATGGACTAGAACAAGTGTTGTTCACCTAACTATCCAAGAGTTGTATATAATACAATTAGCAAGTGTTGTTTACCTAAATAACTAAGTTTTAAGTGATTAGCCAAAGCTAACTTAAGGCTTAGTGAAATATGGATCTTAGCCCACTAACAAGCTTAGACAATATGACTTTCCGAATTAACAGTGAGGGCTATTAATTTGAATGAAATAGTTGGAGGTACATTTAATAAAAAAACCTTATTATATATTTTAAATTTAATACTTACTTTGCATATTTTTGTCGTAGATAACTAAGGATTCATTCTTAATATATGGAGGAGAGGAAGAACTTATTGTAAAAGGTTACACTAATGCCAGTTTTCAATCCGATAAGGATGACTTTAGATTGCAGTCAGGTTATGTATTTAGCCTAAATGGTGGTGTTGTGTGTTGGAAGAGTTTAAAGTAGGAAACAGTGGCTGACTCTACTACAGAGGCTGAGTATATTGCTGCCTCTAATGCGTCAAAAGAGGCTGTTTGGATCAAAAAGTTCATTACTGAACTTGGCGTTGTTCTTAGCATTGCAAACCCAGTGGATCTCTATTGTGACAACAATGGAGCCATTGCACAAGCTAAGGAACCCAGATCTCACCAGCGATCCAAACATATACTTAGGCGCTTCCATCTCATTCGAGAAATCATCGATAGAGGAGATGTGAAGATATGTAAAGTACCAACTGATGATAATATCGCCAACCCACTGACAAAGCCTTTAGCGCAGAAAAAGCATGATGGTCATACTATGTCACTTAGTATTAGATACATGAGTGATTGGCTCTAGTCCAAGTGGGAGATTGTTGGTGTGTGTCCTAGGAACCAATCATATAGATAATTGAAGTAATACACAATGTATTGTGTTTTATTTTAGGCAATTTAATTATTATATTTTATTTTTATAATTTTATTATTATTCTGCGCGATTTATAACTTAATATAATAATTATCCTTGGAATAGCTTCGCTATTCCTAAAATGGCCCTAGTCAAGTATTATTACAAAAAGGATAGTAATAATACATCGAGACTAGTATGTATAATGACTGATGATTACGAATCATGGATATGTGATATTAAGTCAATACATGAGTACATTATTAGTGAACAATATACTGGACCGACGCACTATGAGAATATTGCATGGATAGACGTGTCATAAGTTATTTTCATATAATCATAAATACACATAAACTTTTAACCTGAAGTCACTACGGTTTCCTACATGAGGAATTACTCACTTTAATATTATCCTATGTCACATTTAATCAGGATGACGAATAGGGCATTGATTAGGTGTGTCATGAATCGTGTAGAGGAAAGTAAATGATGTAGATGAGATTTTATTACTCTTGTATAAAAGAGAAATATCCTTGGGCCCCTTGATTAAGTAAGACTTAGAAATGCATGACTGTGCTTAATTGGATTAATATGTGATATTAATAATTTATTTTAAGTCTACTCAGTATCAAGAAATATAAATTGAACATTGACGAGGATGACACATTCCATACCTCCAGTTCAATTTGGATATTATTACAAAAGGATTATGATGCAAAACGTTGATCATATATTAGGTGGATGTCAAATCATAAACATTCTTACTACTTGAGTGGCAGTGATGTATTGCTAGATACCGCTCACTGTCTATGGCTCAATAATGAGTCATTGTCAATGTAATAAGAACCTACAGGGTCACACAAAAGGAGAAAGAATAAAATAATAATTAATTGGACTTTAATTATATTAATATCCAATTAATTGGACTTATTTTCTTGCATATATATATATATATATATATATATATATATATTATTAAGAATAATAATGTGTTATTCACGTAATATATATATATATATATATATTATGTGATATTATCTGATATTAAAGTAATATCAAATAATTACGTTATCAGATATTAGATAAATATATTATGAGATAATATTATTTTGATATTTGATAACTATATGCAATTATCTAATATTAAGATATTTATATTATGAGATAATATTATCTAATATTAGATAATTAATAGATAAGTCCTATCTCTCCTCATTATCTCTAGGATAAGAATAAAATGAGTTGTTAAGTGTGATTAGGATTTTGGAAGCATTATCCTAGTAGGACTAGGATTGTGGCTTGCCTAAGTTCTATAAAAAGGGGCTTGAGGGCAGCACATTAAAGACACGCTCGTAAGTCTCATAAAATCCTAAATCACTCAGAAAACATCAAATCCTAATTTCTAGAGAGAAAAATGCATCCTAACAGATTCATGGACGGCGAGAGGTCGTTGTTCACTCCGTGTAGATACCGTAGAGACGTTGTACCTTCCAGCCAGCAATTGATTCATCCACTCTCAAGTTTTGATCAGTAGAAACACGAGTGCCCAATAGATAAAACTCTAATCATTAATTTATGCTTTTTGCATGGATCCTAGGTAGAATTTGGATTAAAATTTTAAGATTCCGCTGCATGTAATAATCCGAATTCCCAACATTCCTTCCTTTTGTGTGTAACCTTTAGCTACTAATCTACCCTTGTATCTTTCAATTTCACCTTTGGCAGTCCGTTTGGTCTTAAAAATCCATTTACATTTAACTGATTTACATCCTTCAGGTAATTCCACCAAATCCCATACATTATTCTTTTACATTGAGTTTATTTCATCCTTCATGGCCTGAATCCATTCTGAGGAATTAGAACTCGAAATAACTTCAAAGAAACTAATAGGATCAGAATCATCATTCACATCAAACTCATGCTCTTACAAATAAACCACATAGTCATTTGAAATTGCCCAACGACGAGTTTTTTGTGATCTTCTTAAAGGAATTTCTTCAATTACATCATTTGGTTCATTCACCAGTTTGATTGGTTCAATCACAAGTTGTTCTAGATCATTTTGTAGCTTTATATGTGTCGGTTCAATAAAAGGCACTATTAAAGGAACAACACTTTATTTATCAGCCATTTAGGAGACATTGCTTTATTCTTCTCCTACAGAGTTCTGAGGTGACTTTCTCCCACTATTCGACTCATCCTTAAAGTACATAACACGATTTGACTCAATAACTCTTGATGAATGAGATGGGCAGTAAACCTACTTCCTCTCGAACCAATGCAGTAGCCAATGAAATACCCACTAATTATTCTTGCTTTAAGCTTCTTAATATGTAGGTTATAAGGTCTCATTTAAGCTTTATAGCCCCAAACATGAAAATGTTTCAAGCTAGGCTTCTTATCGTACATCAGCTCGTATGGAATCTTTGGCACAGATTTGCTCAGAACTTGATTCAATGCATATGCAACAACTCTTAGAGCATCACCCTATAAAAAATATGGTAAAGTAAAATGAGTCAGCATACATCATACCATCTCCATGAGTGTTCTGTTCCTTCACTCTGTAACTCCATTTTGCTCTGGTGTGCTAAGCATAGTGTAACTTGCTTCTATTCCACATTCTTGCAAATATTTTGCAAAAGGACCAAGGTTTCTTCTAATTTCATCATATTTGCCATAAAATTCACCACCTCTGTCTGAATGTACACATTTGATTTTCTTTCCTAGTTTTAGTTCAATTGTCATTTTGAACCTTTTGAAGACTTCTAATGCTTCAGACTTTTCAGAAAAAAAGTTCTACTCATCCAAATCTTGAATAGTCATCAGTGAAGGTGATAAAATACTTGAAGCCTCCCATTGCATTAGGTAAGATAGGCCTACATAGATCGGTATGGATTAACTCCAGAATACTTTCTTTCCTAGTCCTCTTCCCCTTTCTGGCTCTAGCCTTTAGTTTTCCTTTGATACAATCTATATAGATGCTGAAATATGAGAAGTCAAGTTTCGGTAAAACTCCTTCTTTTATTAATCGTTCCATTCTTTCTCTAGAGATATGGCTTAATCTTCTATGCTAAAGCATTGAAGATGTTTCATTTAATCTTGATCTTTTATTTCCAATAACTGAGTTGATGGAATTTTCAAAAGCAATATCCAAATCAATTTCATATAAGCCACCATTCAAAGTACTAGTTCCAACAACACAGGAGTCATAAAATAACTTAAAATTATTATTTCCAAATAAATATGAATATCCATTTTGGTCTAAACAAGTAATAGAAATCAAATTCCTTCTTATAGAAGGTACAAAAATAACATTTTTCAATTCTAAAACATGACCAGTGGATAAATATAAAGAAATGACTCCTATGTGTTTAACTTGTACTTTGTGTCAATTTCTCAGTTTCAAAGTTGTTTCACCCTCACTTGGCTTCCTCAAATTTCTCAGCGCCTGCAAGCAATTAGTGACATGGATAGTGGCATTAGTATCCAGCCACCAAGTGTTAGAAAGAACTTCAATACTATTGGATTCAAAACAAACTAGAGCTAGAGGATTACCTTTCTTATTCCTTTCAAGCCATTTCTTAAATTTGAAGCAATCTGCCCTTTTATGCCCATACTTCTTGTAGAATTTACAGTTTCCTTTGAATATGGCTTTCTTAGGCTTATATTGCTACTCCTTCACATCATTCTTCTTCCTTTCATGATTAGATTTCCGCTTATTATCCTTCTGGAAGGGCCTATTTGCTTGTCTAGAATTCGAACCATGAGAGACAATGTTCGCCACTTGTATCTTTATTTTCTTCATATCCTTTTTTGCTTTAGTCACTATGGAAATCATTTCATTGATGGTCCATTCTCTTTTCTGAGTAGTGTAAGATATTTTTAGCACATCAAATTGAGGACGAAACGACTCCAAAGCTCATCAAATTAAGTAACTATCTCCCAGATTAACATTCATACTCTTCAATAGGTTGTAATAATGCACCAATTTCATTATATGCTCCTGAACACCACTCACTCCATCATACACAGTCTTCTCCAATAAGGACAGAAAATGTCCTTTTTCATCTTTATCAAACTTGACATATTTTTCAACCACTGAATCTAGGAACACTTTCGCCTTCTGACTATCAAGAATACTTAGCCTAATAGTTTTATCCATGGTATACTTTATTACCATTAAACAGACTCTATTGGAATAAGTCCATTTTTCATGTTGGGCTATTTGAGCAGGAGTTAACTCCTCATTGATCTCCGATTCCTCTTCACGTAAAGTCAAATCAAGATTAGAGACCACCAAATATAGTTTCAAGGATTCCACCCAATCCTCATGATTGGTCCCATTTAAAGTTTTCATAGAGGTCAGTTGCATAGGAATAGAAGTTGAGCAAAATTACTAAAATTTATGAAATTATTCATAAATTAACAACATAGCAACATAGCATGTTTGAACAATAGTCATGCTTTAAAATTTCCTCATAATTATGCAACTATTTACAGTATAATATTGTGATACTTAGTACCAATGGGGTATAAGTATTATAACAAAATACAAGAATTACATGCTAAATTCTTAAAAGCTAACACCGATAGGATATTTAAAATTTTAGAAAATTAACATATAATCCTAACACTCACGTTATCACCTACAAGCTACATTAATAGAATTATACCGATAAGGTATAATTTCCATTAGTATAGTACTATCCTAATTTTTATTATTCCAAAATTTAATTACCATAACAGTAATTTAATCAACACAATATATATATTAAATAAAACATTACAAGAATTTTATGTAATTAACCCATGATAGGTGAATTTGATCACATAAAATTTAAAGGCATAACATGAGCAATTAAAATATTTGTATAAATTAAATAATCAATTGCATATTAATGACAAAATTAAGAAAATATGCATACAGAATGTAAATTGTCCAAAAGAATTTTTGTACAGTACATAATTATACAAAGATTACATAGAAAAAATTTTAGGCCAAAATTCAATTAAATCAATACTAAAAAAATAAAATAAAAAATAATGAAAAATATTTTGTTCCCAGAAAATTATGAAAAAATTACCAAAAAATCCAGCTCGGAAAGTAGAGCAAAAATGTAATTTTATTTTCTCAAAAAACCTCCTAGAACACGGCACGGGGCATGCACACACCACCCACACGCATAGGCATCGTCCAAGACAAGAAGCAGCATTGAGTCATGGGCGCGTGCAGTGCACACGCCTCATGCGCAAACTCAGCGTGTGTACTGCTCGCGTACATGCGCTGTCACAGCGCATGCAGTGCACACACCACACGCGTCAACAGGCGTGTGCATTGCATGCGCCAAGGCGCAACTAGGCTTTGCCCATGCATTCTGTATCAGTTTCTTCCTCGCCTGAAAATAGCATTTTTCGAGTTTTTTTAAAAGATTCCAGGTCTGGGAAAAATTAGAATTTGATCCCACCCGATTCTTCAGTTTTAAAGCCAAAAATAATGGGTTTTTAATCCTAATTAAATTTACAACATTATGCACCAATAAATTCCAGAAAATTATTTGTATATTATGTATTTGATTTCTGCTATAAACCCTTTACAGTTTTCTTCTTCTTTCAACAATAACATCTATTTAAAGCTTATGATCCATATCAATTCATGGGTTTTTATTCACTAAGATGTTTCTAATATTTCTGTGATTCTAGTTTCCCAGAATTCATCAAAAACATCCAACAATTTTCTAGAAATTTAACTATTCTTCATATTACTGAAACAAATCCGAAAATTGTTGTCAAAAATTAATCTCAACTCAAATTAACAACATACTGATTAAAATAAATAAGAAATAATAAATCTAAAGTAATATCGCCATAATTTTATTCTGATTTATTATGGCTAAAACGTAAAAAGGATTCATACTAGGTAAAATTAAAATAGCAAAGTGCAAATTGTACAATCTGACTCATCAATATGGATTTTCTAGCTCTAATACCAATTGTAAGAATATTTTGTAATCCAAAAATTATTTCAACATTCATACAAACATAAATCCATAAAAAGGAGTACAAGAATTGTACAAATTAAAATAATAAGTTTTGGAATTAGCTGACCCTCCTGCTGCATCCATGAGATTAGATTGAGAATTTGGCTAGATCACTGCCCACATGTCCTTAGGTGAGTCTCAGAGAGAATTGTGAATAACAAACTACAATGTGATGGGAGACTGCAACTCACCTTATAGGGAGGTGGGTAGGGATCCAAACCTTAATTAAAACCCAACTAGGATTAATTGACCCTTAACAATTAATCTAGAATTAGGGTATATGCACACACTTTAGAGTTATATTATAACATAAAGTCTAAGTATTATTATTATACTAATGACATTGAATTATTATTTAATTTAAATATATATTAAAATGTGTTAGTCTACAAAATTTATTTTACATCCACAATAGAAATGCTTATTTTCCGAGTTGTATATAGAACTGTATGTACATGCTTTGTGTTTTCCGAGTTGGATAGTTGGTTTATAATTTTACGACAATATTTCCTTAGTTTCTTCTCATTTCGTTGTTATTACGTTTAGTGGTGGACTGGAATGAAAGATCATGCAGCTTCTTAATGTATCAATGTGAATCTTTTCCTCAATCTCTTTTCCTGTCTGCTGAAGGATCAATTGAATTCCTATTGGAAGAATTTAAAGAAAATATACGTAGCAAGAAACTCATTGGTCAGAGGCCGGAAGAACAAATACTTAAGAAAATGATGTTCAGATAGGGTTTAATTACAATTTAATGCGATAGAATTTGTTTCAACTGAAGAAAATATTTGGGTGGAAGCATTGCAGTTTGATACAATGATATGATTTATCTAATTATCTCACATCTAGAATATTAATTGCAAAACACATTGTACAACCTTGAATCGTCAAGTACAAGATTTAATGCTAAAAGCTCACATCAATCTTCCATATTGCATGCATGACCACTAAATTATACATAAACGGATGAAGCATAGCTTTTAACGTTTAGAATCCTTACTTTTGTGATTAAATCTTTCGCCAGCAAGCTTGTTTGCAGGATACGCGCAGCAGCTTTCGTTGATCTTGTGGTGGAAACCTACTGCCCGACCAATTCCTATTCCCATACTTCAAGCAAGACCAAATACCAGTGTCCCTGCTTCATAGGTATAAAGGAAGATTTAAAATTGATTCTAATATACTCCATTCTATTTAAAAAATGGATATCTGGTTAATTCATGTAAATTTTACATTATCTAACTCATTATTCATTGTTGCATTTAATATCTTTTGCTTGACATTGTCTTCTACTTACACAGTTAGTTATATGATCATATTTGACTACATTTTTTGAAATTCGAATTCGTATGCGGATATGCATTAGATACTTCAGCCAATGACTATAATGAACTTTCTAAACTGCATTTCAAAGAATGGGTCTTATCGCTTTTTGGGATTCATTTGCCGAAAGATATGCTTCCATAAATTTGGAAACTTCGATGATGAATTCTAAAGCCGTTGTTTATCAGCTGAACTCAATAAATATTTGAAGTTCTTATACGCCTGTAAAATGATTTATAATGAAAAATTTCTCCGCACAATTACTTGACTAATGCTTTTTTAATTCAATACTTTTTTAAACTTGCAATCTTAGAAAGGAATAACTTGTGAATTATAAATCTAAACTATATTTCATGCCTACCTACTTATATTTTTTATTTATATAAATATAAACGTTGGTCACAAAATTTAGTCGTATATTACACTACACTTTCTAAAGGATGAATGTAGTTTGTGACTCATTTTTTGTTTTATATTTTTAAATTATTGTGCAAGTTAATTGTAAATGTGCAATTTTGCATCATTCATGTGAAAAAAAAAGGTAAAAAAATTTAAAAATCAATATATGACCTTAGAGTAATGCTATTAGCCTGAAACCGATCACATATTCAACTATAAGAAGTTGAATTATGGACACCAACAATGTGCTTGGATATCCAACGATGGTAATGATTTTGATTTATACAGTAATATATCATATGGGTAGATAAGTTCAAGTTACAACTTAGCTAGTTTTCATGTCGGGAAAAGTATCTAAATTTGAATACACATTAATTTTTAGTCATTGCCATCCAACTAGAAGCTATCCCACAAACTTGGATATTCCGTTGATTGGAGTCAGGCAGGTAGGGCAACCGCCTATCAATACAAATCTAAACATATCACAAACACACATAACTTGATAAGCACAAGGAAGAAGAAGAACCAAGACCTCATCTGCTCTGCATATAAAGCATTTTCTACCAATATTAGAATCATAATCAGGCTCCCCTAATGGTGATCGAATAACAAATTTCGGCTGTAGCTCAGCAGCTTGAGCAGTTGACTTGGCGTCTGAAATCTTTTGCTCCAGTTTGCGATTATCATTCCTACTATTTTAGAAATTAGTTCCTATCTGTATACGTATTTCCTCAATTTCCTTATTAATCCTAGCTTCAATTTCTTTCTTAGAGGGTTGTTCTGTGAGAACTTGTGCTTTGGTTTCATCCATTCCCATCAACTCTTTTTCGGTGTGTCCTGTCGCAAAATAGTATGCAGCATTATTTTTAAGAAAAGTTATATATGAAAAATTTTCATGCACCCATGGGAACAAGAACAAAAAATGACAACGAAGATAAGTAGAAAGTCGTCGTATTAGCTTGAATGCTAAAGAAATTATAGATTATTTATCAATGGGACTTGGTTGGAGTTAGAAAAAACTCAAATACAATCACTTGCTAGGAGATCATCAAGTACAAGACTTATTACAAAATGTTAGCAATCATACTCTCACTACAACAATTTAACAATATAAAGATAACACCTATACAAATAACACTATCTCGGTCATCTATATAGATAATTTTAAATCTTTTTAAAAAGAAAAAAATTTATAAACTCTATACAAATGAATTTAGTTATTTGTATAAGGTTTTTAAATAAAATTTCAAAAAAAATTAAAAAAATCTATATAGATGATTTTTTGTTATTTGTATACATTTTTCAAATTTTTTTAAAAGAAAAAAATTAAAAAAAGTAATATAGATGAGTTCTTGTCATTTGTGTAGATTTCCTCAAAAAATTTTGTTCAAAAAAATTAAAAAAACCTATGACAAAAAGTTGTTTGTATAGGCTTTTATACATTTTTTAAAAAAGAAAATAATTAAAAAATCTATATAAGTAAATTTTTGTCATCTGTGTAGAGTTTTTAAAATTTTTTTATTCAAAAAATAAAAAAATCTATACAGTCAACAAAAAGGCATCCATATAGACTTTTCAATTTTTTTAAAAATAAAAAAATAATAAACTCTATACAATATAATATTTTGCAAGAAAATTATTTATAAATAGCTATACTTAAGATTATTGTTATATAAAAGTATTTTTTTAAAAATTTCATCATTTTAATCATTTTAAAATGCAACGGACTGAAGTAAATTAAAAGATAAAATCTTAGTTAAAATTATTTTGTATAACAAATAACTTTGAATAAAATTGATAACAATTATGAGCACAATAAAAATGATTATAAATTAATATTTGATCATTATATTTAAAAATAAAAATTATTAATTTCAAATTTTTATTTTGAAATTATTTTGGTTATAAAGTTGATTTTAAAATATTAAATTTGTATAGGCGTACTAGAAAAGAAATAATGGCTCAAACATTTTTTATTATAGTGAATAAATTTTCTCCACAATATATATAATTTAGAACTTTCATTTAATTGCACATTTTAAAATATTACAAAATTTTCATTTATGAGATATAATATATAGAGTTACATGAATTTAGCCAAAATGATCAAATAATGCATTAAAAGAAAGAGGAAAAAAAATGTGAAATACTCCTTTAACCTCATATGGTGGTTATATTTTACTGTCTTCGGTCTTGAAAATTTAAAAATGATCTTCTTAAACTTTATAAAATGTGCAGATAATACACATTATTTACTTAAATAACTATTTTATCAAATAATTTGATTTTTTATGAAGTTTTTAAGTAAAAATTATAATATTAAAAAATATTTATTTATTTTATTACTTTTTAATTTGAGACATAATTTTACACCTTATATATGAGTATTTAATTAAAATTCTTTAGATATAATATTTTTTTATTTAAAATCTTTATGTAAAAAATAACAAAAACATGAACAAACTATAATGTTCTGATTATGATTCTTAGGTAAAAATGTAGTTAAAAAAGTACTTAGATAAAATGATTAATTAAGTGGATGATAGGTGTCATTTTTAAGTTTTATAAAATTTAAGAAGATAATTTTTAAGTTTTTAAAATTCCAAGAAATAATATCAAACCACCTTAAAATTGGAAGGAATAATTTACGTATTTTTTAAAAAATGCTTTTACTATTTTTATTCTTTCACTGATACCATGTCAATATCATGAAGTATAGCAAAACATTGCACATAAGAATCCCCTAACCGTAGCTTTTAATTTTAAAAACATTCAACTTTTTTTTATTGCTATTGTAATTTAACAACATTTATAATTTTATGAAATTGATTAAATTTAGTAATAATTTTTGTAAAATTTATTTTATCTAAGATAACTATGTTTTAAAGAAAAATATAAGGCTGATATTAATATTTTATTTTATACAATATTTTCAAAATTTAACTTTTAATTTAAGTTTCAAGTATTGTGTAACATATTTACAAGTGAAATCAATTTTGGATAACATATTCTAAACAATGAATCTTTTTATAAAAAAAATTATTAATTTTATGAAGAAAAAATGTGGACAAGAAAAAATTATTTGATTTTGTCAATAATTGACTTTAATATTAGCGTGATGTTTTTCTTTAAAACATAGTTATCCCAAATAAAACAAATTTTATAAAAATTATTAGTGATTTTGTCAATAACTAGCTTACAAATATGGACAAAATTCTCTTAATGTGGCTTAGCAATTTGATGTAGAGTTTATATACAATTTTTAATTTTATGTTAGTGACAAATAACATAGAATAAATTAATATACCATATGAGATATTATTTTACTTTTAAATGGAATGAATGAGTTACATGTTTTTCCCTTGATAGATCATTATCTATGTAAATTTGTTGTTAACAAATTTATTTGGAACATAATAGGAAGTATTGTAATTAGAAATTAAAAAGAAATATAAGATTCTAAATTAAAAAGATTTAATTGAAATCTAAGTGAAACTATAAGGAATAAGAAAGTAATTTAACTTGAAATATTTATTGAATACTGAAAAGAATAAAGTAAGAAAGCAAAAATTAGTCAATATGATAAGACTTTCAAAATAAAACATGCAAAAATATGAATAAAGTACAAAAGTTAAAATTTCAATAAATATAGATTCTTTTTTTATGTTTTTTCTTGTGGCCTTTAACAAGAGACTTAAATAAAAAAATCTAAAAATAATATCTTTTTTTAGTAGATTGGGAGCATACACCTATAAAAATCGTAAAGCAAATATAAACTAGGAATAAAAATTTAATGAAAAATGATAATAATTCTATTTAAAAGTAATATTTCTATATTGAAGAAAGTTTATTATTAATTAAACTCTTTTGTGGATTTATGTCTCTTTAGATTATTCAGCATTTATCTCTCCTTACATTACTCACTTATCTTTGATTATTTTGTACATTGAATCTATTAATATAGAATTATACAACTTGATTGTGTAATTCAATGATTAGTGTAACAAAAACACAACTTCCCTTCAATATTTAATAATAATACATGTATATTGATGTAAATCTAAACAATAGAGATGAACGGCTAAGTAATAATTTTTAGTCAGATATATTGATTTACTAGTAGAAATTTTTTTTTGGATTTGCATTTACTATTATAAGCACAACACATGATTTTCACATTGTATTCATATTTATTTATCTATAATTTTTTATTGTAATTAAATTAAATTTCATTACTTTCATTTTATAGTTTAATGTATGATGAGCAAAAAAATATATGAAGTTACCAACTTTTTATTACATATTATGAATCACAATAAAAATCTATAAATCATTTTCATTTTTTAATCATAATGAGCAAAACTTCTATAAATCAATATTACTCAATATTTTAATAACTATAAGATTTAATTTTAACTTATTGTTAATATTAGATTCTTTTTATTAAAATGTTAATTTTTCATTAATTGATAGCATAAACATAATACACGTCTTATAATTTTATTGGTATTAAACTCTCAGTATATGGCCAATAACCCAAAAAAGGGAAAAATGAATTATATTTTTCATATGATTTTTTCTCATCTTATAGATAGACTAATTACCTTTCTATTTAACATATATTTACATATATAGTCCATGTTTTGTTGTAATTATGTTGTATTTTTATTGTATTTTTTATTTTTCTAGAATTTGACATTTTATTTATTTTCATATTTCAATTCGATATCCAATTAATAATTAATTAAGGATATTAAATTAAAGTAAGAAATAGTAAGAAATATTAAGAAAAATTTTGATATAATATTATAAAATTTATATATTATAATTATTATATATTGTTATATATTATAAATTTATTAAATAATGTAATTATTAAATAATGTATATGTCTTTAATTATTATATAATATATATTTCTTTATATAATAAATATTTCAAAATACTCAACTCTATACAAACAACAACATGTTATTTGTATAGAGCTAAGGTCTCAGTGGTGAAAGATTTCGTGCCTGAAAAATTGGACCACAAATACAAGTGACTTTTTCTTGAAATACAGATGATAAATGTCATCTTTATACACTTTGTTTGTCAAAAAGATGCATGTGCCCTTCATTTATACATATACAGATGATCGAGGTTAGCAATATAAACAGTAGAAGCTACCTGTATATCTCTTGCCTATTTAATCGACCCAGCCTTTTCCTCTTCCATTTTTGTTCGCACACAACTTGCTTTGGTTTTTGTCTTCCTGTTCGTTTTCACCTGTGGCCATTTCCTATAATTACAGGTATATTTTACTTTTTTTTCCCTTAATCTTTGTAGTGTTTTTGCGTTTATTTAGTTATTCTTATATTTATTCTGTGAAAAAAATAGATTATATAATTAGAAGGTTGAATGAAATTCATAGTTGCTGTTCTTATATTTTTTTTTCTGCAATAAACACATAATGTGTGTAATTTCTTATTTTATCTATTTTAGTATGATAGTTAATTTAAAATGATAATTATTTTGTGTTGTTTGGTATAATTATTATTTTAAATATCCAATGTCATTAACATGATGGTTGGTATTAGTGTAATGGTTGAATAGGAACTTATTTTAATGTTCTATTGTGTTGATTAGTAGAACTAATATTTCATAGGAGTTCATATATTTATTATGTTAAATATGTAGTGAGTTTGGTAGACAATAGGATAATGAAATTTATATTAAAATTCATAAAAATGCAAAATCATTGATGATGTAAAACTTTCAATAACTTAACCAATCATTTAAAAAGTAAAAAACGAAATTATTTGAGGACAAATGCATAAATTGTAAAAACTGGTGCATGAGCAAATTAATGGGACAAAATTTAAACAGCCTCCTTCTAAAAAAAAAGGCAAAATTAATTACTTTTAACATTAGGAGGATTAAAACCAAAAGTATGAAATTAAAGAAACCAAAATCCTTAAATTTGAATTATACAAAAAAATAATTATAATTTTATTTAAACATGGAAGGAGTTAAAGATAAAATCAACAAAATAATAATATATTACTTGCATAATTTTCTTAGAGAATTTATGGTCAGATTTCTCATCTCTATTATTAAATAAGAGATTAAATTAAACTTATGCTTATTAGATTAAACTTGCATATTTAACAAATAAATGAGTTATGAGATAAGAAGAGTAATATAGTTGTAACTTTTATTATATAATATTATATAAACTATTATATAATATTATTTGATAATCAAATTTTATTATATAATAATGAAAGTAAAATTATATAAGAATATTATATAGGAGTAATTTAACTTTCATTACATAATACTATATAAGAAGGATAGCATAATAATATTACAACATTATGTAAGAGTAATCTTTTATATAATATAGAAATTCAAAGGATTTGAATATCTGACATTTTTTATGCAAAAAGGAATGAGAACTTATTTAGACTTTATTTAGTACATCATAAAGTATGGTATAAAAACTATTAGATAGTACAATATAATATTATGCAAAATAAGGTAGTATATAATACAATATTTAGTCTATTATTGTATATAATGAAGATTTGCACAAAATCATTCTATCTTCTCTTTGTTGTTATTTTTCACAAGAATATATAAATCTAAAAAATAGTTAATTTAGGAAAAAATTGTTACATATAAAGAATTAATATAATTATTCCAAATGAATATGAAATATATAATTAAATAAAAAATCATTGAATAAAAATATCTTTTAAAAATACAACAATATACACATTAAAGACTTACATTATAATAATAAACTAACACAAAATATTTCAGTTACACATACACAAATGCACATATACACGTGTACACATTTATATGTATGCAAGGATGTATATATAACAAATTAGTAAAATATTTATATAAATTAATTTCAAAAAATGAAATTTAATAAATACCTTATATAAAATTTTTAAAAAAGAATTAAAAATATACGATATTCAAAAATACCATAAGTTTGGTATAATATACAATTTATAGATAGCCTTATAGGGAACATGATGTATAAGATAAAACTTCTGAATGAATTATACAATTTATTTAAAATTTTCTTATATTATATAAATTTTAAGTAATGTTTAGTTCACAAAACTAAATATTCTTGAAAAACATCTTATTTTTTATAATGTGATTTTTAGACATCTAATGTGTGAGAATATAATATTTCCATATTTGGCTTAATTTAGAATATTCATCAAAATGTTATAGTATTATATTCTAATTATTTTGAATATCTTTAAAGATATTGATAAATTATAAAAAATGCCATGAATATCTTTAAAGATGTATGTCAAATGTTATCATTTAATATTATAATGTATATGATTTAATCATTAACATAACATTTCGTAAACAACTGAGTTTATGATTTTGTCAAAACTATTTAACAAAAAATTATACCATGTCAAGTTTGAAATGTATTTACACTATGACCATAGATCCATTCAAGGGTTGGTTAATCTTCCTAGATGAACCAATCTTTGAATTGTCCATAAAATTTGGATAGTTTGGGATATATCCTTCAGTTATTGTACTCACCTTATCTACTAATCATTTCACCTTATCAAAATTTATTCCTTTTCCATTAATTTCCGAGTGTGTACTACATCAATCTATTGTATACACACCTAAAGAACTATAAGGAAATGTTACCAAAATTTCATCATTTATGAAATGCATTGTAGATAAGTGGAGACAATAATTACAGGAATATCCCAAATGGGATAGGGCCATATCCATTAGAGTTAGAGTAATAAGATGGATTTAGGGTACATAACAAACATGCACAGATAATTGAATCACATGATGACTTGTGACATTATAGGCTAGTTACATTATGTTGATAAAAGTTGGATAACCTTATAAGATCGATTATTTGATGCATACTAAAATGGTGCTACTGCATTTGTAAAAAAAACCAAAAACTTTATCAATGACATGGGGTTGTTAAAATGTCCATTCAAGAAATATCTAAATATGTTATACTAGACATTGGAGATTATGAAGGCACACCTAATAAATAATGGATTTGATCTATCATACATAAATTAGGTCCTTCACAATGAAGGGTATGTATTTAGGGCTAAGTTTATGCGTGGAGCACCCACTAATAATGCTAATGAGATTATTGATATCATACATGACTTTATCGGCCCTCATGCCACTTATGAAGTAAATAACAATGATAGAGTTCAAAATAAGAACACTTTGGAAGGGGGGACACACCACATGGCCAAAGCTTTAATTACTTATTTATAAAAAGTTAAAAAAAGAATTATACCCCAATTGCATAACTTTTTCTTTGCTAAACTTCTTAGTTAAGCTTATGCATCTAAAAGTAATATATAAGTGGACAAATAAGTTGTTTAACTCCCTACTCAAGTTATTAAAAGAGGCACTACTAAAGGATAACAAATTACCTAGATCATGTTATAATGCAAGGAAATAACTTAATAAGTTAGGATTGGGGTACGAATCAATTCATGCTTGTAAGTGTAACTATGCACTTTTTTGGAAAGAGCATGCTAATGATGAGATCTATCCAATATGTAGGGAAAGCCAATGGATTAATAAAAATAAAAAAGGAAAAAAGGTTCCTTAGAACGTGTTGTAATATTTTTTATTGACCCCTAAGTTGAAGTGATTATATAGATTGAGGCACACAATAAAGGATATATGTGGCATCAAATAGGATGATCCACCTAAGATGGGGTTTTGTGATATCTTGTTGATGGATAAGCTTAACAAGATTTTAACAGAAAGTATCCTGATTTCTCAATGGAGCCCAAGAATATGTAATTAGTTTTAAGTGTGGATAGATTCAATCCTTTTGGTGACATAAGCTTCTCATATAGAATATAACCAGTTATGATGACCACTTATAATTTACCACCCTAGCTTTGTATGAAAGAGTCATTCGTTATGCTAATGCTACTGATCCCTAGGTCACAATCTCTAGGAAAAGATATAAATATTCTTAAGATTGCTTGTCGAAAAACAAAAACAATTGTGGGATTTAGATTTGAAACCTAATATCCTATTATGAATAACATTTTTAAGATGTGAATGGCATTACTGTGAATTATGAATGACTTTCTTTCCTAAAGTAATCTTTCTGGCTGGAGTGGACAAAGGTACAAAGCATGTCTAACTTGCAATGAAGATACGCCATCAATATGGATTAGAAGAAAAATCACTTATCTCTATCATTGTCAATTCCTTCTAAGGAGCCACAACTAGTGAAATAGTGAAGACTTTAATGGTAAAATAGAGAGGAAAGCCACTTTGAGACAGTTTACTAATAACATGATCACGAACTAATTAAGTAGAGTACATCAGAGACCTCTTGAAAAACATATTTAGTAGGGAGGAGTTAAGTGGAAGAAAGGTATAAATGAACTTAATTGAAGTAAGAGAAATATCTTCTTTAAACTTCTATATTGGCCCACAATGATCTTAAGGTATAATATTGATGTGATATATGTTAAGAAAAATATATATGATAGTATTATGGGTGCACTCCTAGACATTGAACCTAAATCAAAAGATATAAATATTGAAAGACATGACCTGGCTAACATGAATATAACGCTAAAATTGAACTTATACAAGAAGAGCAGGAGATGGATGAAACCACATCCTAGATGCACGCTTAATCAAGATAATCAAGGTTAGTTATGCCAGTTCATTCAAAATGTGAAGTTTCTTGATAGGTTTGTTAGAATTTAAAAAAGAATATAGTAAATAGGGGTACAAACGAGTCGAGCTAAGCTGAACATCTGCATGCTCAAGCTCTAACTCCACAATATTAAACAAATTCAAACTTGAGCTCAAATTCATCAAGCTTGAAAAAATCAAGCTTGAGTTCGAGCTCAATTTGAATACAAGCTTAATCTAACTTATTTGAATTTAAACGAGTTTTAAATTCCTTACTCTAAATTTTTTATTGAAACCAAGTATTTGAGCTCAAACTCAAACTTAAATCATATTTGAGCTCAAACGATCCTAAATGGACTTATACGAGCCTAAAAAGGCCTAAAAAAACTTAGCGAATTTTTTATATTTACATTATATATAATATACGAGTTTAAATGAACGTAAAAGAGTTTAGTGAGTTTTTTTGTATTTACATTATATATAATATATAAGCTTAAATAGACCTAAAAAAATTTAGTAAATTTTTAATATTTGCATTATATATAATATAAAAATGAAAATATATTTTATACTAAGCTTGTTTAAGCTCACGAATAATTCGAGCCGAGCAATAAAAAGCTCAAACTCAGCTTATTTAATAAATGAGCTAAACGAGCCGAGCTCATTTTGGCTTGACTCGTTGAAATTCGAGCTCGAACTAAACTTTTTACGAATCGATCTTGAATTACTCATGAGTGGCTTAACTCATTTGCACCCCTAGTAGTGAACAATGACACCAAGATCAAGGGGTTGAAAATCTTATGATTGTCATGTCATTATGCAATGATTATTGGCATTTGCAGTGCAAGCATATTTATTAAAAAAGTTAGCATGTTCGATTGTTGAGATGTGTAATTACTTTAGCTAAATCTATGCAAGAACCTTAAGCAAGTAAGATATCAAACAAGCTAAGGAAGACATTGTATTGATTTTATGCAAACTTGAAAAGATATACCCTCCAGTATTCTTTAACATAATGGTCCATTTGATGATGCACTTGCCTAAAGGACCATTATTTAAGGTCCTATTCATTTTACATATATGTATTTATATGAGAGATATATGAAGAGGCTAAAGGATTATTTTAGGAACTATGCTCGACTTGAAGTTTCCATCGTTGAAAGGGATGTCATAGATGAGGTATTAGTATTTTGTCCCATGTATTTACAAAGGGTGAAAATAAAATTCAACTAACCCATCGTAACCAAGATATAGGCAATGTGAGAATAGAAAGATGACTATTATTTTTAGATCTTAATGTTGACTCATTGACAAAAAAATGTTGTTCATTTAGATAGAAAGGATCAAGATATTGCAATATGGTAAATCCAAAACAATTATCATAAAATTTAAAAATGTTTAGAGTAATTCACTTAAACTATTTTCCATTTCATTGAGGTCATTCTAGTTCTTAATGAATCACTTTTATTGTATAGTGAATATAGATAACAACTACAGCAAGTGGTTGCTAGAACATTGAAGATTTGCAGAGAGCCTAGTTTTCTTCATGGTTTTGCTCCAACATAATTCTTTTTTATCTTCATTACAACCTAATGCTACACAATTTTATTTTATACTTGCTTGTGTTGTTATTGTTCACTTTAAAAAATTATATAAATTTACCACATTCACAAAAGTGGATCCTTCAGGGTGATTAACGGGCTATTGTTTTAACTTCTAGACCACACTTCACAATTATATCATGTTTAATATGTGTGCTAAATAGAGTTTAGTTCATAATTGCTTCTTAAGATGCAAAGCATAAGATGCAAAATAGCAGGCTTTCTATGCCTAAAACTAAAAATAACACATTTTATGGCATTTTAAAGAAAGTCATATAGTTATGTTATTTACATAATTACTCCGTCACTTCGTTCAAATGTAAATGGTATAACAACGACCTTAAAAAAAAGAAAATTATCATAAATAAAAATATTATATGCATTTCTATCAGTTCTTAGTGGTACAGAGATAATCCATATATACTAGTGTCTCAAACATCCTCTCAATGGATCGATCTAGTGAGTTGTAAATAATGTGGTGCATCATGATGTATGGGATTTCCTTAATGATAATAATATTAGTGCTAATGGCATATCCTATTTGCAAGATAATAACTCCATAAACTTTACTCTCACAGTTGATTTTGGAGATTTTGACTTGATTAACTTGCAATATTAGAACCACAACCTTTATTATGTTTCATCATTTGGAAACGTTTATCTTGCTTTATAAATATTTGATGACTTTATAAATGACGATAATGATATAAAAGATCCAACCATTGGGGATTACATAAAGGAGGAGATTTATAAGTCTAACAATGATGATTTAACTAATGAAGAGGATGATGACCTTGCAACATTCACTAACAATGAGTCTAATTAAGGTTAAGATTTTTTTATTTTCCAAGTAGCTATTGAGTATTATATTTTGACAATTTGAGATTTTATATTAAGCATCATTTCTGACCAATTGTTCTAATTATTTCAAAAAACTCATTTTGTACATGCAAATGTAATTTACCATGGAAAGAAAAATTGTTTCATTTATCATAAGTATTACTTACTTCCTGTTATAATAACTATTGTATGTGTTTGATCATATATAACAATGCTTGATAACTATGAGTGATATTATATCACACTATCATGGATAAGATGGTGGACACAACCAATCACAAAACCCCACTTGCATCCTCTCCTAGTGTGAAAATGGTTATACTCAAGTATCTTACTTTCCATTTTTTCCTACAAATATATGTTATTAACAGTGTGTTATATTTGAAAGCTGCATCGAATCAATGGTATTATAGCAAATCAAGGTCCTTAATCCTCTATCAAAAAATACAAAAGAATAATGAGAAGCCACCACCTATCCATTCTGATAAGATAAGTACATGGCAGCTAATTGGTTTAAACTTAAAGCATTTTGTATGTGATATAAGAGTGCTAGTTAGGTAGCATTGTGAACTTTTCCATAAAAATTAGAAGTAAGTGCCTGAGGAGTAGCGAGAGTGTGTTATGCAAGGAGTCTATGTGAGTATTATGACACATATTTTTAATATTATTTTTATTTGATATTAAGATTAATGAAATATATGAAACATTCTTTCATATATTACAATGCAATCCTATTTCAAATTTGTGGATGTTGAGTCTGAGGAGTAGGGGTACGTGATTATTAGTATCCAGCGAATAACAACTAATTGATATAAAGGTTGGGAGTTCATGTTCCACCAATATTTCTTGCAACATGGTGATCATGACGACATTCATAATCTTAATAACATGAGGTAAGCTTGTCCTGCTAATATCTCGATAGATTATTGGGATAGGCTATGTACATACTTTGATAGTGATAAACATAGGGTAAAGTTGAAGTGAAATTAGTTACTTGCTAAATATTTTAATCTTAATGTGCAAGAGTTATCTAGAAAAAATTTAGACAATAAGTCAAAAAAGGTGTACAATGATCGCCATAGATCAAAGTTTATTGCGATGGCATGATATGACAAGGTATTTTAACTTATAGTGCTATTGTAAAAAATCTTACTAATTGTTAATGCCATAGTTTAAAATTAGTACGGAGAAATAAGGACACAAGTGAATTGCATCCAAATGCTAAAACTACTTATGTGAGAAACTACTTTCTGATTAAATAATTTTAATTATAATAAGAAAAGTTTTTCACTAAAACTTAATGTTTATTTTCGAAAAATTAAAGCCAAGATGTTGGAATTGGTCACTCACTAATCTTTATGGTCCAGTGCTTCCTCTAACTGCTCTTCGATAGGTTTGCCGAATCTTGATGAATCTATTATTAGTAATGAGGTATTGGGTACTCGTTGAGAGCATAGAAAGGCAATTGGTCGTATGCTTGTTAGGATGGCACATGGCACCTCTAGCACCAGTTCAATCACTGTAGCATTGCCTTCAAGGCAACAATAGCATATAACATTTGCAAAAAAGGTGCAAACCTGTATCATTGAGAGTTAACAAGCCTTAGTTGGGACATAATAGCATATTCATTATCATGAGTAAGTGTAGTAATAGACCCATATTATCCTTGGGATTCTCTCTCCCTTGTCTAGTTATGCCTCCTCATCCTCATCCTCCTCCTCCTCAGATGAACATCCCTTAGCTAAGAGTACTATCTAAATTCACTTCTAAATTGCCTTCTACTTCATAACATCCTTTGACCCTTCAGTTGCAGCGACCATCACCCTTTTCCTAACCATAGCCACAGCCATTTCCACCCTTGCCCTTGCATTTACTTTTAGATGATGGGGGGATGACAACGATGATGGCAAGAATTATTATTTTATATAGTTATATATCGTAATTTATTTTTTGATACTTTATAGTATGTGTGCATGTGGATTATCTATTTTATTATATATTATTCAAAGTTAGTTTATATTTTATTTGTTTTTACAATTGATTGTGTTAAATAATTATTAACATATATATATTTAAATAATTATTATATTTTTATTTTATTTACAATAAATATATAAATATGAACCCAAATGTAAAAAAATTAAAAAAAAATTTCAAGACCTATACCAACAACTTTAACTTATACAGATGATATTTGTTATCTATATAAGATAAACTTATACAAATGACAAATATTATCTATATAGGTGATACCTACACAAACGACATTTATTGTTTATATAGTTCTAACCTACACAAATGATATAAAAAATGTCATTTGTATAAGGTGTAACGAGCATAATCTATACAGACAATATACAACATTATCATCTATAACACTTACATAGATGACAAATGGGGTTTATACAGATAACTTTAGTAATCTGTATAGTACCTTTTTTTTTTTAGTGTCCATGCTTAACCACTTAAAGATAATTCTATATAAAGGGATGAAGCATGCCTATTTATTTGTAGATATCATCAAGTATAGAATCGTCACTTTTAGGTTAACACCTATACAAGGAAAACTTTTTATAAATCCCAAAAAGCAAAAGTGCAAAAAAATTAATAAATATTTCAATAAAAATCTCATCCAAAGATTTGGCCATCCATCCAAAATACATAAGTATTCTTACAGTATTTGAGTAGTGTGAGAGAAAGGGAAGAGAAACATGCAAAAGTAGATAACAAGAAGGCCACATGAAACGTTGAAACTCACTTTTGTTCCTCCTTTTCTCAGTACTGTATTGTGGGAAATTCAGGCTGTTTGAGAGATCTTCCTCATGTGAGGTAGATTTCTAGGATTCAGTGTTAATTAAGCCTTATGGTACCCTTTATATTGGTATTGTATTGAAGCTTTAGGATACTGATACTGCTTGAAAAAAACATATAAGGTAAGCCATTTCAAATAGTGATTCATTCATCAAACGATTATATCTTTTAATTATAAAGGAAAATAATTGTGTTCTTATCCTATTTAAAAAACGTTACCTTTTATTTTGTTTAGTTATAATTTTTTAGCTTTCGTACGTAAGACAACTTTTTAAAGGTAAGAATCTGCAGCAGTGTAACAGCCCCGTGTTATATACTTTTAAATAATCGATAATTATAGTTGTGCCAATTTTCTTGTCTTAATATACTTTAAAAAAACAAATAATCTTGTGTTTTTGTATATATCTTTCACTCAGTCAAAACTTTTCACTATTTGATTTTCTCTATCCCCTAATTTCATTTTCTTGTTGATATATTTTCTATAGCATACTAAAAATTATCTCAAGATGAAAATTGTTTTTTTTTTAATTTATAAAAACAAAATTGTTCAGCTTACCAAGGAAATGTGACCTATGCTAATTTTTTACTAAAAAGTTTTTGAAAAATTATGAAGAGTTAATAATTCTATCAAAATTCTATCGATATAATGCAAAAAATAAAAAGAAATATCTTTATTATTTCCTTGAATTTTGACATCTTAGTATATCAGATACTATATAAACTACTATTTTGATAATGGGTGGAATTCAAATATTTGAATCCAAATTTTTTTTTTCATTTTTAATGAAGTAAGAAAGGATTTAATTCCATTAAGTTGCACATTATAACTTCATTTATATCAATGATATCATCACAGGTGCGGACAGCATCCCGAATTTTTGAAATACAATTTAAATATTACACAAAATAAATTGATGAATAAATGAACAATAATGTTGGGGAAAATCTTTTAACTGGTAATAAAAGGAAAAATAAGTCGATAATGTTATTAATTTAGAGTATCTTAATGTTGCAATTATATATTGCCCGGACAAATTTTTACCCCTAGACTTTTTACTCTCTCGTCTAATCAGCATATGCAATGAAAGCCAAAGAAAATTAAAGAAAAGAAAAACTTCTTATCGCTTTCATATTTTTTTAAGATTTTAATATATATTCTACAAAACTATTATTTTTATATATGGTAGAAATACTTGAATCTAAATATTTTTCCAATTAAAATAGAGATCGTTTAATTTCATTAAATTGTACATGAAGACTTGACGTGCATAAAAGGACATTTTAATAATACCTAACATCTTGTTTTTTTTAAAATGCATTTTAAATATGGACAAAAGAAATTAAATAAATTAGCTTACAAAAGTCGTTGATTCATTTTTTTCTAGTTGAGTAATTGCTTTCATTATTAAATTATAAACATATAATTGAATTTTAAACTAATAGCAGACAAAATAATTCAATACTAGCATTAAAAAAATAAAACAAATATAATTATAATCAATTCAACTTAAAGCTTATAAAATTAGTTTACAATTGCTCTACGAATCATCTTTAGGATCATTCTCCCATCTTAGATGTTGGACGACGATAGAACAATTCTTTAGTACTCTCCTTTTTCTTAATAACGAGGCAGATTGTGTTATCAGCTCTCCAAATTAAGAGTGATTTAGTATTTCAATTTATATTTATCATCTTATATTTCTGAAATTTTGAAGGGCGAGAGAGAGAGAGAGGGGGGGGGGAGAGAGAGATAGATGGAGATGACGATGGCGATGCAAATCCATCCCAATGTAAAGGGTTCGCAGTCGAAAGGAACAAAAGGTTTGAGGAATAGAATAACATGAGAAAGTGAGTGCGATTTAAAGGATGTTGCAGCGTTTGAAGGATATTTGGTGGAGTTAAAAGTCATCCCTTCTCAGTGCAAATTGTTTGCCTTACAAATAGATACTCCTTTAACAATGATCACGAATCAACACATTTTTTTATTTTTTATTTTTTAGTAATTGTATGAGTGATAATTTATTTTATAGAAGGCAGGAGGGAAATAAAGCCTTTAAGGTAACATCAATGTTATTGTATTGCTAAGGGTGCTAGCAAATGAAATCAAATAGTGACTTAATTAATACCATTTTAGATCAGCCATGAATGAGCCGATGACTTGGGTGTCAAATGGAGATGCAATGATTTTTATGTTTGAATCAACTTATTCATCTCATTGCATCTATGAAATTGAACTACCTCTATTTTAGAATTGCCCTTGATCGTTAGTTGTTTTACCATTTAATGTTGATTATTACATGATGTATATATAAGGTTTTGAAACCGACATGAAATATATACAACAACATCAATTGTTTTATTGGAAAATCAACAAGTTTAATTCTAGCATATTGATTAACCATTTACAATAGACATTAGTTTATAACTAACATTATAAATTATAATAAACTAACATGGAATACAGACTACAACATTGATTTGTGTTTAATAACTAGTGTAGTATGTCCAAAAAGAACTACTATAGAATTGCCCTTTAATGTATATAATGATCCAATAATATTTTTGCAATTATGAGCAATTTATAACATTCACTTTAATAAAAGGCTAACACAATAAGTAGGTACAATGGTATTTTTGAAATTTAGATCACCTTACCATGTTAGTTACAATAAACAACCATAGTAGAAAGTTTAACATTGATAAGTTAAAACATTGATTTCTTATAACCATCATCCAAAGAGCATTTGAATCACTATTTTAAGAAATATAAAATAATTATATGATGGTTTCTCCTTAACAACTGACATCTATTATTGTTTTCACTATCTATAAACTTCTATTTCACTTCATTTTTTGTTTAGATTGCATAAAAGCACAACACATCATCCTTCCTACATAGTTAGAAATGCTTTAAAACTTATGATTATAAGTCTTCCATCAAACCACAATTATCTTCTACTTGGATTAGATGCTATTATAAAATATTTGTGGTCTAATGTAAAACTCATAATCATAATATTTGAAGCATATCTCATTTTTCAACTTTAATTGTATGTGTTGTCCTCATATTTTACTTAAACTAGCAAGGAATGAATAACTAATATTTATAGAAGTTGATAGAGCACTTCCAGATGATAAAAACAGACTAGATCTCTTTAATAAATAAGAATCTAAAACAAAGATGTTAATCTCTTAAATATGATAAATGGGTGGCTAGACTGTAAATTGTATCAATAATGTATGATAGTTTTTATATAAGTTATTGTTTTATAGGAAATGTCTAGTGTATATTAATTTGTAAATTACATTAAACGATCAATTCTGAAGTCACTGTACAATGTTCACTAGTTAATGTTGATAATATTGTTGGAAAAAATGATTTGAAATTGCTAACAATTCTAAGAAAAAATGTCAAGATGAACAAAGTTGATTATATTATTTAAGAAAATTAGTATCTAGTGTATTAAAAAATATAGGAAAAGATGAAGAATAGAAACAATTTTTTTATGAAATTACAACATTGGTTTTTTGACCTAACTAACATCTAAAGATACACCTACCTTATAATAAATGGCAAGCATTTACTAAGGATGACATTTACAATATATTAGTAAACTACTAAATATTTCTATGCCTATTTTGGTCTAATAACTAAAATATATTATGTTTCATTTTGTCCATGAATTTCTCTTTCACTTCATTTATTGTTTAGGTGGAATAAGAAGAAAACACCACCATTTATGCTACACATTTAGAAAAAGTTTTGAATTTTTTTTATCATGAGCATCACATCAAACAACAATTATTTTCTGCTTTCAAATAGTTTAAGTACAAAAGATATGCAAAATTTGATGTGATTGCTATTATCATAAATTTTGAAGCATTTCTAGATTTATAGCATCAATGGGTCTATTGTGCTTATATTTCACTTGATACTGTAAAATCTAGTGGGGTACTTTAACATGAGGAAAACAAATCAAATTTCCATTCAACATATGAAAATTTGCAAAAAAGTTTTTTTAGCAATTATGTTGTTAACTAATTGATTTTAATCTAAGGTTACATAGTGATTATGCTAAAAACTATATTAATAATCTAGTTTAGTTTTTTTTATAGGTTATTGTTAGAAAATTTCCAGCATAAGGAAGTTCTATTATAAAAAAAAAATTTAGCTAAATAATGTTGGTTATTCATTAAAATTGATGTGGTTTTTAATCATTACCAAAGTCTAGTTGTATACAAAAGGCGATCTTACATGTAATAAATATTTATCAATATATAATATATGTTGACCAATACATCAAGGTGTGTTGTATTAGGAGATGAAAATATGAATAATAAATACTAAGTATTTACTAATAACTTCTATTGGAAAATTGCTAAGAATTATGGCATTTCAAGGTATATTCAAAAATTAAGCTTTATGAAATAAAACATACATAATATGTTGGTTATGATTAATGATCAATATCTAAATCTTTACATCATACTTATATATTTTATTCTCACTCTCTATTTAAAATATCTAGGCAATGTCTTATAAATGATGTGCAAATTGATGAGAAATCATAGTGGAAAAAAGTAGTATGGCCAATCTTACATTTGAAAGCTTGACCTTTTGAGTTTTATTGCAAGAATAGTTATACTACTTTTTCTTATTATAATTTATCATCATTTTACAACCATTACAACTTCCAAAACCATCTCTCTCTTTTTATGCTCCATATCAAGATGCACAATTAGAGAAAAAACACAAAGATGAAGAAATTAATGAGAAATTTTAGTGAAAAGAAATAATATGGCCATTTTTGCACTAGAAGACTTGAGTTTATTATAAAAGTGATTATGTTGCTTCTTCTCTCCATAATTTATCATTAATTTGAATCTACATCCTCCAACACAAAAGTTCTTAAATAGTATAAAGGAATCACAAGAAAAGGCATCCCACTTTTCCTTTCATTTAAACTCTATTGTTCATTTTAAGTTTTTGTTTCTCATTTATTTTTGGTTGTTGTTGTATTAGTTTAATTGTATAAGAAAAATGTCATAGTGCAAAAAAATTATTTTCTTGCAACCAACTTGTAAAATTATAAAAATTTTGCTCAAAATAAAAGGAAAAAGATGGCAAAAAATGTTAACCAAATAATAGAATTTAATTTAGATGTCAATTTTTATTGGTTAATTGAAATTTAAAATTCAATAGTTAAATGATGTCATTTTACTATAGACATCAGCTATTCTAACTAACATAAAACATAAAAATTGTAGTGTAAGTTGAAAATAAAAGGAGTGAAATCATAACACTATTTGCAAATTTTATTGCCAAGTTCTATCAACCATAAAATTCTCCATTTACCAAGATATGCTTACATTCCAATTCCAAGATAATTGTCTTGAATTTTCGTGTTTATGTTAATCAATTGTTTTGCAATACTAAAGATCTATTAGTTCATCGATAAATCTATGATGATGTACATCTATTGGAAAAGCATAGAGTATAAAAATAAGAAATTTTCTAGCTTTTGTGTTTGTTCTTGCATCTTCATTTTTATTTTCAAAATCAAACATATTTTATTACCTTTCATTTTGAAATAGGTTGTACAAGTAAGAAACTTAATTTTATTTATTTTTTTGTTAATGTAGGTCCTATTTGAGAGATGAACATTAATAATGAATTAAACATTCTCAGTCAAAATGATATTTACAATAAATTAAAAAGTAATTTTTCTTTTATCATAATAAACTTTTACTTTGTAATTATTGCAACACTTAAATTGTCATTTTCTTACTTTATTCTCTTATAATTTAAAAATGCTTGTGATGTATGCTAGCATTCAGTAGAGCAAATCATTAGATATTCCTTAATCTCACTTCCAAATTGTATGGAATTAATGTAAAGGGAAATTTGACTTCAGCTTGTTATGAATTGAATTTGCTATATTTAGGGTTGTATTGTAACTATTATGAAATGTAATTTGCTTTTTACTCCATTTGGAGTGTGTGTATATTATAAAGTTGGAGTGTTGCAGGGTTCCAAACATATTTTAGAATAAAACTAACATAGTAGGAAGTGTCCTTTAATACTATATAGAATAGAAAAGGTGTAGAAAATAGATTTTTGTAATGAATAACTAATTTTAATAAACATTATTATATAAATAACTAATACTATAAGCCAACCAGGCTAGCTTATATAATCAGCTATCATCTAACTACTAATATAGTTAGCTAGCTGCTAATATAATTAGTTATTTATCAAACAAGGCCCATATGTTATTTGATTAAATTTGGTGGCCTTGTTATAAATGTCTATTTCAAGGGTAATTTGCAATTAGCCAATAATTATTTTGTTAAGACAATTTCTTTGTCTATTAAGTATAACTTTTGCATCGTTATTTTCAGGTTTCTTTTATTATATCACTTTAGACTCAAATATTTACATAGATTCAACCAAAATAATCATGCATGTTCGGGGGATCAAATACCGCTATATTCTTGGAAATTAACTAAGGAAATGATGGTGCAAATGTTGTTGAGATGGTTCTAAAATAATCCTCTAAGTTGCTTCTACTTTGTTTTTAATTTTTGCCAATTTAATTTGTTTCAAAATTCTATTATTAAGCATATTTCAATATAAGCCTTTGGTCAGAAAGTAAGGTTTGAGAAACTATTTTGGAGAGAGAGTTGCAAAGTTATTCCAAAATGAAAGGGTTTCGCTTGAAAAGTACAAAATGTTTGTGGAATTAAATAATATGAGAAAGGGAGTAAGATGTAAAGGAGAGATTTTGACATTTGAAGGTTATTTGGTGGAGTTGAGGATATTTGCTCTCAGTGCAAAACATTTAGCTTACAAATTGATGATCCTTTAATGATCATAAATTATCTCCTTTTAAGTTGAATGAATTAGTGATTTAATACCATTATAGTCAACCACCTTAATGGTCAATTTGTCAATGACTTGGATGCTAAATGGAGATGCAGTGACTTTTATGTTCAAATCAACTTATTTGTCTCATTGCATCTAAGAAAACTACTACGACTACCCTAAGTTTCTCCATTAGTTGCCTTCTTTTGCTGAAATTCTTTGGCATTCGAAATTCTTTGGCATCTGATGATAACTGCTTTCATGAATTATAGAATAATCATGGTCAGAAAAGAAGAAACAAAGAAGTATCACTCTGAGTAAAATTATCAATTCCATATATAAATCCTTTTTCTCTTCAACAAATTAGCATTACTGCCCTAGTCTTTCGTTATTGAAGTGTAATTATACTAAATCTTAAATGAAGTTTATGTTTATCACTCTCTTCTCGTCTACATTGAATCATATTTGCACAATATTTGTTCATATGAACCCGCGAATCAAACTGATAATTGCAGAGAATAACTTTTTTTGAGAATCTTATTCTATGAAATTCTCTATCCACTTCATCAACAAGACAAGTTTTCATAGAATTACATTCCCAAAAGCATTATTTTTAAAAAAATTCAATCACAGTCCCTTCAGTATTTGGTTGCTGCTATATACGGAGCATTTGTCAGGCCGACTGTATCCTTTATGAATTCCTCTTACATTAGTATTTAATTGAGGATGTTATCTGTAGTAGTTATGTACATAAAATAATTGACAATTATATATGTTTATTATTTTTTTGATACAATGACAAAGAAGAGGTTTGAACCGATAAACACTAATATATCATATACATAAATCCTTCATCACCAGTCCACCATTAGACTTAGTGGTTTAGCTATATATGTTTATGCGTAGCCATGCTTTGTGTTTTTAGAGGTAGCAAGTGACACTTGGAGATGAAATGATTCCACAAGAAAAAAAAATTATTTTCTAAGTTGTATATAGAAATCTTTGTATATGCTTTGTGTTTTCCGAGTAGGAAAATTAGTTTATAGTTTTACGACAATATTTCCTTAGTTTCCTCTCAATTCATTGTTATTACGTTTCATAGATGCAGAGTGGCGGACTTGAAAGACTATGGCAGCTTCATAATGTAGTAACGTGAATTTTTCCACAACCTCTTTTGCTGTCCGCTAAAGGATCTATTGAAGTCTTGTTGGAAGATTTTAAAGAAAATATTCATGGCAAGAAACTTATTGGCCAGAGACCGGAAGAACAAATACATAAGAAAAGGATGTTGAGATAGGGTTTCATCACAATTAATGCAATAGAATTTGCTTCAACTGAAGAAAATATTTGGGTGCAAGCATTGCAGTTTGATACTAAATTTTTTGGCTTGGATGATGGTGTTTTTTATATTTTTCTAAAGAAATCATTATAGTGATATGATTTATCTAATTATTACACATCTAGAATATTAATTGCAAAACTCATTGTACAACTTTAAATCATCAAGTACATGATTTATTGCAAAAAGGTCACATCAATATTCCATATGGCATGCATGACCACTAAATTATACATAAACAGATGAAGCATAACTATTTATGGTTAGAATCCCTACTTTTATGGTTACATCCTCGCAAGTAAGCTTGTTTGCAGCATACGCGCAACCGCTCTTATTGATCTTGTGGCGGAAACCTACCGGCCACCTCCTATTCCCACGCTTCTGGCAAGACCATATACCAGCATGCGTGCTTCATAGGTATAAAGTAACATACTCAAAACCGTATGAATGCAAGAAAAAAATCCTTGGAATTTATAGACCAACATACTCTACTCTACTCTATTATGTAATTAATTATTCATAGTTGTATTTAATTAATATCTTTGGCTTGACATTCTCTTATGATAGAATTTATTAACCAAAAGGGGGTGAATTGGCCTTACAAAAATATTTTAGGTAAAGATTTCATATTAAAGTATACTCAAAACTGTATGAATATAAAAAAGAAATTCTTGAAATTTTGCTGAATTTGTTATTTCAAAAATATGTAAAACTTTATCAAAGATAGCAAATGCCTTAAAGATATTTCTTTTTAATAATTTTTTCAAGAAAATTAGTGTGGAAAACTTGTAGGTTCTTTTCTTGAAAGAATAAATAAAATTTTTAAAATTATAGAAGCAGAAGAGTTGAAAAGAAGAACAAGCATCAAGAAATTTTATATAAGTTTGATGGCACTAAAGGAATGTTTTTTGTATCTACTTCTCTATTTTTTTTAATTAATTATTAAGTATCACTTGAGGGATTCATTAATTTTGATCAAAACCTTTTTGCAAGTATTTTTAAATTTAAAACTAAGAAGAAAAAATGAGGACATTTTTTATTAAAGCAAATTTTTGTTAAAAAAGAAATGTACAAAGCATGAAGGATAAGACGACAATCATTAGAACATATGCAGGGCAGTGTGAAGATTATAGAAACAGATATGAACCTACACAAGGAGATATTTAGACACTAATAGAAGATCCAATATGGAAATCAGTCCCCAGACCAATATGCAGAGAAATTATGTATATGATCTGAGACAGTTACGAGTGTTTATCAAATATGTTTAACACATATGACAAGTATGCAATACAAACTAGAAAGTGATCAGGCATGAACTTGTTTTAACAGAAGATAAGAAGAACAGTACAGGTATAAAGTAACATGAGATTACAAACATAAGGAAGAGCAGATATAGAATCAGTTAGTTGTCATTCAGATATTAATTATTCAGATAGCAAGTAATCGGAAGTTTTCATAAACAAATTGGCATTTATAGAAGCATTTTAAGACAAATAAATACCTAAGCAGTACCAACTTAAAGCATCAAATAAATATCATGCAAAATGTTTAAAGAGAGAGAGACGGTAGAAACAACCAAAAACCCTAGCACTTATGAAGTGAACCTGCATATGGAAATAACTAGGGGCTGAAACAATCAGGCAAATTAAATTATGAAGGTCCAGGAGTTAAAGAGATAGAGCAGTAGATGTGGCATTTAGTCCATAGTAGAAGCATGCATTTTAGGATAAATATTCATTAACTTAAACATTCATAAAGCATACAATGTGACAGAAACATTCAGACCAGATCGAAACATGCAAGAAGGCATATCAGAATCATCCAGGCAGTGGATTTAGCAGAGTAGTAGAAGTTGCAAAAGGGATACCTAAAAGCTAAAACTGTAAGCAAAATATGATAACAACCTAATTAGTGTTATCTGCAAATGCATAAATAGATTTCCAAAAAGGATTAAGTGATGAATGCATGACTACTATTAAATCACTAGCTGGGCTATTTAAGGCTACGAAGGTGGGGGATTTGGAGTGCGACCGAGCAGCACCTACAGAATGGTATTGATTGGCTTTGAAGTGTCTGAAAACCTGTGTCGACACTTCAAATTAGCCTTGCAACATCAGTTTCCAGCTGATGCACCCTTTGATCGGTAGAGAACCCAGCAGAGGAAGTAGGTGGAATGGGTGTTGGGGTGGGTGGCGGGGGTGAAACAAGACATGGTAGTGAAGTTGTAGGAGGGATATTGGCTTCTAGGAGCATAAGATCCTCATAGAAGGTAGTAGGATCTACGTTGACGCTGTTGGAGTACGGAGAGGAGGGTGGAGGAACCGGCGCAATGATGGAAGTGGAAGTTTGGACAGCAACTTGACTTTTTGGTTCACAGAGTTGTTCTAAGTTGGCTTGTGGTATAGGAGTGGATGGTGAGTGAGTTTGTACTTCTGATTGGGGTATAAGGATAGGATTTGGTTGATAGGTCCAAGGAAGAAGTTGAGTAGGTTGGTTGGGATTGTTTGAAGCTTGTTCAACCCATATGCTCCATTGCCTATGCTCTTCATCCCCTGTGGTGAAAAATTCAGTAGTTGTAAGGCATAGTGAGCATTGAATGGGAAGTGTAGGTCTGCCCATTTCCCTAAAGTAAATTTCTGGTAAGTTTGTGATCAAGGAAGGGTTATTGATCATGGAAAGCGCCCTAGAAGACCAACAACTATAGCACAATTTGGTTGAAATTGGCTCGGATGAGGTTTTAGGTGGGCGAGTGCTATCAGCAGATTCTTCTTGCTGCATATTGGCATTTGGCTCTGAATTTTTTTCATCTTTAAAGCTTGGTTCAGATGGATCTTTTTCTGTTTGAGTTTCAAAGGTGGTCTGGTTTTCTGCTAGAGGTTCTTCTTCCTCAACATCAAGATCCATGTAAAAGCCCTCTTGTTCTTGTTGATTTTCTGATTCAGCCTTTTCTTGTTCTTTCTCCTCGTCCTTCTCTTCTTGGCTTTCAACATATTCTCCTTCCATCTTTCTCTTTCTTGCTTCTTCAAGTTCATCTTCAATTATTTTGTGAACCTCCATATCAATGCTCCCTTCATCTTCAGAATATTTATCTACTTCAGTTTCTTCATCCATTCTAGTGCCACCACTTGAGTATAAATCAGTCGGCTCTTTTTCTTTCTTCCTTCTTCTCTTGGTTTCACAATAGTTAGGCACAAAACTAACTTCTAATACTCTATTTGTTCTTCTTTGTTGTTTAAAAGTTGCCCTTTTTGTAGCCCTTTTCTTCTTAACACCACTGCTTCCTCCCATTTTCATTTTCATGAGAGTTTTTGCTGCATCGTTTAATTTCCTAGCTTCTCTTTCCCTATTAGTTTCTTCCATCTTTCTCTTCCCTTTCTCTCTTGCTTCTATTATATTTTTCTCCTCCTGATTTCCACCATTTCCTCCCTCATTTATGTTAATTCCTCCAGTCGAAGGAACAAAGGCAAATAAGCCTACCACCTCTTTTTCTTCATTTAAGCTGTTTTGTTTCTCATCTCCATCTTCTTTCTCTTTATACAATTTTTCAAGAAATTCCTTCATTTTCTTTCTCCTTGAATTTTAGCACTATTATGGGGAATTTAGGCTGTTGAGAGATGTTTCTGAAGTGAGATAGAATTCTAAGATTCAATGTTGAGAGTTATGCTTTAGTGTACCCTTTATATAGGCATTGTATTGGAGCTTTAGGATATTGATACTGTTTGAAGCAAATAAATACGATGAGCCATTTCAAATAGTCATTCATTCATCAAACGATTTTATCTTTTAATTAGAAGGGGAAAGAATTGTTTCTTATCCTATTTAAAAAATGTCAACTTTTATTTTATTTAGTTATAATATTTTAGCTTTCATAGGTGAGACAACTTTTTAATGGTAAGAATTTGCAGCTGTGTAACAGCCCTGTGTTATATCCTTGTCCCTTTTTGGTTAAATAATCGACAATTATAATTAATTGTGCCAATTTCGTTTTCTTAATATACCTTTAAAAAGCAAATAATCTTGTGTTTTTGGTATGTATCTTTTAATCGGTCAAAACTTTTTATTTTCTCTAACTCCTAACTTCATTTTCTTGTTAGTATATTTTCTATAGCATACTAAAAAAAATCTCACGAAAAAAATTAGTATTTCTAGAAATTATAGAAACAAAATTATTTATCTTACAAACGAAATGTGACATATGCTAATTTTTTAATAAAATTTTTTGAAAAAATTTGAAGAAAAAATTTTGAAAAAATACGCAGAGTTAACAATTATATCAAAATTCTATCGATATTGTGAAAAAAGTAAAAAGAAATATTTTTATTACTTTCCTTTAAGTTCGATGTCTTAATATATCGCGTACTAATCTACTATTTTGATAATGGGTAGAAATCAAATATTTGAATTCAAATATTTCTTTATTTGTAATAAAGGATATAAGGATTTAATTTCATTAAGTTGCACATTATATATGTCATAAATATCATAGCATATTCGGACAGCATCCCAAAATTTTGAAATTCATTTTAAATATTTGACAAAATAAATTGATGAATTAATCAACAAAAAATGCAATAGATTTTTCTTTTTTGATCATTTTTTGCAATTTATGATTACCGAATAAATTGAGAATTTGTACTACGGTTAAGATGGAAACTTTCTTCAATAGGTTACCATCATTTTGATTGACAATGAAACAAAAAATTGGTTATGAAATAAAAATTGCATGAATAATATGCTTATTAATAATTCTTTTCAATATTCACCCTTGATTATATTGAAAATTTTCTAATTCATTTTTATATGTTTATGATAGTATTATGTCAAATCTTGCAAATCTTGAATTTGTGGATCTAGATATTACAAAAAAAGAATATTTATCATGGGTGTTAAATGCTAAAATTCATTTAGATGTAAAAGGTCATAGGGACACAATTAAAGAAAGGAACAAAACATCTAATCAAGAAAAGGCTAAAGTGATTATTTTTCTTCATCATCATCTCCATGAAGGTCTAGAAATTGAGTATGTTACACTAAAAGATCCATTTATTCTTTAGAATAATTTAAAAGAAAAATATAACCACTAGAAAATAAGATCCTTCCAAAAGCTTGTTACGATTAGATGCTTTTATGCTTACAAGATTTCAAAACTATAGATGAGTATAACTCTACAATATTTAGAATCAGTTCTTAATTGAAATTATATAAAGATAAATTTCCTAATGGGGATATGCTAGGAAAAAAACATTCTCCACCTTTTCACATGTTAAATGTGCTCCTACAATAGCAATACCATGAAAAGGGTTTAAAAAAATATTTTGAATTAATCTCATATCTTCTTTTAGCTGAGCAAAATAATGAGCTCATCTAGTGAGTTATATTCCATTCCTCGAAGCAAATGCAACAAAATATAACACAATATTAGACAAATTAAGTCAAAGCCATGCTCGTGGTTGTGGTCGTGGTCGTGGCCATAGGCATGGATGTGGACATGGTCGAGCTCATTATCATGGTGGTTATTTCAAAAATACATATTTCTACCAAAAGGGTAGTGAAAAGAAACATGTGAAGGGAAAAAGTGGCTAAAATAGAAAGAATGAAAATTTTTGTGTTATCATTGTGGTATAAAAGGTTATTAGTCACGAACTTGTCATAACCAAAACATCTTGTTGAACTTTATCAAGAATCATTCAAAAATAAAGAGAAAAAGATAGAAACAAATTTTTTTGGTGAAGATAAGCCTAATGAAGGCTAAATAAATAAAAATCATTTAAATATTGCTAACTTCTTCCCTTATCCTTAAAGAAGAATTGATTGCTTAACTAGAAATGGGAATGTGCAAAAATAATATCTTTTAATTTCTTTTGTTTTAATTATGTTTTTACTTTTAATGCTATTCAATAAGCAATTCGAATAAAAGTTGTTATATATTTCTAAGTGTTTTGTTGTTATATTTATGGAATTTCTTATTTTAACTTTAAACTTTTCATGTTATGTATTTTATGTCAGTGAAGAACATGAGTACTTCTCTAGTTAGATCTATAATCAATTATGAAAACAAATGTTTTTTAGATAATGCAACAACACATACCATACTTAAGGATAAGAAATATTTATCATATTTGATAATGCAAGAAGCTAATATTAGTACTATATATGACAGTACAAAATTGATTAATGGCTCTAGAAGAGTTAATATAGTGTTACTAGGAGGAACAAATTTTAAAATCAACGATGTATTATATTCTATTAAGTCTCAAAGAAACTTATTAAGTTTCAAATATATCCATCAAAATGGGTACTATATTGAGATAACAAATAAAAAGAATGTTGGATATATGTATATTACCAATGTTGTATTAGGTAAAATATATATATATTGAAAAAATTACCAATCTTTTCTTTCAATTTGTATTACATAAACATTAGTATAATTGAAGCATATGCTATAGTAAAGTAAAAGTTTATTGATCATAATAATTTTGTTATTTAGCATAACCGATTGGGACATCCTAAAGTAATAATGATGCAAAGAATTATTAAGAATTTATGTGGGCATCCATTGAAAAGCCAACAGATCCTTCAATCAAAAGATTTCTCATGTGTTACATGTTCTCAAAAAAATTTAATCATTTAGCCATCATAAGCTAAAATAGTAAATAAGTCCATTGCATTTCTAGAATATATTCAAGGTGATATATGTGGACCCAAATAGCCACAAGTGGACCTTTTAGATAGTTTATGGTTTTAGTTGTTACTTTAACAAGATGGTCATAGTTTATGGTTTTAGTTGTTACTTTAACAAGATGGTCATATATGTACTTATCATTAATTCATAACTAAAGATTTACAAGATTGCTTGCTTAATTGATTCAATTATAAGCATATTTTCTATATTATCCAATTAAGATAATTCATCTTAACAATGCTAATGAATTTACTTTCTAAACTTTTAAAGAATATTGTATGTCTATTGGCATAACTATCAAACATACTGCAGCATATGTTCATACACAAAATAGACTTATAGAATCATTTACCAAACACCTTTAATTAATTGTAAAAGCATTACTTATGAGAATAAAACTTCCAATTTTTGCTTAAGGACATGTTATTTTGCATGCAACAACACTAATTTACATTACAATAACAAGTGATCATAAGTTCTCTTCTTTACAGTTGGCTTTCAGTCAAAAACCAAATATTTCTCATTTAATATTTTTTAAAAGTGCGGTATATTTTCTAATTGCCTTACCACAATGCATTAAAATAAGTCCTCAAAGAAGGTTAGAAACTTATGTTTAGTATGAATCTCCATCTATAATTAAATATCTATAACTCTTAATAAGAGATTTATTTACAGCTCACTTTGCTAATTATCATTTTAATGAATCAATTTTTCCAACATTAATAGAAAATAAGCAATTAAACAAGGAGATTAGTAGAATAAATTATCACTATCTTATTTTATCTTAATCTTCATACAAAGCAATATGAACTAGAAGTTCAAAATATTATTCATTTGCAAAATTTAGCAAATCAATTATCAAATGCACTTACTAACCTAAAAATGGTGATTAAATCATATAGACTAGATGCTAATGCTCCTATTAGAATTGATATCCCTACAAGATAATTTAATATTGCTAATGAGTCTAAAGCAACCTTAAAAAATGGTAGACTAATTAGTTCTAAAGATAAAAATCCTCAAAAAAGAAAAAGAGAAAAAAATCAAGATAGCCAAATTGAGGAAGTTGTAACCTTAGAAAAGTCCTCACAAGAGGTTAATACTATAATTCCAAAAGAAATTTAGATACATGAAAATGATGAGATCTCAATAAATTATATTATGACTTGAAAGAAATGGAATCATAATAAAATGGAAGCTGACAATATTTTTGCATATAATGTAACACTCAATATCAATGACAATAAAGATCTTGAACCAAAATCTATTGAGGAATGCAAACATAGAGATAATTGGCCAAAATAGAAAGATGTCAATGATCAGAATTGCATTCACTTGTAAAACATGAAGTTTTTAGACCTATAATATGTAACAAATAAGATATAAATAAGCATTTATGCGAAAATAGAATGAAAAAATGAAATTGTGAGATACAAAGTGAGACTTATTGTATAAGGATTTTAACAATGACCTAGCATTAATTATGAAAAGGTATACTCTCTCGTGGGGGGCATAACTACTTTTTGATATTAATTAGTTTGGAAATACATGAAAACTCAATTTACACCTCTTGGATGGTGTTATGACCTATTTGTATCGCTCTCTCAATAATGACATTTATATGAAACTCCTTGAAGGATTTAAGTTTCTTAAAGCATATAATTTATATTCTTATGAACATTACTTAATCAAGTTAAATAAGTCTATATAGGTTAAAACAATTAGGGCATATGTGGTATAATCCCTTTAGTGGATATTTGTTGAAAAAGGTTATAAAAATGATTTGATTTGCCTACGCATTTTTATAAAGAGATCTAGATCTGAATTTGTTATAATTGCTATTTGTGTTGATGACTTAAATATTATTGAAACTCCTAAAGAGCTTTCAAAAATAGTAGATCACTTAAAGAAAGAATTTGGAATGAAAGACCTTGGGAAAATAAAACTTTGTCTTGGTCTGCAAATTGAACATTTAGAAAATGGAATTCTTGTGCATTAGATAGCTTATATAATAAAAGTGTTAAAGTATTTTTATATAGATAAAGCTCATCCGTTAAGCACCTTGATGGTTGTAAGCTCATTAGAAGTAAATAAGGACCTTTTTTGACCTTATGAAAATGGTGAAAAACTACTTAGTTCTGAAGTACTATATTTAAGTGCTATTGGAGTACTAATATATATTGTTAACTATACACGACCTGATATATCATTTTTTGCAAACTTATTAGCAAGATATAGTTCTTGCGCAACACAAACGCATTGGAATGGAATTAAGTATATGCTTTAATATCTTCGTGGTACAATAGGTATAGGTTTATACTATTTAAGTATATCTAAACTTGAACTAATTGGTTATACAAATGCAAGGTATCTATTCAATCCTGATAATGTTCGATCATAAATAGGTTATTTATTCACCCATGGTGACATAGCTATTTCATGGCATTCCATAAAACAAACTATATAGCAACTTCTTCTAATCATGCAAAAATTTTAGCAACTCATGAGGTAAGTCAAGAAAGTATTTGGTTAAGGTTTGTAATTCAATACATTCAAGACGTACGTGGTTTGCCATTTGAAAAAAAGTTACCAACAATCTTATATGAAGATAATGTAGCATGTATAGCTTAATTAAAAGAGGATACATCAAAGTTAACAAAACAAAATATATCTTGAAAAAATTATTTTTCATACATGATTTTCAAAAGAACAGTGATGTGGATATTCAACAAATTTATTCTAGTGATAATCTAATAGATTTATTTGCTAAGTCACTTCTTACTATAACATTTAAAACTAATTCATAATATTGGACTGCATCTATTATGAGATCTTAAATGATATTGCTATAAAAGGGACTTAATATATATTGTATTCTTTTTTCCTTGACCAATTGTCCCATTGGATTTTCCTGGTGAGGTTTTTGATGAAGTAGTATCCCATTGCATATTATAATAAATATCTAAAAGGGACCATTATGAATAATTATTAAGTTTATTAAATGTGGATGTTCATAAGTTAAACTTTTATACTCTAATTATGGTTTAATTATTAAATTTCAATTTTGTATATGAATTATTATTATAAAATTATAATATTTGATCTATTTATCCTATAAATATAAATTGTATAAATCATTTATATACACTTGAATCAAATATTCTCCTCCTTCTTATAATTCTCCTTCATCTCTTTCATATCATTCTTTAGTTATTTCCTAAGTATTTATTATTTTTATAACATCAATAATGTTATTAATTTTATTAATTTGGAGTACATTTAATGTTGCAAATATATGTTGTGCCCGCAAGTTTTTCCCCGTAGACTTTTTTTCTCTCTTGTCTAATCAACATATGTAATGAAAGTCGAAGAAAATTAAAGGAAAAAAATTCCGCTTCATATTATTTTAACATTTTAACGTATATTCCACCAATATGTCATCTTCACATGTGTATATGTGTACGCATGTGTGTGGGGGGCAGAAATACTTGAATCTAAACATTTTTTTTTCCGATTAAGATAGATGTCGTTTAATTTCATTAAACTCCATTTGAACTCCTGAAAACTCGACATGTATGAAATGACAAAGTATACTTAAAATCTTAAATTTTTAAAGTAAAATTTAAATGTGGGCAAAGGAAATTAAATAAATTAGCGTTGAAAGCAGTTGATTCATATTTTATAGTTGAGTAATTATTTTCAGTGTTAAATTATAAATATATAATTAGATTTTAAACTAATACCAGAAAAAATAATTCAATATTATCATATTATACAAAAATATAGTTATAATCAATTCAACTTAAATTCTATAAAATTAGCTCACAATTGTTCTACATACCATCTTTAGAATCATTCTCACATCTTTTATGTTGGACGACAGACCAACTGTCTACCACGTGGTCGAACGTGTTATCAACCCTCCAAATCAAGAGTGATTTTGCATTTCAATTTATATTTATTATCTTATATTTGTCAAAATTTATTAAAAATTATTTAATCATCTATGTGCCAAAATTTTGTTCATTAAAAGAAAAAGAAAAAGAAATCCACTATTTTAATTATTTTTTTCAATTTGTGTAACAGCGTATCTTATTGCGGCCTGATTATTATTAATGCCGATAACATAACCTATTAAACTTTTTATATAGGTTGATTAAAAACTCCATATATTATTTGAAAAGTTTTATGAAATACGTAATTTAAATCTCGACCATCCCAAATTTTATTATTCGTTATGATTAGCGGATACTTTTACTTTATAAAATTCTCAATTTAGAAAAAAAACAATTATCACGGAATGTTTCACAATGATTTAGTTTTTTATTATAATAAAAAATTTTAATTTATCTAATCAACTATAAATATTATAATTTAAAATTTAAATACATGAAATAATCACCTAATAATTCTAAATAGCTATTACCTTTTCCATGATACAGAATTTGCTGATTAATTTTATTTTCAATTAACTGGTTAATATACTTTTATGTGATTGGTTATAGAATTTGCTTGATCTTGTTGATATTTTCATTAATTTAATTTTCACAATTTTTCCAAAATCCCTTTGTTATCAATTTTTAAGATTTACCATATATTAAATCAAATTTTCCTAATTTTTTTATTCCTTGATTGCCTATGTATATCACCACCCGAAGCCATATTTTCCAAGTTTACCTCGTTTGGTAGCTTTGTTATAAATGTCTATTTCAGTGGTAATTTGTAATCAGCTAATAATTATTTTATTTGTACAATTACTTTGTATATTAATTATAAAATTTTGCATTGTTATTTTTAGGTTTCCTCTTTTACGTTAGTTTATTTTTATATATTTACACAGATTTACCTAAAATAATCATTCATGTTTGGTGACAGACAGTGGTACATTCTTTGCAAACTAATGAATTGAAGACCCAAAAATTGTTGAGATGGCTCTAAAATAATCATTTATGTTGCTTCTCTTTGTTTTTAATTTTTTTCGAGTATAATATGTTCCAAAATCTTATTATTAAGCATATGTAACATAAGCCTTTGGTCAAAAAGTAAGGTTGGAGAAATAATTTTGAAGAGAGAAAGAGAGAAGATGGAGATGGCGTTGCAAATCCATCCCATTGTTTGACGAATAGAATGACATGTGAAAGTGAGTGGGATTTAAAGGATGTTTTGGCGTTTGAAGGATATTTGGTGGGGTTAAAGATATCCCTTCTCCATGCAATTTATTTAGCTTATAAATTGATACTTATGTGATGATCATGAATCACCTTTTTAGATTGAATGAAATAGTGACTTAATACCTTTGTAGATCAACCATTACTACAATAAATCATCGCTTTGGTTTATCATCAGTACAAAATTAAAATTTTTGTGATTGTGCTACTTGGCCACAGGAATACTAATTGAATGATCTCGCCATACAAATGAATATAGTAAGGAAATTGCCATATGTAAAAAGATTTTGTAGCATAAATATTTGAGTTCATCCATATCTAATAAATTCTTCTAGTCATGAGTACAAATGAGATAAGAAAGGTATATTCATAACTAGTAACTCGTACTGTCATGAACATAACCATGACAAAAAATAAAATAAAATTATTACCAAAACTAATATAGTTAACTAAAATAATTTTTATATATCCAAGTTAAATCGATTATCTAGTTAATTCAATTATGTGTTATCTTTTTATTTTGTTTGCACATTGCTTAAACTCGTTAATGTTTTCAACCTATATGAAGTTATTGTAAATCATTAAAACTTTATCCATTTAGAAATTACAAAATTGTATTTATGAAGAATTAAACCTAAATCCCCAAGTTAAGGAATGTCAAGCCTTACCATTGTATTAGTTTACTTCTTTAATATTATAATACAATATATTTTATATAAAGTTTTAATTAATTGGTTAATTTCAAAAACAAAATTATATTCATGTGATGTTAATTATATAATAATAAAATATTACATAAATACATAAAATAAAAATACACTAATGCTAGAAATTTTTATGATTTTATTTTAAAAATTATTTTATGTAGACTAAATTTTTATTTATTCTGTCACTAATTTTACTTGTATCAAAATTATCCTTTACAAATGTCTTACATTAATTTTATTTCTCATAAATAATTAATTAGTTAATTTTACCCTGTTATTAATTTTTTCATTAATTATTCTTAATTGAGTTATTACAAGATAAAAGTAAAATTTTTACATCATTCAAATAATTTTTTATTATTTTTTAAGAATTCCTTCAATAAAGGAAGAATTATATGAAATAAATATTCATATAAATTATAACTTTGAACTATCATACATATTTAAATTTTAATTATAAATTAAAAATTAAATTATTATAAATTATTTGCTTCTAATTTTTTATTTATAATACATATTTTTGTCATTCAAAAATATAAATTAAATTACTTGACCTTTCATAAACTTTTAGTATTAATTTTATCCCTCATATACTATTTATATTTAATTTTTATCATTCCATTTATCTAATCATTAACCCATCAATAAAATTGTAAATTAATGGACTAAATTAATTAAATTATTATTTAGAAGGAAAGAAATTAATACAAAATATCTATGAGGAACAAAATTGATATAATTGAAATTAATAAGGGATAAAAATGAAATTTTAAACCATTTTATATATATCACTCTCTTAAATATAATTTACTTAAATTTTTTAATATAATAATTTAATTATTATTAAATTATATATAATTTTACATAATTATAATTCTTAATTTTTTAATGAAAGTTTCATTAATATTACAATGTTAAATGTGAAATTTGTTATTATATATTTCTACAATAAAACTTGTTATCACTTATGCCATGAATCATACTATTTATCTATAATATAATAATTTTTGTATTTTCATATTATATATATATATATATATATATATATATATATATATATATATATATATATATATATATATATATATATATATATCTTCTTTGTCAATATATTTTTAAAAAATAATGTGAAGTGATAAAAAAAATCTTTTAATAATGTTTTGTACTTTGAATAATCTATTATTATTTAAGCAATATTTTAAAAATTAGACCAAATAATGAATCAGTTGTTATATATATATGCATTACATATATGTATAGGTTAATCTTATTAATTTTTATTTTTAATATATAAAGAATTTAAACTCATTAAATAATTATATAACACAATCTTTAGTATATTATAATATTTATTTTGTTAATGTATATTAATTTTACTATGCGAATTTAATTGATGAAAAGTTAAATGGTTATTTATTATTTAAGAAAAACTATTACATTCTAATAAATAAATTTGGTATATATGTAAATAAAGATATTTAGGAGCTTAATAGTTGAGCTCTTTCTTGCATATCTTAAAGTTTGAGGTTCAACTCTTATCTTTATTATTTTAAGAAAAATTATAAATGTACATAATTATACAATTTATAGGTAGTTCTATCTTTTTGCATACATTTTATGAATTAGTTACATTTTATAGCTTTTTTATTTTAGTTTATTTGGAGTTAATCAATTGATCAAATAAAATGTTCACCAAATTGCTAAAATAATTGCTTAACTTAGTTAATTAGTTAAATGTTTCTAACTCAAATAATGAATTAACTATTTGTCAAACACCCACAATATATAAATATTTATATTTTCTTACTTTCTACTGTATTGCAACATATTACACTTATCATAGAAATGGCATATTTGGTTATGATCTTATCTATAAAATTAATTTGTAGCATAAGTAATACTTCATTACAGATAAATTCTTTTGCTTATATAATAGAAAAAGTAATATTCTATTACAAGGAATATGCTCTCGTAACTTTATTTATGGAACAAGTGATACTTTGCCATAGGAAATATGTTCTTCTAGTTTCGTCCATGGCATAAGTAATATGTTATTATAAGTAAAGCTTTTTCATAATACAAGTGATACTTTACCACGAGAAATATATTCTTGTATTGTAGTTTGTGGCATAAGTGATATTTTTCATAAATAAAGTTTTTTTCACAATATATGTGATACTTTGCCATGAGAAATGTCTTCTTGTAGCTTAATTCATGCACAAGTGATATTTTGTTATGAATAAAGTTTTTCCATGGCATAATTTTTTTTAATTTTGTGTATATTTATTTGAATTTTTTGTTCCTGTAGCAAAAGATAAAATTGTCATTATTTTTAAATTTTTGTGGCATAATTTGTGGCATAAGTATTAATTTGTTGTAGTGCATAAATAAGTCAATGAATTAGGTGCCAAGTGGAGATGTAATGATTTTTATGTTCAAATCAATTTATTTATCTCATTGCATCTATGAAATTGATATTACCACTACTATATAATTGCCTTTAAACATAAATTGTTTTATCTATTTGACATCAATTATTACCCGATCTATATATGTGCATCATAGAATATTTATCATATTCAATGTCATTTTCAAAATTAACGTGGAATATATGAAACGACATTGATTGTTTTACTAGAAAACTAATGCATTTAATTCTTGAATATTAATTAACCATCCACAATAGATGTCAGCTTATAACTAGTGTTTTAAATTATAATAAATTGGTGTGGAATGCAGACTATGATGTTAGCTTATGTTAAATTACTGATGTAATATGTTCAAAAAAGATTATGCTCTCTTATAATAATCCATGGTATTTACTAACTTTTTTTATTCCATCAATATTCGCCTATACCCCTACTTTTAAAGTAGTACTAAAACCTAATCACAAAATTCAACCACCATTTTATTATACAAGTAGTATTATATAAATAGCAATATTTGAGCCTTATCTTAATGTCATGTGGTCAAAAATAATATTTCAAATACAATAAATATCCAAGGTAACAATTTCATACATTAAATTGGATTTAAAAAATTGAAGATATATAATATGTACATGTCATAAAAATTAAGTTTACTGCTAACAAAAATGTTAATTTATGTTTATTGATAAACATTTATTTACATTTGCACTAATACTTATTTTAACACAATGACATTATTGGAATTATACAAGGAACATACTATAACTAAGGATTCCACCTAAGATGGAGTGTAAACTAGGTTTTAGAATTTTGCCAATCTTTTGAAATCAAATCAATTTTTCAAAAACCTTTCAAAACTCAAATTTATTGGAAACTCCAAATAAACAATTTACCATTAATTTCAAGCAATTCAAATTTCACAATTTCAACAATCAACAACACCAATATAATTAATCACAATTATGCACATGAATATTTCAAAATAAAGTGCTAAAATTAAAAGAGATATGGTTAGAGAAAATTAAATGCAAGGATTTATATTGGTTTGGCCTTCAAGATCCAACATCTCAAGGATTACATTCACTATCAAGCCTACTTAACCTAGATCACTACTACAAAATGGCCAATAAACATTAGGCATTTAGAGAATTAGACGTTGGTTTACAATCGATAATTAATCGAGCATCATTGTAAATAATATTCCATGTCAAATTAAAAATAGTCATAGAATATGAAAATAACAATGATTTTCTTATATAATAACTAATGTATTATATTATGGAAAAGATGTTTGAAGTAACATTTTATGTCGGTTACTTATAAATAACCAACATCTAATTTTGATATACTACTATAGTTTATATTAATAATTGACATGTTATATTATATCCCCCACCTAATTTACCTTAATCCACCTATTCCAATTCCTCCTTCCCTTACCAATTTCTCTTCTTGGATCTTCCTTATTTCCAATGCATTCAACTTTTTAAAACACCATATCTAAAAATAAAAGACAATATCCTATATGAAACTATAGAATCCCAATAATAAACATTTTAAATAATAAATCTTCTAGCAAAAATTTGAAAACTATGATAGGTTATACCAATTAGCCTGATCATAAATGGATGTTATGCTAAATACTATTATAATACATGCTGCTCAATATGTGATGTTAATATTACCTAGAATGCATAATTGAATCCAATCTCTACAAATGTGATAAGTATTCATTAAATTTTGAGAAAATGATGGTAAACATGTTATATAAATAAATAGTTAATAATATAATCGAAAGCTGAAGATGATGAATGAAATTAAATTTCTTACTTCTACAAGCCTATAAAAGTTACATTACAATAAAAGGCAACAAGTTATGGTAGATCATAAAAAAAAATTAAATTACAAGAAAAAAAAATAAAAACAAGACAAATCCTTACCCTTAAATCCTCCATTTTTTCAATGAATGCATAGCCACATGACTGTAATGATAGGTTGATAAAGATTCATTGTTGCAAAAATATTTGGCAAGCAAAAACACAAAATCAAAGGATTTCTACAAGAAAAAAAAACATATGAAAGATCAAATTATATGTGAATATGTTATAAATATAGTTTTTCAAATACATAGCATAAATCTATATGAATCAAGTTTATATATCAAGATCTCTTCCTAAATGTTATCCTTCAATACCTAGGGTACTTTTCTTCCAATGAGAAATAACTATTAATACTTTGGATCATATAGTCACCTTGCCATAATTAACAAATTGGTTAGCATTTCTCTATCTACCTATCATTTCTTATTAAACTCAATAGGCAATATTTCAACCTTGTTCCATAATGCAATAATGTCTTTCAAAGTAATGGGACCTCTTATGTTTCTTTTGGTGATGGCAAATGTTTCTTAAGAAGGATTTATATTTTTAATTTATCCAAAAAATGGTGTAAATCATGTATACAGAATAAGGTCTTAATTAACATTGCTAAATGATAAACAAAGTAATAGATATAAGATTGGTACTTAAAACAAATGTGATAGTAAATCGTATGACAAAACACATAACTTGTATGATAAGTAATTAAATTAAGATTACATCAATTGTCACAAACACTTTCACTAATTTATATAACTATGAAGCAAATTAGAATTATTGAAATATATGATAAATCTGATACTTTAAAAAAAAAGACAATAGCATATAATGGTAAAGGCGGCAAATAAGAATGGCAAAGACATTACCACCAAGCAAAGCATACCCTAGTCATATATCCTATATATGGCTAAACCCTAAAAGCATCACAAACACAACATATAATATAATCCTAAACTTAGTGATAAATGAGGCTATCATAATGTTACTATACAAATGTATAAAGATTTTAACTAAACAAAGCTAAATTTAATCACTTAATATGCCAAAATATAATGAAAATAAGAGAAAAAGATGCACTTGAAAATTTTTTTGATGACTAGAATGACCATGAAGCAAACTCCAAATGTAGAAGAAACATGATGATAGTTTAGGACACATTGGAGAAATTTCAATGACAATAGTGATGTCAAAGAAATAGGTTTCACAAAGCAAAAATGATTAGAAATAAATGAAATAAAAGCAGCAAATACAAGTTATATAAATAAAATAATTATAAATTAGTTTCTTAATAGAACATTAATGTCTTTAATAAATGAATTAGATTAATAAAAAAATAAAAGTATAAAGTTAAGATAATATTTACAAAAATACCATTGAATAATTAATTTCAACATCAATTGTTTTAAAAATTGTCATTATAAGTCCTTTTACACTTTTAAATATAATGGTTCACATCACATACGAGGCCGATTGTAAATGTGACCAACATCATAATATCTATCTTATTTTTAGATATTTTGATCATGATAAAACAACATTAGCTTTTTATTTAACCATTGTCTTAAGTTCACATAGAAATTTCAATAGTGCCACTATGTAACTATAGATGTTAATTTTTAAATTAAATGTCATCTTAGATTTCAATGGAAATTTGCACAATGTCTTTACGTAAATATAGACATTAATTATTATATAAATTGCCACCTTATTTGTCCTAATAATTTTAAAAATGCTATCGTGATGATATAGATGTCAATTTTTCTTAAGACCAAGATTTATCTACCATCATAGATTTGCAATTCTATAGTAGTGGATTTTGCAAACTCTACTACCTCTTTAAGTTTAATCCCAGTACTAACCAAACAATGTCTCACTCTTGGATTTCTTAAGGATTCTTTATCTTAACAATACAAGAAAGATTATTTAAATGCAATAACAATTAGTTCACAAACTTTCAAGGTTTGATTACATAATGAAGACTATACAAGAGAGTGGCAAATGATCAATGAAGCTTAAGAAATTATTTTAATTAAGATGAAGCACAAAAAATGAGTGAGTCTTGTGTTATTGGAATAGTTATGGGCCTTAAATATGAATGTGAGTAGTATTATGGCAATAAATACTAATTTGGTAACAAAAGAGTTGTTACTACAAAGTGAAAATTTGAAATTAACATTGTAGTGGTCAACTAATACACCCAATGGTTAGCCAATGGGTTTGATTTCCATGAAATAATGGGATCCAATACCTAGTAATTGACCGATAGGCTAGAAATCCCTATTTTTCAAGGGAAAATACAACCTAATGCTTTCTAAACAAAATTTTTATAAGCGCACGACTACAAAATTATAATTCTACGTTAGTTAATAGATGTCAATCATAAGTTAAACCAATATTTATATAGATGCAGTAATATTTTTTAAATTATTAAAACAAATAAGTCAAATATTTTAGGATAAATTGATATCTATAGTTAAATAATGGCATTTGTTAAATTTAAATAAAAATTAATTATTAAAATTAAGTTAGGAAATCATCCTCTAAAAGGCATTTAAAAAGTCAAGTCAACAAAAAAAACATTTACATGTTAGTTTTATTATTAACTAACATGTAAAGGCATATATAAAGTCTTATTAGGCAATATAACCAATACTTAATTATAATGGAGTAAGTCTAAGATGTTGATTTTGATTTAATAATTGACATTTATATTATAGTTTATTAACTATATATATTACATGTTCACTCAACATCTGAAAACATCAGTGATCCATTAGCCTCCATTATCTAACTCTAGCAAGTGTTTGAGGAGGAAAACAACTCCTCCTCTATCTCATCCAACACCTATAAAAATGTTCTAAAATCTAATTATTGTTACTTTATTCATTATCATCTCTAAATGTGCTAAACGAGATAAAGAAAGAGTTAATTTTTTTCCTCCTCAAACATAGGCTGACACTAATAAAGGAGACAAATGTATTGCTTAGATCTATGATTTACCAATATTGAAATTTAATTGATGACTATGAGAACTAACACTAAGTTTGACAACAATAATGAAAGACCAATGTCCTCTTCTTCTTTTTTCCTTGTATAATGTTGTTATAAATTTGCATGGATTTATTGATGTAATAATATATAAAATGAATAAAATTGCAAAATAAATTTTCTTATAATGATATCTTCTTTCTTATTTTTTATATTCATATTCAATGTATTGATGTGTGTATCATTGTAAACTATATATATATATATATATATATATATATATGCAAAAACAATATATAACCTATCATGAATTTATGATATTTAATAAAATTAAAAAAATATATTATTTATTAATTTCAAAACTAACCTTGTTTTTTGTATAGATTTTATGGAAGTTTTTTTTTTTGAAATAGAGTAAAACTATTATCATATTTATGCAACTTTCAAGCTCTCTCATACTTAATCTATCTTCTAGGTAGTTTGGAAAATGCTTCATTTGTTTTCTAATAGTCAAAGTTATTTTCTAATATTTGATATGGAATTTAATTCATTAAAAGTATATTGGAAAAAAGATAATATTTTTTTAAAAAAATAATTTATGTTATTGTGTTAGCTTTCATATCAATTTCATATAACCATCATCTAAAACCAAGATATTTAATGTTCCTATATTGATTATTGTAAAATAATTGACATTTATTATTATTATCCTACTGTTTTCTTTTTCACTCCATATTTTATTTACAGTGTCACTCCATTTGTTTATGATAAGATAAAAGTCACTACTCCTATAATGTCATCCTCTCTCATTCATAAATAGAGACAAAAATTATGACCTTATTCATTTTTTATATTTCTAAGAGGATGATACTAGCTGTAAGTTAGTTGCCATGGATATAAAGATCTAGAGGGTTTACTAATATTGGCCATAAGGTGGTTACTCTTAAGTATTAATAACTATTTCGTGGATTCATGAAAACAATTACCATCACTTTCTTCAACATAATTGTAGTATGTGTTGTAGCATAAGATAGAACTAATGGTATAGATAACCTCTATAAAATGATTCAAATGGGATTAATGTTTGTATTTGATATTATCATAACCTGATCTATCAAGGAACAAAACTTGCACAATTATTACTTTTCTTCGAAGTCGTTGTCCAAAAAATGTCAATATGAAGTAATTAAAAAAATGGAAATCTAAACAATATGAGTTAATTATTAAAAATGATATTGTTTATGAAAATTAGATTCTATTTTTAACATAACAAACATCTAAATATAACATAATAACTAGCTAGCATATAATAAACACTTACCAATCTATAACAAATAATAACATTTATGAGATGCCTTGCATTAAGGAATGAAAATATGAATCATAAATGCTAAGGTTTATAAAAAGTAACTTGTATTGACAAAATGGCAAAAATTACAATATTTCAAGGTATATTAATAATTAAGCTTAATAAAATAAAACATATGTAAAACGTTTGTTTCGAGTCTTTCCTTGATGTTATTTTTTTATTAAAAATCAATGTTTAATGTTCATAAACAATTTCAATAGTCATGATACTTCATTAATAGTTTACATGTTATGATGGTTTATAAATAGTTTACACATGTTCATCAACAATTTACACATTATAAGGGTTCATCATCAATTTTCTCTTGGCCTATAAATAGAACTTTCCTTGCCTATTTGAAACAATTATCAATATAGCTCTCCCTGAGGAGCTTGAATATATATTAGTTTTAAATAACTAACATAAAACTTAAAAATTGTGGCAATACTTGAAAATAAAAAGAGTGAAATCATGACGTCATTTTTAAATTTCATTATAAAGCTCTTTCAAGCTTAAATTTTTTCTACCAAGATATACTCATATTCTAACTTTAAGTTAACCTTCTTTAATTTTTATGTTTATACTCCCAATTTTTTGTAGTACTAAAGCAAATGAGCAAGTTACTTAATTAGAAAACTCTTCCTAAAAAGCAACCAAATCATCCTCTTCATTTGATCTAAATTTGTCACCATCTTCTTGCAAAGGGATCTCCATATTTGATAAGCCCGTGTAATTTTTTGAAAGAAGTCTAGAAAGGCTTAACCAATAGTGGTCCTAAAGGGCAAGAAGATTGGAAAAACCCTTTAAAGAATAAGACAAGGGAAAAAAGATGAAGAAGTTTGCTAAAAAGCTTATGAAGTTCGAATTTGAAGCAACTTTTGAAAGACCTCCTTCACTAAGAAGATTGTGTAAGCTAAGAGTAAGTGCAAGTGTTTCTACAATCTAGCAAGCAAGAAAACAAAGAATGTTGAAGAACAAGTCATCATTATTAATGACTTGGATGATAACCAATAGCAAAAAGCAAGGCTACTCCTACCAAACTAATTAACTTCTTTTATTTTTTTTTAAAAAAAGGCAAGCTCAGAAGGATAGTTGTTAAAGAAAAAGAAAAAGAACTTGGACCTATGTTTGGCCCTTCGATCATGCTTGATTTTTCAAAGGATAAAGAAATAAGTCATAAAAGGGAGTAATATATGGATATATTTGAGTATTTCTCCTAATTGAATGATTTTCCATGAAGAGAAATTTTAGTAAGCTTCAAATGAGGAAAAAGAAAAGAATAAGAAGAAAGAAGAAATAGATATTTCCTATACTCAAAGTCCTCTAAAATAGTAATAACAAGATACAGTAACATCTTTTGATGATGTTGTTTAGTAGGAAGCAAGAGCTAATCAAAATTAACTTGCAGGTGCAACCATCTCCATTGCATCATCTAAAAAAGAACAATTCTAACCACCTTTATTAACATTACAACCTTTTCAAACCTCTAACCTATACTAAAATTCACTTTACCATTCATTTCTCTCACTTTTCATTAACAAGTCCACTTAGCCATCACAAATACTCCAATATCAAATTATATCACTATTGTTGCTAAACCATCCATCTCTTTAATGCTTTTTACACTATCCACTTCTAATCTCACCATTACCACCTCTATCATAACTATAGCTATGATTGAATTCCTTATTGACACTTTTTAGTTCATTAAGATTGAGTGAGAAGTATTTCAAATTATCTTTCTAAATATTGTTGATCTTGCCCATTATGAATAATAGATTAATTTTCCACTTATTGCTAGAGAGAAAGACTTTCAAACATAACAAGATGAAAGAGTTCAAGAGTTTCAAGAAAGGAATAGTAGCTTGAACTTTAGTTGCAACAAGCACAATAAGAGGTTGCTTACATGAGAATGTTTGAAGAAAAGTTCAATGCCTTTCAAAATGCTATCAACAACTTAAGAAAAAAAAAGGATGACCTTTTGTGATGCTTTATCATGATTTGAAGCAATTATACAAGTTCCAAGCACATGTAATTGCTAATTGGGTGATGTTTTCATTTAAATTTCTATTGTTAGACCTAATATTGTATGCTTTTCATAACTATGTTACTAGGATTTTAAGACCACTCATGTTATTAGTAGACTTTAGCAAACTTAGAGTGTGTTAATGATCATCATTTACCCTTATATCAATTTTTGGCATGTATTAATTGCATTTGACTTGGCATATTTTGGCAAACTAACATTTTGGAACAATCCAAGAATTTCTAATGTTTTTTTATTTTGATATGTCCTAATGCCTATCCCCTTATATACTTGTTGTTATTTATCCTTAGATGCCTATTTTTGAACATTGATAATAAATCATTAATTCAAGGGAAGTTCACTTTAAGTGACTTATAACCCTCATGTTAATAATTGTTTTTCCTTAGTGAACTTGTTATTTGTAACAATACCTTACCCTACTAATTTTCTTTGCCCTAATATCTTAATTGGGTTTGTAAAGTTCACTATTCTTTCTTCCTATTAATATGAAATTTTATCTTTCTTTTCTCTAAAACCTTATGCTTTTTAATGATGAAATAGGGAAAATAATGGAAATAATAGTAGATATAATAGAGTAAATAGGTATATGGAGAGTGATTATTTTTAGGCACTTAGCTAGAGAAAGCAAACACTAATTCTGCAAAGAACAAGGAAGACTAAAACAAAAGAGTAAGATATACAGACCTTGGTAACCCACACCTAAGAGGGAGTGAACTGAGTGTTTTTAAAACTTTCACCATTTTTTAAATTTTCTTTGAAAAACTTTTTATTTTAGGAAGTCATGAGAATAATTTTAATTTAAACAATTCTAAGATAGCTCTATAAAGATATTTGCACTCAAGATATGACAATTCAAAGAGTTAGTACAAATTAACTCATCCAATTATTCGTAAACAAATCGTCAAGAAATAAATTCAAGAGAATTCAATAAAGAGATTTGCACACAACATATAATAATTCAATGCACTTATGCAAAATGACTCATTCAACTATGCATAGATAAAGAATCAAGAAGCTAATGTATAGATGAATTTCTATTTCAACCATTCAAATATTCAAGGATGAAGATTAATATTGAAGCACAATATATTCAACATAGATAAATCATCAAGAAGCATGTGGATAGATATACACCTTTTTTAAGTATTTAATCATTTAAGTGTCAACATAAGCATTCAAACACAATATATTTAACAAATAACAACAACAAAACAAAGCATGTAAATTAATAAAAACATAGTATAATACAAAGAAATAAAAGGATATGGTAAAGAGATCAGACACAAGAATTTATAATAGTTTCTCTTTTAAATATCATCTCTAAAGTGTACATCCACTCTTTAAGCTTTTCAAGCTTATGTTTCAATCTATTACCTTTTTAATTTTCAACTAGCACTTAAAGAAGTATTATAATGCTATTTTAAGCTAATCTTCTTTTTACAAGGGATATCTCACCTTCTCTAGGATATTCTAAGAGATACCTCACCTTTTACAATTAAGAAGTGATAAAAGATAAATATCAACTCGAACAAACTCTTTTATAAAATCGAAGAAACAAATGAAGCACCTAGAATAGAGAAATTTCAAGTAAAGAGCCAAATTCATGATTTTGATGAAAAAAAGGAGTGAAATAATGTTAAAAAATAAAGTTCAAGCTTTCTCTTAATTGTATTTAATGTTTCTTAGCTTATATAGGAAGCCCATGGAATATTATAGCCATTTGGGATACTTGAGGATTAAAACTAGTTGTTTATAGCCATTATACACATACATAACAAAATAGTTGAAATCAATTAGTCAATCGATTCTAATGAAAATTTTTGTCTTTACTTGTCCAAAATTGATTGGTCAATCAATTCATAAAGATAAATTTATAAAGTTAGTTTTAAAAGATCATAACTTCTTTATTTTAAATCTATTTTGAACAAATGGCCTATTATTAGAAAGTTATTTATGTCTACTTTCAAGTGGAACTAGTTTCATACTTACATCTAATGTAATTTTTGAGATATGTTTAAAATAATAAGCAAAGATCAAAAAGAGTGGATTGTGAAAATTTAATTTTGAGAGTCAACTTATAAAATTTATAACTCTTTCATATCTTGATCATTTAAGCAAATAACTTGTCCATGGAAAGCTCTTTGAGTCTATTTTCAATGAGAATAATTTCATATTCATATCATTTGTAATTTTTGAGATATGGCCAAAATAATAAGCAAAGGTAAAAAAAGACTAGAATATAGAAAACTGACTTCTAGACTCAACTTGAAAAAATCATAACTTTTTCATATACTAATCATTTTAAGTAAATGATATGTTCACAAAAATTTATTTGAGTTTGTTTTCATATGGAAAATGGTTTGACAATCAAATCACAAATATTTTATGAGATATAATTAAAAGAGTGACTAAAGATTAAAATTAAAAGGACTAAAACCTCTTATCTCCTTAGTTTTTGAAGTGTCCCCATAAGCTATCTTCTAAAAACATAATTGTAAGTTATTTTTTAAAAAAAAATATTTTGATTAAGCTAAGATTATAAAAATATGTTTGAGTATGAAATGAAAAACTCTACCAATAAAATCCTTAGGCTTTTCTTGATACATCTAAACTTTTCAAAACTTTAATCTTCACATCCTTCAATACTTGGATCACATCTTTTTTTTTACATTTTTTCCTTATTCTTAAGTTAAGTATAATATGATCTTCCATTTCTTTGCTTTAATGCTAATTTTCATTTTATTTATTGGACTTTCCTATAAAAAAGTTCATAAGCTTTACAAATGATATAGTTAATCCAATCTAATATATCAAAATATTAATATGCATGATTCATATATAAAATATATAACAAATTAGTACAAAAACATGCATAATAATCATATCATATATCTTGACCAATCATATGCTTAATGATGCTTGTATAAAATCTAACTCTTTTAGTACATAATCATGCATTACTATTGCAACCATAATGTAGCTTGTCTATTGAATATTTTATAATACTTTGGTATAAAGATATGCGATGCTATTATAATATTCATTTATCATGATCATATAAAACTTAGGACTAAAAAGACGTACTGCTATAACCTAGACCAATTCTAAGATTGCTCTATTGTTAATCCTTAAGCTGGATAAATAAATAGTAACTAAAACATTTGAATAAAAGTTTGACATTTTAGCTTTGATACTAATACCAACTTAGGCAACTTGTTATTTTAATCTAGGCATATTCTATTTGACAAGTTGCTTTTATGCCTCATTTTCTTAAAATTATCTTTGCATAAGTATCATCATAAAAAAAAAGGGAGATTGTGAAATGTCGTACCCTTTATTATTAAAGATGTTGTTATTCTAATTGAATAATTTTTATGCAAAGATAAGGCACAATATGTTATTGCATAGCATTGAAAAATCTAGAAAATAGTTCTATCATAAAATTTCTCTTTTTGCTCATATTTTCAATTAATTGCACTGTGCTTGCTTGATTTTTCATTCCACTTATTTGACATGTTTTATCACTTAAAATAGAATAAATTTGAGTTATTATTATAGCTACTTTCTCTGTTGATGATATAGTAGGTTATTGCACTTTCAAAATGTTAAATGTTATCAATTGTATCTAGTTGCTCTTTTGTTATCAGATTTGTACTATACTATTCTACAAAATTTTCTAAGCCCTTACCTATTGCTCTTTGATTGCAAACTTATACTAAGTCAGTAAAAGTGCATCCACATGTGAAAAAAATTAGAAAAGTACTATACTTTTGAAAGCAATAGTGCAAAAAATAACAAGTTAAATGTACTTTCATAGTAAATATTGAAAGTAACACATCAAGCTAGCTAATAAAAAAGCAAGGTATGCACATTAAACAAAGCTAACTTTGATTATGACACGATTACCCTTTGTTAGAAAGAGCAAGCTTCCTAAAAAACTAAAGAGCAAGAGAAGAAGCCTTTTAAAATCTGATTGCTGGTTAGAATCTATACATTCTTAATAGCTTGTTCCCTTCCTTTGGCTATAAATAGAGAGCCTTACTTCATTTGAAGACACAAAACAAGCATCATTTTCTTTCTAGAAGAATCACTCTTTAAAAACTATCAATCTCTTTATGGTCTTATTTATTTATGCTCAAACATGCAAATCTACACTACTAAAGTGTGTAAACCTTGTAGTCTCTTCCAAAAACAATCCTTACCTTTTAAAGGTTCACTAACTAGGATAAAGTATGAGGGAAATACTTGTAGTCACCTTATAGTTAGATTGTGAGAAGGAAACCCTAAGTATTGAGGTAGTCTACTTAAGTCCTTGAAAGATCAAATGGGAAAGGTGTATTTAAGCCTCGTAAAAGAAAAAGTGCTAATGAATAATTAACAAGATTAGTTTTGAACCTTGGAAGAGTGGGGTAAACCTAAACAAACAATTTCTTTTTATGGACAATTAAACCAATATATACCAATGCAATCTTTTCTTTCCTTTATTATTTTATTTCTTGCACTTTATTCATATTTTTATCTTTTATTTCATTTATCTTTCATATTTACTTTCTAGTTTCTTTTTAGGGGGTTATGAAAAGGCAAGTGCTTTAAAATCTTTATTGCTTAAATTTTTTTAAACACTAATTTACCCCTATCTTAGTATATTTCTGTCTTATCATTAAGTAACTAAATAAAACTTAAAAATAGTGGTGCAATTTGAAAACAAAAAGAGTTAAATCATGGTATTATTAGTAAATTTTATCATGAAGCTCTTTCAACCATAAAATTCTTTCTTTACCATGGTATGTTGACATTTTAACTTTAAGATAATTTTCTTTAGTTTTTGTATTTATGCTCACCAATTGTTTTGTGATAGTGAAAATCTATTAACTCATTGGTAAATATATGGTGTTGTAAAAAGCATAAAAAACAAAAGTAAGAACTTTCGTAGCATTTGTGTATGTTGTTGCATCTTGGCTTTTAGTTTTAAAATCATTCATGTTTTATTATCTTTCATTTTGATATAGGTTATACAAGTAAAAAACTTTATTTCACTATTTTTTTGTTAATGCAGGTCACATTTGAAATATGGGTATCAATAATGAATTAAGCATACTAAAATAGAATGATATCCATTATAAATTAGAAGGTACCTTTTCTTTCATCATGATAAACCTTTTTTTTTTTGTTATTGTTGCAACACTTAAATTTTTATTTACTTATTTTGTTCTCTTATAGTTTTAAAATGCTTTAGACACATGCTAACTTTCAACCTTGCAAATCATTAGGTATTCCTTAACTCCATATTCAAATTGTATGGAATTAACGTAAAAAGAAATTTGACTCCTTCCTATTATAAATTGGATTTGTTAAATTTGGGGTTTTAATGTAATTAATATGAACTATACTTTGCTTTTTATTCCATTTGAAGATTATTTGTATTATAAAGCTAGAGTATTTTGTTTTTAAGGAGTTCTGGATATAGTTCAAGTTTGAAGCAGTGCAATAGGTAGTATCCTAAGACACTATACAAAATAAAGAGGGTGTAAGGGATGGATTTTTTCTAATAAATAACTAATTTTACTAAATATCTTTATACAAATAACTAATGCTATCAACTAGCTAAACTAGCTAATGCAATCAACTAATGGCTAATATAATAATAGTTTACCTTGGTTTGGCAACTTTGTTATCAATGTCTATTTCAAGGGTAATTTGCAATTGGCCAACAATTATCTTGTTAATCCAATTACTTAGTATATTAATTATAACTTTTGTATTGTAGTTTTTAGGTTTCCTACTATTACTTATTCAAAGATTTACAAAAATTCAACTAAAATAATAATGCATGTAATTTGTCAACAGGGTTTTAAAATGCGGACCGCATCTCCTAATGCGGCCGCAATTTTACGGATGCGAAAGCATCTGTTATTGTATTTGAGCGCATTTGCAGTGTGATTGTAAATCACTGCTATTGCGGTGTGTTGCGGATGCATTGCAGTGCTAATGCAGTTGTTGCGTTGGTTGCGGACCGTTTTTACCGCAATCTTAATCGGCCATGAATTGATGTAGAAGTGCATTGATGAGGAAAAAAAAGTACTAAAAGTCTATTTTTTATGAGTGAGCATCAATTTTAGAAAGGAAAATAATCAGTAAAAGTTTAGAAGGGGAAGGGAACGAAATTTAGAGAAATTGTGACGATTGACAAGTGAACTGCAGGGATTGGAGCTTAGTACAGAGTAGGAAGAAAAATCTAAAAGAAAAGCAAGATCAAGATTTAAAAAATAATAATTTGACTTGACAAGACCCCTGTATGTACTATGCAGAGTAGAGTAGTTGAAGGAAATAATTTAGGACTATCACAACCTTGAATTGTGGTAAAATAATAGATATATGAGCCAATAAATCCTATTGTGATCCGGAGGAAAATTCAAAAATGCATACTACGGTTTATGAAACCAATAAAATATTAAATATTTATCAAAAGTTAAGAAGGTTTTCAACTTTGCTTTTTTTAAATTATATTTATATTAATATTAATTAAAATTAATTAGTTATATTGTTTAAAGTATTCAATATGATTTTTTCATATCATCAGCGTCATAATTAAATAAATTTTATTTTAAATATATCAAATTGTATAAAAATAATGTTAATTAAAATTTTTAAAAATTTAAAATTATTTAACTCTCTTAAAATTAAAATATGAGAAAATTTAAAAAATTCACAGCTGCGACAACCCCAATCCACATTATAACACCCGCAATGTCCATAACCGTGAAAAACGCAATGCAACCGCATCCGTGGTCGCATTCGCAATTTAAATCCATGATTCCATATGTGAATCTTTTCGCTTTAGTAAATTTGCATCACTTTCCTTGTCTTTAGTTGCTGAGGTGTAATTATACTAAATCTTAAATGAAGTTAATGCTTGTTTCTCTCTTCTCGTCTACATTGCATCAGATTTGCACAATATTTGTTCATATGAGGCTGCGAATCAAATCGATAATTTTAGGCTGAGAATTACTACTTTTGGGAATGTTGTTCCATGAAATTCTCTATCCACTTCATCAACGAAACAAGTTTTCATGGAATAACATTCCCAAAAGCGGCATGTCAAGAAACTCCAATCACATGATCGGTCCCTTCAGTATTTGGTTGTAGCTATATATGGAAAATTTGTCAGGCCGACTGTATCCATTACGAAATCCTCTCACATAAGTATTTGATTGAGGATGTTATCTGTGGTAGTTATGTCCATAAAATCATTGACAATTATTTTTTTATACAATGACAGCAAGGAGGTTTGAACCTATAAACTCTAATATATTATATACATAAATCCCTTATTGCTAGTCCCCGATTATACTTAGTGGTTTAGCTATATATGTTTACGGGTAGCCATGCTTTGTGTTTTGGACGTAATAAGCGATTCTTGGAGATGAAATGATTCCACAATAAAAATGATTATTTCCCGAGTTGTATATAAAACTGTGTGTATATGCTTTGTGTTTTCCGAGTTGGATTATTGGTCTATAGTTTTTCGACAATATTTCCTTCGTTTCCTCTCATTACGTTGTTATTACGTCTAGTGGAGGACTTGAAAGACCATGGCAGCTTCATAATGAAGTAACGTGAATTTTTCCTCAACCTCTTTTGCTGTCTGCTGAAGGATCTTTCGAACTCCTATTGGAAGATTTTAAAGAAAATATTCCTAGCAAGAAACTTATTGGCCAGAGACCGAAAGAATAAATACTTAAGAAATGTTCAGATAGGGTTTCATTACAATTTAATGTGATAGAATTTGTTTCAACTGAGGAAAATATTTGGGTGCAAGCATTGCAGTTTGATACTAATTTTTTGGCTTGGATGTTGATGTTATTTATATTTGATGAATTAGTTAATTATTAAATTACCATCAAATGAGGACATCTCCCACATACACATATATTTCGTTCAATTGGAGTTAGGCAGATTGGGCAACATTTGTCAGCATCATACATACGGTATAAATCCAATTTTTTGGGTTGGATGTTGTTGTTATTCATATTTGTCTAAGGAAATCATAATAGTGATATGATTTATCTAAGTATCAGACATCTAGAATATTAAGTGCAAAACACATTGTACAACTTTAAATCATCAAGTACATGATTTATTGCAAAAAGCTCACATCAATATTCCATATTGCATGCATGACACCACTAAATTATACAAAAACGGATGAAGCATAAATATTTATGTTTAGAATCCCTACTTTTATGATTACATCTTTGTAGCATATGCACAGCCGCTTTCATTGATCTTGTGGCGGAAACCTACCGGCCACCTCCTATTCCCACATTTCTAGCAGGACCATGTACCAGTATGTGTGCTTCATAGGTATAAAGTAACCTTCAATATTTATACTAATATACTCTACTCAATTTGAAATCTGGATATCTGGTTAATTCATGCAAACTTTATATTATCTAACTAATTATTCATAGTTGCATTTAATATGGCTTGACATTCTCTTATGGTAGAATTTATACTAATGTAAAGTAACCTTTAATATTTATACTAATATACTCTATTTGAAAACTGGATCTCTGGTTAAGTCATGTAAATTTTATATTATCTAATTATTCATAGTTGCATTTAATATCTTTGGCTTGACTTTAAATATAATTTCAAGTAGTGATTTTGTATTAAAGTATATTCAAAATTGTGTGAATACAAGAAAGATATTCTTAGAATTTTAATAAATATGTTTTTTCAAAAATACACAAAATTTTATTAAAGATTGCATGTGCCTTAAAGATATTTCTTTTAAATAATGTTTTCAAGAAAATCAGCGTGAAATACTTGTAGGTTCTTTTCTTGAAAGAATGAATAAAATTTTTGAAATTATAGAAGGGTTGGTAAGAAGAAAGAGCATCAAGAACATTTATAGAGTTTTAATAGTACTAAAGGAATGTCATTTGTGTCTACTTCTCTCTTCTTTACCTAGCTATCCAGCTATCCAGTGAGATATTTACTAAATTTGATCAAAACCTTTCTGCAAAGATTTTTAAATTTAAAACTATGAAAAAAATGTGGTCGTTTTGTATTAGAGGAAATTTTTGTTGAGGAGAAACGTACAAAGCATAAAGGATAGAACAACAGTCATTAGAACATATATGCAGAGCAGTGTGAAGATTATAGAAACAGATATGAACCTATATAAGGAGACATTTAGACAGTAATAGACGAAACAATATGGAAATCAGTCTGGAGGCCAATATGCAGGAGAAATTATGCATATGATCTGACACAGTTATGACTGTTTATCAAACATGTTTAACACACATAAGTAGCAAGGATGAAGTAGCGAAAGTCACTATATGAGAACGCGCATACCGAGAAGTATGCAATACAAACTAGAAAGTGATATGGCATTAATTTGTTTTTAGAGAAGGCAAGAAGAAAGTGCAGGTAAAAAGTAACAAGAGATGATAAATACAAGGAAGAGCAGATAGAGAATCAATAAGTTGTCTTTCAGATATTAATTATTCAGATAACAAGCAATTGGAAGTTTTGGTAAACAAATTGGCATTTATAGAAGCATTTTAAGACAGATAAATACATAAGCAGCAGCAACTTAAAGCATCAAATAAATATCATGCAAGACGATTATAGAGAGAGCGAGATGGTAGCAATAACCAAAAACCTTAGCACTTGTGAAGTGAATCTGCATATTGAAATAACTAGGGGCTGAAACAATCAGACAAATTAAATCATGAAGGTCCTGAAGTCAAAGATTTAGAGCAGTACATGTGGCATTTAGTCCATAGTAGAAGCAAGCATTTTAGGATAAATATTCATTAACATAAACATCCATAAAGCATACAATATGACAGAAACATTCAGACCAGATCGAAACATACAAGAAGACATATCAGAATCATCCAGGCAGTGGATTTACCGTAGCAGTAGAAGTCCCAAAAGACATACTTAAAAGCTAAAACTGTAAGCAAAAGATGATAACAACCTAATCAGTTTTATCTGCATCTGTATAAATAGATTTCAAAAAAGGATCAAGGGATAAATGCATAACTACTCAAATAACTAGCAGTGCTATTTAATGTCACGAAGGAGGGGGTGTTTGGAGTGCGACTGAGCAGCAGCTGCAGAATGGCATTGATTTAGCTTTGAAGTGTCTGAAAACCTGTCTCAACTCTTCCAGTTAGCCTTGCAACATCAGTTTCCAGCTGATGCAACCTTTGATCAGTAGATTACCCAGTAAAGGAACTTGGTGGAACGAGTGTTGGAGTGGTTGACGGGAGCGAAACAGGAGATGGTAGTGAAGTCGTAGGAGAGGTATTGGCTTTTAGGAGCATACGATCCTCAAAGAAGGTAGTGGGATCTAGGGTGATGCCTTTGGAACGTGGAGGGGATGATGGAGGAATGGGTGCAATGATGGAAGTAGAAGTTTGGACAGCAACTTGACTTTTTGGTTCACGAAGTTGTTCAAGTTGGCTTGTGGTATAGAGGTGGATGATGAGTGAGTTTGTACTTGTGATTAAGGTATAAGGATAGGATTTGGTTGAGAGGTCTAAGTAACAAGTAGAGTAGGTTCGTTGGGATTGATTGAAGCTTGTTCAACCCATATGCTCCGTTGCTATGCTCTTCATCCCCCATGGTGACAAATTCAGTAGTTGTAAGACATAATGAGCATTGAATGGGAAGTGTAGGTCTGCCCGTTTCCCTAAAGTAAATTTCTGATAAGTTTGTGATCAAGGAAGGGTCATTGATCATGGAAAGAGCCTTAGAAGACAAATAGCTATAGCACCATTTGGTTGAAATTAGGTCGGATGAAGTTTTAGGTGGGCCAGTGCTATCTGCAGATTCTTCTTGCTGCATATTGGCATTTGGTTTTGAATTTTGTTCATCTTGAAAGCTTAGTTCAGAATTTCAGATGGATCCTCTTCTGTTTGAGTTTCAAAGGTGGTTTGGTTTACTGATAGAGGCTCTTCACTTTCTTCCTCAACATCAAAATCCATGTAAAAGCCCTCTTGTTCTTGTTGATTTTCTGATTCAGCCATTTCGTGTTTTTTCTCCTCTTCCTTCTTCTCTTTTTCTTGTCTTTCGGCATCTTCTTGTTCCTTCTTTTATTGTCTTGCTTCTTCAATTTCATCTTCAAGTATTTTGTGAACCTCCATATCAATGCTTCCTTCATCTTCAGAATATTTATCTACTTCAATTTCTTCATGCCCTATCCTGCTACTACTTGAGTACAAATCAATGGGCTCTTTTTGTCGTCTCTTAGTTTCACAATAGTTAGGCACAAAACTAACTTCTAATACTCTATATGATCTTTTTTGTTGTTTAAAAGTTGCCCTTTTTGTAGCCCCTTTCTTCTTAACACCACTGCTGCCCCCCCATTTTCATTTTCTTGAGAGTTTTTGCTGCTTCTTTTAATTTCCTAGCCTCTCTTTCTCTATTAGTTTCTTCCATCTTTCTCTCTCTTTCTCTCTTGCTTCTATGATATTCTCCTCCTCCTGATTTCCACCATTTCCTCCCTCGTTTATGTTAATTCCTCCGGTAGAAGGAACAAAGGCAAATAAGCCTACATCCTCTTTTTCTTCATCTAAGTTGTTTTGTTTCTCATCTCCATCTTCTTTCTCTTCAGACAATTTTTCAGGAAATTCTTTCATTTTCTTACGCCTTGAATTTTAGCACTATTATGGGGAATTTAGGCTGTTGAAAGATGTTTCTGAAGTGAGATAGAATTCAAAGATTCAGTGTTGAGAGTTATGCCTTAGCGTACCCTCTATCTGGGCTTTGTATTGGCGCTTTAGGATACTGATACTGCTTGAAATAGACAAAATAAGGTAAGGCAAGCCATTTCAAATAGTCATTCGTTCATCAAACGATTCTATCCTTAATTAGAAGGGGAAAGAATTGTGTCTTATCCTATTAAAAATATGTCATTAAAAATATGTCAACTTTTATTTTATTTAGTTGTAATATTTTAGCTTTCATACGTGAGACAACTTTCTAATGGTAAGAATCTGCAGCAGCGTAACAGCCTCGTGTTATATCCTTGTCCCTTTTTTCCCAAATAATGGATAATCATATTTAATTGTGCCGATTTTGTCTTCTTAATATACCTTTAGAAAACAAATAATCTTGTGTTTTTTGTATATATATTATAATCAGTCAAAACTTTTCACTATTTAATTTTTTTTCTGTCTCCAAATTTCATTTTCTTGTTGATATATTTTCTATAGCGTACTAAAAAATATCTCAAGACGAAAAATAGTTTTTTTAAATTTATAAAAACAAAAATGTTCAGCTTACCAACGAAATGTGACATATGCTAATTTTTTACTAAAAAATTTTGAAAAATTATGAAGAGTTAATAATTCTATCAAAATTTTATCGTTATAATGAAAAAGGTAAAAAGAAATATTTTTATTACTTTCCTTGAATTTTATATCTTAATATATCAGCTACTAAACTACTATTTTGATGATGGGTGGAATTCAAATATTTGAATCCAAATATTTCTTCATATTTAATGAAGCAAGAAAGGGTTTAATTCCATTAAGTTGCACATTATAACTTTACTTATGTCAGTGATATCATAACAAGTGCGGACAGCATCCCGAAATTTCGAAATACATTTTAAGTATTAGACAAATTAAATAGATGAGTAAATTAACAATAAATTAAATGATGTAGATTTTCCCTTTTTTTCTTTTTAGATAAGTAATGGATAACTCATCAAATTATTAATGTATAATTGAATGTGAAACTTATACCAAACAAAAGATGTCAATTCTATATCAAAAAATATAAAATATTTTCTTGTTGTTTTGAACTTTTTCCATCTTTCGGTTAACTTTAAATATTTAGAATCAGGAAACAAATACAAATTGTACCCCCAAAAAATACCGAATACAAATGCTGGAAATTGGGGAAAAAAAATCTTTTAACTGGAAATTAAAGGAAAAATAAATCGGTAATGTTATTAATTTTATTAATTTAGAGTATGTTTAATGAGACAAATATATGTTGTGCATACAAGTCTTTCACCCCGAACTTTTTATCTCCTGTCTAATCAACATATGTAATGAAAGCCAAAGAAAATTGAAGAAAAGAAAAACTTCTTATTGCCTTCATATTTTTTTTAACATTTTAATATATATTGTACTAAACTATTATTTTGATATATGGTAAAAATACTTGAATCTAATCATTTTTTCCAATTAAAATAGAGATCGTTTAATTTCATTAAACTGCACTTGAATTGAACTCCTGAAGACTTGAGGTGTATGAAATGACACTTTAATTATACTTAACATCTTAAATTTTTAAAATAAATTTTATATATTGGCAAAGGAAATCAAATAAATTAGCGTTGAAAGTACTTGATCCATATTTTATAGTTGAGTAATTGTTTTCAGTATTAAATTATAAATATATAATTAGATTTTAAACTAATACCAGACAAAATAATTCAATATTCTCATTACTATCATAAAAAATCAATTCAACTTAAATTCTATAAAATTAGCTTACAATTGTCCTACGTACCATCTTTAGAATCATTTTCACATCTTTTGGACGATAGAGCAACTGTCTATCACTCGCCTCTTTCTCAATAACGAGGTAGAATGTGTTATCAACTTTCCAAATCAAGAGTGATTTTGCATTTCAATTTATATTTATTATTTTATATTTCTCAAATTTTATTAAATTAACTATTTAATCATTTGTGGGCCACAATTTTGCTCATAAAAAGAAAAAGAAAAGAAAATCCACTATTTTAACTGTGTTTTTCCATTTTGTGTACCAGCGGTATCATATTACGGCCGGATTATTATTGATGCCAATAAGGCAATAACATCACCTATTAAACTTGTTATATAAATTGATTAAAACCTCTACATATTATTTAAAAAATTTTATGAATTATGTAATTTAAATCTCCACCATCTCAAGTTTTATTATTATACTATAATTAGCGGATACTTTTACTTTATAAAAATTTCAATTTAGAAAAAAATTCATTAAATATATTTCAACTAGCTTGTAACCCATGTAATGCACAAGTTTAATTAATTTTAATTAATAATGCTTTATCATATAAATTATAATTTTAAATTTTGAATTATAATGTATTCAAATGGTTAATGTAAAATATATTGTCATGTTAATATCAATTAAATAATTATAAAATTGATGTAATTACATTTAAATTAAGTAAGATGATGTACTATATTTTTTAACTATTACTAATTGATAAAGTTATTATATTATATAATATTACAATAATAGTGATCATTATCATAATTAAAAGAATGCATACATATTTAAATATTATAACAAATCAAATTTATAAAAATAACATGAAATTATATTTATTTGTTAGAAATAAAATTTATTTATATGAAATGGAATATATATATTTCCATCCTTAATTTTATATAAATGTAATTCATGATAGATAATAAATAAATAAATATTGTCTAATTTATTGAATAATCTTTCTAAATACCTTTCAAATAAAGAATATCTATGTGATCAAACACATTAGTCTATCCAAAAATTACATGGTATAATGCAAATGTATATATGTTAAATGCAGTCAAAGAGTGAAATTCAACCTACAATGTAAAGATAAATCTACCTCAACCTTTGACAAAAATTCAAAAGTATATATACTTCAATCTTTGATAAAAAAAATTACATTACATACCTTCTTAGTATAAAACAAAGTTCTTTTATCTTGTCAATTTATAATGAAAAGACAAATATACATCAACTTCATGCTACATCTAAAATCATAGAAAAAAATAATTTACTTCACATATAAGGAAAAGAAATTAAGATTCTAGAAAGGATGATGATGCATGAAAAATAAAAAAACTCAATAAATTGAAAAAAAATAGAGAGATTATAAAATTATGAAAAATATAATAAATAAGGAAAAATTAGTATTTTTCTCAATTTAATATAAATTACTATGTATAAATGAGAGATTTGGTCTTAAAAATGCAATAAATCAAGAAAAAAGATTAGAGAAATATCAAAAATACAATAAACAAGGAAAAGAAATCAAGATTATTCTAGCGAAGAAGAAAATGCATGAAAATTAGAAAAATTAATAAATTAAGAGAAGAAATCAGAGAAATTATAAAAATGAAATAAATGAGGAAAAAGTCAATGAGTATTTTTTCAATTTAATATAAATTATTACATATAAATAAAAGATTTAGTGCTTTATATTAATTGTGTAAGTGTGACTTACCATAACGTAATATTCATTGAAGAATGATAAATTGATACATGACAAATTACAGTAATGACACTTGACATAAAAGAAAGCATGAAATTTTATGATTAATATATAATATAAAGACAAAGATGATAAAGAAGATTAAATTTTTTATTATAACAGTAAATTTTTAATTTATCCAATCAACTATAAATATAATTGTTTAAAATTTAAATAAATGAAATAAACACCTAATAATTCTAGATAGCCTTAATATTTTCATTAATTTATTTTTTTCCATGTTACGGAACTTGCTCATTAATTTTATTTTCAGTTAATTGATGAATTTACTTTTATGTGATTGGTTATAGAATTTGAACGATCTTGTTGACATTTTAATTAATTTATTTCCAAATTTTTTCAAAATTCCTTTTTTATCTAATTTTTAAGGTTTACCATATATTAAATCAAATTTTCCTAGTTGTTTTATTCCTTGCTTGCCTATGTATATCTCCACCCGATGCCATATTTTCAAAGTTTACCTCGTTTGATAGCTTTGTTATAAATATCTATTTCGGTGGTAATTTGTAATCAGCTAACAATTATTTTATTTGTACGATTACTTTGTATATTAATTATAAAATTTTTCATTGCTATTTTTGGGTTTCTTCTTTTACTTTACTTTAATTTCATATATTTACAACAGATTTAGCTAAGTAATCATTCAAGTTTGGGCGATAAGACAGTGCTACATTCTTGCAAACAAATGAATTGGAGGCCCAAAAGTTGTTGATACGGCTCTAAAATAATCATTTACGGTGCTTCTCTTTGTTTTTAACTTTTCCGGTATAATTTGTTCCAAAATTCTATTATTAAGCATATGTCAATAAAAGCCTTTGGTCAAAGAGTAAGGTTTGAGAAACAACCCTGAAGAGAGAGAGAGAGAGAGATGCCGTTGCAAATCCATCCCGATGTGAAGGGTTTGAAGGGTACTTGGCGTAGAATAACATGAGAAAGTGAGTGGGATTTAAAGGAAGTTTTGGTGTCCGAAAGATATTTGGTGGAGTTAAAGATATACCTTCTCAGTGCAATTTATTTAGCTTACAAGTGGATACTCCTTTAATGATCATGGTTCAAGACCTTTTTAAATGGAATGAAATAGTGACTTAATACCATTGTAGATCAATCATGAATGAGTCAACGACTAGGGTGCCAAATGGACATGCAATGATTTTTATGTTCAAATCAACTTATTCATCTCATTGCACATAAGAAATGGATACTACTACTATAAAATTATCTTTCATAGCATTAATTGTTTTATTTATTTGACATCGTTTGATATATATATATATATATAAGAGTTACAGTATATTTGGCATATTCAATGTTTGTTTCAAAACCAACATGAAATATAAGCAACGGCATCGATTATTTTATTAAAAAATTGATGTATTTAATTTTTGGATATTAATTAACCATTCACAATAAACATCAATTTGTAATTAGTGTTTTAAATTATAATACATTGACATAGAATAAAGACTATGATATCAATTTGTATTGAATTACTAATATAATTATAAAATCTTCCAAAAAATTCACCTAATTATAATTACTTAAGATAATTAGAAATATAATTAACTATGAGTAGAAGAAAAACCCTGTAAAAAAGTTTTAAAAAAAAGTTTAAAAAAAAGGAGCCCATTTGAACCCATTAGAAAGTTCTAGAGGGTTTTCCCAAAAAAAAGGAATAAAATATTATATTATTAAAATTAAAAAAATAAAACCTCTCAAACTCACAAAAAACAAAAGTCTAGGGATAGTTTTGTCATTAAGGAAACAGTAACAAAAGTCATATGAATTTATAAGAGTAGTTGGTTGCATGCATGTTTTTAATATATGCTACATTTAAGACTCTTCGATTTTCTAAAAACACAAAAGCATCAAAAAATTTGAGAAAAATGTGTTTGGAAAAGTAGAGTTCAAAAGGAAAATTTTGATGTCAAAATCATAACTCTCTAACTTCATTTCATATACAATGTTTAAAAATATCATATAAAATTATGGGTAAAATAGGCTAATTTCATAAAACTAAAAATAATTTTGAGATTATTGAATTTTACTTGTTCCATCTATATAAAAAATTTGTATAAAAAATATTATTTTTATTTGCACACCAATGCAATATTATATCACTATATTACTACAACATTAGGAAAAAATCTATTTAACATTTTAATTACTATTCACTAATACATTGATCCTCCTTTTTTTCTCAACTTTTCTACAAAAGCCTTAATTATATGTTTCTCTCATTTGCCTATAACCCATTTACTCCACTACAAAATTTCACACCCTTTTTCAACCCTCAACCCCTCATTATTCCATTCTCAATTTTTTTTCTTTTTGACTTGAGACAAAGAAAACATTTCAACCACAGACTACAAACTTCTAATTATGTTAACTTGGTAAAAATTCTTTCTCATTCATATTAAATTATGTTGTTGAAAAAATACGTTTACTTATTTAAATAAAAATGATATGATTCTTAATATTTTTAGGTATTTCTCAAGAACTTTTTCAAAATTTTTATGAGTGAAAACTTTTCCTTTTAGTTTTTGTTCATAAAATATGTATATTTGAAATATATATTTTTATAGCTTTTCATATGTAAATAATACTATTATTAAGATATAATTATATATAGATTTCTTTTATGTTCTTAAAAAAAGAGTTTAAAAAGTAAAATATATATATATACACTAAGGGGTAGCTTACATTTGTGCCAACTTTCTTTGGAAAATTCAATAAAGGGCAGCTCATGGACCAAGAAGCCAAGCCCACAAACTTCTTTATCTTATATATATATATATATATAGAAAGAGAGGGGGGTTTACTCAATACATATAATAATTAAGAAGAGTTAAAAAATAGAAAAAGAAATCCAAGTACTTCAAGTATATTAAATTCAAAAATGAAATATCAGTCGTAGTTTTATTTTGCAAGAAAAGTAACTCTTTTATTTGGAGAAATATTTTTGCTCCAAAAAGTTGACCTCGAACTCACTTAAATTACTATAAGTAAATAGAATGTATATAGAAAACTAATAAAAGTAACTAGACCAATGAGTGTCACCTATACTTTTTTGTATCACTTTGACTTCTTAGAAGTCATGTAGACCTTTAAGGGAAAAGATGATGCGTAATACTTATTTTTACATTTATATATGGATATTATTAACCCAATTGAAATAGTTTGGATATAATTTTGAATAATATTGTTAACCCTTCGAGGGAAAAAATGATGTATAATACTTATCTTTAAATTTATATATGGATATTGTTAACCCAGTTGAAATAGTTTAAATATAATTTTGAATAATATTATGATTGGTCTTGAATTTATTATTGTCAATATAATATTAAAAATTTAAGCATGAATGATTTTGAATTTTATTTGGTGTTATTTAAATGATGAATATAACAAAGATGATATTTTGACCTTACTATGAGATGAAGGCTTATAATGGCCTATCTAATAAATAAAAATAGTGTGAAAAGTCTGAAAGACCGTCTTTATTATAAAAAGAACAAAATAATATTAGAAATTTGGGAGGTTGTCTTCACTATGAAGAGGATAGATTAAATAATATTGAAACTCCAAAAGTCTATCTTCATTATAATTTATCAAAGAGGCATATATTATCTTAAAATGCATATAGAAAAGTTATGACCTAATGCCCTTTTTATACTAATGAGTAAGATAAAGTTAACTTGGCAAAATAAGAAAAGTGATGAGTGGGATAAGGGTAATGGGAGTAATAAAATGAAAACCTACACATCTTCTACCATTTATTATGAAATAGATAAAAATACATATATATTTGTGAGTTTATCAAATGGTAAGATGTGCTGGTAAAAATTCTATTATTCTTAATATGTATTTCTATATACATATATATATATATATATATATATATATATATATATATATATATATTTGGTTAAAACCTACCAAAATAAGGGTTAAGTAATCATTTATTGCATATTTATACTCAATACTCATTGGTTGATTTTTTTTAGATATGCCACCAACCTAATAGATGCTCTTGTTGTTACTAATTGTTAGTAAAGACTATCTTTCACTCACAAAGGTTATGTATAACCATTAAAGGTTTGTAATCAAGCCCAATACTTTACAAACTTAGGTTGTTATAGGCCATAAGGCTATACAATGTGTCCACTCTACTCCTAATATTTGCGTATTTTATTTCTATCATATTTAGAATCTTATCTTTACATGGTTTCTCCTACTGCTTATTTCTCACAAGATTATATTTTAAACTTTGACATCCTTATATTTTTACGAATAATAAGAATATATTTTTATATAAGAAAAAAGCAAAGTAAGGAACCAATTTTATGTAACAACACCAAATTTTTGGAGAACTCTCATTTTGTTGTTATGAAATCCTTCTTTCTTGGAAGATTGCTAATTTTCTTGGTAGTATTTATTAAAAGAAAATTTTATACTATTTTATTTATTCTTGTATTTATTGTTAAATAATCAAATTGTGTTGGTGCATTATTAATTGAAATTCCTGATTATTGTTTCTTTATTTCAATGAGGCATGTTAAAAAAAATCATACATTAAATTTTTTTTAGTATTGTTATAATATATGAAAATGAATTTTTATTTTATTAATTATTTTGATATAATTATTATTCTATGCAATTTTATATATTTATTGCTTTAGACATATAATGAATATAAATTATTATTTTATATATTTTAATATGATATTCAATTGAAAAAAATATTTTGCATAGTTTGATATGATTATTACTTTAGACATCCAATAATATTAATATGATTGTTGAATATGAATTTATTTTATTATTTTATTATTGGTTGGTAAAATTAATATTTTGTAGAAATTGGTATATTTATTGCCTTAAGCATCTAGTGAGTTTGAAAAAAAATAGGATAATAAAATTTGTAATGACTTTCATAATTATATTAATCAAATTGCTAAATTATATTAAAAATAAAAGTATATAAAAAATGAATAAACATAAATGTTGATAATTACATGAATGAAAATATAAAATCTCTAATAATATGAAATATTTAGTAATTTAAGCAATCATTTAAAAAACTAAAAAAATTAATAATTTGAATATTTATAAAATCACATAATTAATCCTCACAAAAAATTATAATAATAAATATTCAATACTTAATAAATGTGTATAATTAAATAAGAACAAAGAACAAAATAGCTAATAATTTAATATCAAAAGCATGTCATATAATTTTCATTAAATTTTTAAAATATATAAAAATGAAAGTAATAAAAAAATGGTAACCTATAATTTTGACAATTATAGTAATGCAAATAACAGACATTTTATGATGCAAAATATTATATAATTTAAGTAATAATTTAACATACAGAAAATATAAGTGATAAAGGATAATAAAATACATAATCATTTAATATTAGCAACAAGTTATATAATGGCATTTAATTTATTATATTATGTAATAATAAAAGTAATAATTTGAAATACCAAAAATATAAGTAGTAATGGATAATAAAATGCATAATAATTTAATACTATATGTAAGTTATATAATGGTAATTGACTTATCATATTATACAAGAATGAAAGTATTTGAAAAATAGTAGCATGATAATTTTATAATTACAGTAATGAAAATAATATAATTTCTATGATGTTGAATATTTTATAATTTATGCAAGAATGGAAAATACTAAAAATATAAGTAATAATGGATAATAAAATATATAATAATTTAATTATATAAGTAAGTTATATAATTTTCATTAATTTGCTAAATTGTATAAGAATGCAAGTAAATAAAAATTGATCACATAATATTTGACAATTATAGTAATGAAATGGATAAATTTTCTATGATGCCAAATATTTTATAATTTAAGAAATAATTTAAAGTACTAAAAATATAAATAATAATGGATAATAAAATACATAATTATTTAATATCAGCAGCAAATCATATTACAGTAATTAATTTATTATATTATATAAGAATGAAAGTTATACTAAGAGGGTACTAATTTGGAAAAAAAATTTGCAATTAAATTAATTAAATTTACATCATGTTAGGTGATGTGAAATATTTATATTATTAAGTAATTATTTAAAATATTAAAAATAGATAATTTTAAAGAAGGAATTAAATATTAAAATATATATCATTCAAATATCAACATAATAATACACAATGCCTTATTCATTTTAACAATTGATATTATAATATTTCTAAATAATTATTAATAATTATAAAAATATTTTAATGTCTATTGATCTTTTTAACACTGTTGACTTACAAATGAATTTGCTAAATTAGAAACAAATATATTAAAAAATTAATTTTTAATTTAATATATTACTTAGAGTATCTTATAACTTATAAACTACTATCTCTTTAAGTTCATTCTAAATTTATCCTTATTCTTTTTATTAATTTACAACTCATGCTCCTTATAATATAAATGTAAATATTTTTTATAAAATACAGTTAATTTAATTTTAATATAATAATATCCTACTTTAAAATTATTAATACACAAAAATATATGTGCAAATAAATAAGATCATAAAATATAATTAATTATATTTTAAGTTTTTATAATTTTATAATAAATAATAAAATAAAAAATATATAAGTGAATAAATATATAAGTTTATAAAATATAATTAATTAAATATAGAATATTATATTTTTATTTTAAACTTCTCAATTCCATTAATATAATTTAATTTTTAAATAAATATGAATTATTTTAATTATATATCTATTTTTATTAATATATCATTTTATATTATTTTATAATTTCAACTACTTTAATAACTAATTTTGTAAAATACTTTAATTAACTTATCAACTATCAACTATCAATTATCAGTTAACCTATCAACTACAAACTAACTCATCAGTTATCAGTTACTTGTGCAAAATAGAGTCTTTATTAAAATTAAAACTAAAAATCTAAAAAAAAGAAGTAAATAGATTGTCACTTTCTTTTTTCCTGTTTGATGAGATAAATTACATATTTATTTGACAATGAGAAATTACAATTATATCTCGATGCGATTATTATCATTAATTTTAATAAGGGTAAAATTGTACAAGTAAGTGTACATATTATTTTTTATTCAATTTTTTTCTCACTTGGAAGAAAAAAATTTGTGATCCTAACTATCATTTTTTCCCTTTTCTTTTGAAAATACTATTTTCCTACTTTATTTCTTCTTTAGTTTTCTTCCCATTTATTAACACCAAATTAAATCAAACAAAGGACGATGGAGTATTCTCTTTCTTAAAGAACAAGGTAAAGGATATCAATTGCCCCGCAAATTTTTATTGGGGTTTCTTTTTGAATGATGTCTCATTTAGTTTGTAGACTCTCCAACAAGACCAACACAATTCTCCGTAACTGTTTTTATATGCACCACTTTTTTTATGAGTTTGAATTTAATTTATTACTAATGTAAAATTTTTATATTATTGATAAATAAAAAATAATATTAATTAAAATTTTTTATTAATAATAAAATAATTATAATAATTTTTAATAATATGATAATGCATAAATAGGTAGTCATATAAAAATGATGTACATTGATAGTTAATTTAAATCCTTTCTTGAAGCATGCAAATCACTAGAAACTTAAGAAATCAACATAATTTCTTATTTCTTTTCATTTAATTTCCACCTATTCTAATGCTCTAAACTCTACCAATTCTTTTTTATTTCATAATGATGGAAATAAGTATCAAGTAATATTCTAAATATGTCATGACCCAAATATTTTCTTACTCATGACTAGCGTGAAGAGCGTCTTCTTGACATTCTTTACAAGCATTTTCCACATTTTACTAAAAACTTGAAAAGAGAGATCATATATTTTTATATATGTTATTTACAAAAGTATTATACAATGTTTCTAGGGCTTAATACATAGCAAAAGACACCCCTTGTTTTGTACCTTTCTATGCAACTATATTTATATAAGTTACAATATTCTAATTTATAGATAATAGAAGCTAAAAGGATTTGGGGTGATTCTTTATACTCTTCATCAGGAAGTAGTGAAACTTTAGTAGTAATAGTTGTAAGTTGAATGAAAGTCCTAAACTCAATCATTTCTTAAGAACCATCCGGGGAGTCAGATTTTCCTACAATATTCAAAAAAGATTTCCATTAACCACCTAAAATTTTAAGCAAGGAAGACAAGATGGTAGTGCTCTAAGAGCTTTAAAAAAACACATAAATAATGCCCAAGAACTTAAGAAGTGACCAAGAATTGTATAAAATGTCTACTATAAAACAATTGAGCGAGAGAGATATTTATACTAGACTTAAAATATTAAAATACTACTCTAATGATGAGTTGAAATAAATATGGGAATTACGTGTATAGGCAAGTGGTAAAAAGTGTTTTGAAAGTTCACTGTGATTATCCAATTTTTTTCCTCACGTGTTCTGTGAGCTAGCAACTAAGAGATATTTTATTTTGTTTGAGGCTTAAGTGAAAAGAGACTTTCATCTCTATGACTTCAAGGATTTATAATTCTATAATGACAAGGATAAAGCTTTCATCTCAAACTTCAAACAAATGAAAAAATAAGACAAATAAGATATCATATTAATATATTATATTATCAATATTTAATGATGTAATCACTTATTGTCACCTTTACACCAACTTTGGGATGAAATATATCAAGTTTTGAAATTCCTTGTAAACTTTACATATATAGCACCCACTCGTCAAAGTTGATATATTATATAACAACTCAAGCCTTAAGTATACCTATTTAATTAATTTTTTTTTGTTTTATGACATTTAATTTAATTTTTAATTTTAAAATTTCTAAAGTCATAAAATTTCAGAGTAATATTCTATTTAATTAAATTTTGATTTCTAAAATCTTTATTATACTATTTAGTTTAACTTCTCGTACTTGTGTATCGATGAATGTTATAAATTCTTCTCTCCTTAAAAGAAATTTGCCTTCGAATTTTCAAGGATGTAGAAAATGTTTTGTTGTTATGCATAAAGTTATCAATGGCTTGTGTATTAAATTATATAATCCTTAATCATAATTATTATAAATATTTATATGACCTCTTCTAATTCCTATGTGGCCTCTTACACTCCATGTCTTTCATAAACTATCTTTACTAATGGTATTTTAAAGTGGAATTTGTCTATGAATTATTTCTTCATCATTATCATCATCATCATCATCATCATCATCATCATCATCATCTTCTTCTTCTTCTTCTTCTTCTTAATGAATGTGTGGTTCCAAGATGAAATAATATTTTGATTGGAAAATTTTTCTAAATATAAGGTACTTGTCCCTACTATATGTGACTTTTCAGTTTCTTATCGAGATAGCACAAGAATTCTCACTTATGATCTAGTTACTGCTTGTCCCTTATTGCTTCTTTCCGCTTCATGACTAGGCATTGTAGGTAATCGTACAAAAGTTGTATTTTATGTTATAGATGTACTTGGTGCTATGAGAACATTCCTAGATGGCATTGTTGCATAATTTATTACTTTATGTCCTTTTTGTCCACATCCAAAGCATAATGTCATCTTACGTTCACAAGGTCTACAGTGATAGCTCCTATATAAATTGCAATATGGAGCATTTCATTGTGATAAGTTAGCTTTTGTAAGCATTTGGTGATTTGGCACTCCTTTAAAGGATAAAGGGCAATTGATATTGACTCTTTGAGAAAATCTTTAGTTATTAATTTATTTCATAATTGGTTCTTCTACTCCTTGCACTGATAATGCTTTCCCAATTTTACTAGCTCCTTTATCTTCAAGTGCATGTTACTTTCTTTCATTGGTCCTTTCTCTTTCCTTTCTTTCCTTTCGTCAAAGTTTGACACAAAAGGCTTGCTGGTAAGTAGTGGTGTCAATGGTTGCTACTCAATCAAAAAAGTAATCACAAAGCCCATGAACAAACCTTTCCACCTTAACTTTTCGGTTAGAATTAAATACTCAACATAATGACAAAGACATGTAAATTAAGCATTATACTAAGACACTATCATTACACCTAGTGTCAAGTATTCAAATTCTCTAGCTTTAGCTTCTGTGACACTTGATAGAAAAAATCAATCCACGAAGTCTCGTTGAAACCGCTCCTAGGTTAATAATGCATCTATCACATCCTTTTTTTCCATACAATAGACATATAAAAAATGTGCCATATCATCTAACTGATATCCTATCAATTCTATTATGGGTATCTTATTACGCCCTAGCATTTTTGCAATTCTTTCAATTTGGCCCAAAAACTAACAAAGATCTATAATTAGATCAACTCCATTATATTGAGGGGATTTAAGTTTCAAAAAATTATACACTATTTGAAGCCTATATCGAAGGGTGTAAGGGGAGGTGATTATTGCTGAGCTTATCCTTGAGTTAGGTCTAGGTTTTGTTGATTTTGGTTTTGATTTTATGTCACTATTTACATAAATCTTTCCATTATTTATTGTAGGTGTATAGCCTAAAGAAGAGCTTCCAGTTGTTCCTGCCTTAACCCCTTATTTCTAGCCTTAGAATTTTGAAAAGGTAAAGGTATCAACCTTTTTTGTTCAGGTGATACAAGGTTTTCCTTAATATTTTTTACTATTCTAAGTCTTCTAATTTTAGATGGCATATTCCTTCAAAATATTCTATACTAGATACTATAAATTCTATGAAATAATATATTACCTAAGGCTTCCGATGGTTTTTTAGTGTTAAATCTCCTTATTAGAGTTAAGACTTAATAGTTATGGCACTTGAGTTTCACTATTACCTTAAACCGTGCTTTGATACCACTTTTGTCATAATCCAAATATTTTCTTAATCATGACTGGCATGAGGAGAATCTTCTTGACATCTTTCACAAGCCTTTTCCATATTTACCAGAAACTTGAAAAAATTCATATTTTTATATATGGTATTTACAAAAGTATTATACAATGTTTCTGGGGCTTACATACATAGCAAAAGATGCCTCTTATTCTGCACCTTTCGATGAAACTATATGTTTATAAGTTACAATATTCTAATTTATGGATAATAGAAGCTAAAAGGATTTGGAGTGGTCCTTTATACTCATCATCAAGGAGTAGTGAAACTTCAATAATAGTAGCCGTAAGTTGAATAAAAGCCCCAAAATCAATCATTTCTTAAGAACCATCTGGGGAGTTAGATTTTCCTACAATACTCAAAGAAGATTTCCTTCGACAACCTAAAATTTTAAGCAAGGAAAACAAGATGGTAATGCTCTAAGAGCTTTAAAAAAACATAAATAAAATAATGCCTAAGAACTTAAGAAGTGACTAGGAATTGTATCAAATGTCTCTTGTAAAACAATTGAGAGAGAGATATATATATATTTATACTAGATTGAAAATATTAAAATACTACTCTAATGATGAGTTGAAATAAATATGGGAATTACACATATAGGCAGGTGGCAAAAAGTGTTTTAAAAGTCCATAATGATTATCTAATTTTTTTCCTTACGTGTTTTGTGAGCCAATAGCCAAGAGATATTTTGTTTTATTTAAGACTTAAGTGGAAAGAGACTTACGTCTTTGTGACTTCAGGGATTTATTATTCTATAGTGACAAAGATAAAGCTTTCATCCTGAACTTCAAACAAATAAAGAAATAGGACAAATAAGATATTATATTATTATATTAATATAATATTCTATTATCAATATGTAATGACGTAATTGTATATTGTCACCTTTACACCAACTTTGGCATGAAATATATAAAGTTTTGAAATTCCCTATAAACTCTACATATATAGCATCCACTCATCAGAGTTAATATATTATATAATAACTTAAGCTTTAAGTATTCCTATTTAATTAATTTTTTTCATTATATGACATTTAATTTTTAATTTTTGAATTTCTAAAGTCCTAAAATTTCATAAGAGTATTTTGTTTAACTAAATTTTGATTTCTAAAATCTTTATTATACTATTTAGTTTAACTTTTAATACTTGTGTATCAACAGATGTCACAAAATATCAAATTAAAGCAAATGATTCAATCAATTTGATTGTTATGCATTCTATTTGATTTTAATCCTAATCTAATATTTACATTCAATTAAGATGTTAATTAAGTATTTTTGTACTCACGAAACTCCAAATGAACTAACATTAATTGAATAGTAAGAAAGTTATTTTGTTTAGATATTTAATATATTTAAACAATACTAATACCAAATTAAGATATTGTTTAATTGATAAAAAGTTATGTGAAAAGTGTAATTTACTATTAGGTAGATGTGTTTGTTGTTTGATTGATTGCAAATTCCCTAAATTCATATTGCATACTTACCTCCCTTGAATAAAAAAGGCGATTTGCAAGAACTTTTAATTCCTATTGTGAACCAAAATAATTTCTTGGAAAAAGTTTATAGAATCACAAAAATTCTAAGATATCTAATTTTCTATGAAAATTTATTTCTTATGTGAATTAAACCTCTCCAAGCAAAGTACTTTTAGACTCACCACTAAATTTAGAATTAATTAAGTAAATGTCCAATTTTATGTCACCACCATCCTACAACTGTAATCAACACAAAATCATTAAATCTAATTTTGCCAACCTATACTTTGATTAACAATTGTAGAAATAAGATGCTAGTTGACAATGAATTCATAGATTCATGGTTGGGGAAGGACTTCAAAGGAAAATTGCAATTTATTCCATTTAATTTTAAATATCCCAATAAATGAGAAGGCTATTTCAAAAAGAAGTTAAATGAATTTATATGCTTTCACTAAATAAGGAATAAATTGGCCTAATTAAACTCTAGAGCAAATGTTTTTTACATAATCTACATTAACATGATTCTAAACTCTATCACCTACTATTATGGCCTCGATCAAAAAGTCAACAAATTTACCTAAGGTTGCAAAATGATTTACAATTCTAGCTCACAAAATAGTGGGAAGTTCTTTAAGCAGGAATACTCCTTTATTGTAGTAGAGGTGGTGGTGATATATCAATCAAAATATCTAAAAAAAATTAACAATGAAAAAGTAAGTTTAAAATTTTAATGAATTGACATTCTACTTAAATAATTAAATTCATAAAATAATAATTAAAAGAAAACATTTATTTATTAATAGAATAAGTAACCTTCTATATAGACTTCTAGAATATAATCAAATAAATTACATATACAAACATCATAATGTGGCACAAACCATTTACTAATCATAAAGTCAACTTGCCATGGAGATTTATCATAATATTCATTAAAATAGCGCGCGCACACACACACACACACACACACACACACACACACACACACACACACACACACACATACACACACACACACATATATAGTTTGACAAATAAAAAATTCTCTTTGCATCTTTTAATCATTCTTATCTTTTCATAAATTCAACATTGTTGCTCTAGGATTAGCCTTATTCATTCACAAATAGGCACTTAGATCTAGTGCATAAATCTTGGCATAAGCAAAGTTTACCCTTATCACTAACATTTTATAATATCATTTATCATTACTAAAGAATTGCTTATTTATATCAGTGGATAGAAATCAATTTACGTTATTTCTAATATCTATTTGGATGTAGTAACATTTTTGAAATTATTAAGAAACTTAAAATAATGAGTTATCAATATAACTAACATCTATTTCAACATGATGATATTTTTTATATTATTAAGAAACTTAAGATGAGTGGTTATCAATATAACTAATGTCTATTTGGAGGTAATAACATTTTTAAAATTATTAAAAAAATTAAGACTTCAGTTATAATGTCAAATTTTTTATATAATTGGTGTTTAAAGATATTACAAAAGACTTGTGAAAAAAATATAAAAAATTTAACATATTAGTTTTGAATGTATTCAACGTTTAAAGTTTTAACATTTTCAAAGTCAAAGAAATTATGAAAACTTAAGACATCAATTTTTTATTAAACCAACGTCAAAATGTATGTATTTAAAGATTGCTTAGAAAATGAGGAAACTCATGATTTTAGTTTTTTATGTAACCAAAGTTGAAAGATATTGTAAAGTTTGATGAGAAAATATCAAACTTTAACATGTTAATTTTGAACATAATTAACACTTTAAGTTATGACATTTTTAAGGTCCTAAAAACTTAAAGCATTGATTTTGTACATAATTGTTATTTAAAGGCATTTGAAACATCTTGCTAAAGAAATTTAAAATGTTTATGCATTAATTTTGGACATAACTGACATCTAATGGTATCACAACCACTAACTTATTTAGAAAAAGGTGATACATGAGACTTCAATTTCTAAAGTAATGGATATCTAAAGTTAAGGAGTGAAGGCATTTTTTGTATTATAAATAAATCACAATTTATTTTTTTCTCATTAGCACTCACACACTTTTACTTATTTATTTCTAAGTTTAATCTTTGTTTCCATCTAAATTCCTTTTTAAAACCTTAGATCTAGTCCTATTCTCCAATAGGTTATCAATACTCCTTCAAATAATATTGAGCATAAAAGCAAATGCCTTGTTCCAAGCCATAAGCTCAAAACAAAAGAGGTGCCTTCTTTTGCTTTTATTTCTTTTAGGTTTTCGTCTTTTCTATTTCTTTAATTTTTTGCATAAATTTTTTAAGAAAATTTAATTTGTATTTCCTTTATATAACTACAAGGGTTATGTTTGAGTTTTAGATGCCTATTATATATTTGCAAAATGTTGAAAGGAATTACAAAATCAACCAATAATAACTAGAGATGGAGAAAAAATAGGGGAAAAAGTCAATAATTTTCATTATTCTGGAAAAGGCAAAATCTAAACAAATGCATAGATTTCAAAAAGTTACATGAATTTAACATAAAATTTACCCTAAATAGACAATTAAACACGAAGTTATAACCTTTTAAAATTTTTAACTTAAAATATACATTTTTATAGGATTTTAAATTTTAATTTTTACTAAAAATATTACAGTACAAAAATTACAAATTATCATAAAAAAATTAAGCCAATTTTTAAAAAATTAATGTGAAATGTTAAAAAAAATAAAAGAAAAGACATTGATTTTTTAATACCAACATGATAACATTTTGTCATGTCAATTTATATAACTGATGTTATAATATATTTACTACAATGCTCAATAAGTCATCGATAAAAAATTAACATATAATCCATTATATGGCTAATGTCAATTAGCTATTTTATAATAGTGTATCCTTATGAGCAAAATGTAATAATTTTTCTATCCCAAGTGAATTTACATGGAATACCAAGTTTATTCATAATCATTCCATCTATAACAATATCATTTATCTTCATATAGCATATATAAAAAGGTATTACACAATTAAAATTCTTAAAACATGTAAAATTTTGAAAGAATGTAGGGTGAATTATCATAACCTTGGAAAGGTCATGATCAACATGAAACCTGCTTTATCGATTTCCACCACCCAAACCTATTCACATTTTCCATATCCCTATATACATGCATAAAACATTGGAAAGCAACTAGCAATAAGATTAACATTAATAGATAAAAGGATGATATTTATCAAATTAGTTCTATAAATAGGAAGAGTTAAACTTCTTTATATTCCTTACAAACTTGAGGATAAGCTAACCTAACTAAGTTTAATGGATAAAGGTTTCTAACCCACTATCACTTTTTATAATTCAAGGCTAAAGAAATCTTTCTATTCACAGACAAAACATCTAGTTGTTGCTTGTAATAGTGCCAAAGGAATTCTTGGAGGATCTATCCTTGCTATGATAGTGGTAAAGGCACCTCAACTTGAGAATTTGCAATATTAAATATAGAAAGGTAAGTTCAAGACTTAATAAGTAAAATTTCAAAGAAGAAGAATCATAATGTAACAAAAAAATCTTACCAAGAAAATTTACCCTCCTTTATACATAGTTTAGCCTTTACATAATTTCATAACCACATTATTAGTAAGTCTAACATTCTTAAATGCATAATAAAAGGGTGCTCCATCATATCACTAACCAATTCAATAATTTTATAAAAGGATACATATAATAAAAGGCAAGTAAACCACCTTATAACTCCTATCCATCCTTATTCTTTCACAAACCTAACCTTATTCCTCCAAAGTTTGCCTTATCCTTTAACAAATATGTACCGAATATATGTTTCAAGTCATAAATAGTATCAATCCACCCTCTTCTCAATTAATATGAATGATAACATATTTTGATAACAAATATCACAACATTACCATGTCTCTTTGTATGGCCTCACATCATGCATTCAACATTATTTCAAGTATAGTAGTTAATCTTAATATTATAGGAAAATTAGTATGCCTTGACCTTTTTTGCATAACATAACATATGAAGCTTTACAAAGAGATTATATAGTTGCAGAGAATAAATTTCCTAGAGCATAATCTATTATAGGGGTCTAGAAAATATGCCTTTAGGCATACATAATCAATTACATAATTAATTATGGAATCCTAGAGAATAGCTTTGCTAGGATTATAATTGATTATAGCCATAGTTTTTATAAAATTTTCTTCAAAAATCATTATTGACTTGTGAGGAACCATTCTTATTCAAACTAACATTTATTGCATTTTTACCATTAAACATACTATATTCAACAAAAGTTTCAAATTAAAATAACCATTCTTATTATTTTCTTTAAGATTTAAGGAAGTATAGAAAAACATAGCCATGACTAATTCAAACCATCACCTAATCTGATTTGAATTCCTATTCACCTTGTGTAGAAGAAATGAATGGAAGATAAGATTATGGTTAGTTAACTCCTAATCATCCAAATCCAATAAATTTGAAATTAAGCTTTCAAAGCATTTTTTTAAGCTAACATCTAAATCATCTAAATCCAAAGGCAAAATAAAGAAGAAAGGTTATAAAGATTAGAGCTTAAAAGGATTTAACTTTAGTATATGAAGAAGATTGATGAAAACTTGTGCCCCTTTTTAGTTTGCTTAATAGAAAGGAAAAGGTAAAGATGAAAAGAAAAGAAGGATAAGGGTTTTAGTATGTTTTATGTGTAGAAAAGTGAAAATTAGTTGAAAATGGGGTAATAAAATGGAAATAGGACTAAGGGCAAAATGAAAAAGGTTCCATAAAATCCTTCCCACTTCACCATTTAACCCTAAATACATTTAACCTTTAAATATTTCATTTCTTTAATTCTTCTTATAAACTATTTCACATAAAAATGTTTTATTTTGGATTTTATTATAATAATTAATTATTTTTCCTATATAAACAAAACTTTAAACTTCAAGAATTGTAACATGAATTGATTGGAAAAGTTATTCATGCTTTATAGAAAGCATTTATCAAGGTTGAATCGATTGGGAAATTAATTTAGGCTTTACAGAGAGCCTCTATTAGCTTTGAATTTGTTAGGAAATCAATTCAAACATTACATGGAGCATCTTGATCTCGTTAAATTAAAATCAATTCCTCCAATAAGTTTTATCTTAATTGACTCACCAATTTGTTTTAGCTGTCTAGAAATAATATTTAGGCCTAATGAATTGGTTGATGAATCAATTCACTTCTAAATCCTTACAAATTTTGTTCCAAAATCATTCACCTCTTCTCATCACAAATCTCACTCATAATATCATATCGTTCAACCAAATCATCATAACTCTTAAGAAACATGTTAAATTACTTAAATTCATCATAAAATTCACCATTTATAAGCTAATAGCAATAATTTGAACTAAATTTCTTTAAGAACCCTATAATAGTCAATATAAGGAAAATCTCATAAAAAAAAGCATCTATTCAAGTAGAATGTTACTCACTAATTGGAGAAGGAACAATTGTAATTGATTTTACACTATGGGTGCACTTTGCTGAGGAAAGGAATAATAATCAATATAAAGGAAATCTCATAAAAGCATTGTATTATGAGTGCACACTATTATAAAATAGTTATTAGATGTTAGGTGTTTAAAGGATTACACATCAGATATCAACTAACATTTTATCAGGCATTGTAGTATATGTGATTTTAATATCAATTTCTAAACTATCGTAGAATATAACAATAATGTCAATTTTTATTTCATGAAAATTAAGGTCTTTTATATTTTTGAAATCTTGGTAAAAAATATTAAAACTCATTTACTTCCTAATAATTAACATCTAATATACAAAATATCATATTGGTTCATTTAAATAATTAATGTTATATGTCCCCCTCCCCTATTCACCAAAACCCCGAACCCTAATTCTTTACTCCCTTATCTCTAATACTAAGCCTATTAGTATGTTCTTTACTCCCTTATCTTCTTTAATTTTCCTATATTTTTAATCAAATATAGAAAGCAAACTTCTATTACTTTAAAGAATCCTAATTTAAAATTCTTTAAAGAAATAAACTAAATAACAAAATTGAAAATAGTGAAAGTTTATACACAATACCACCATCAAAGATGGGTGCTTCATTAAATTTATCTTAATATCCATTACCCAATATATAAGGTTTGCATCCTTAAAAAAATTCTTTGAATACAACACCTACAAATGAAATAAGCATATGAAAAATGAGTGTATTAATATTTACATATAAATAAACAGTAAATATTAAGAAAGAATACCAAAAAAGATAAATAAAATCAAATTTCTTATTGTCAAAACTTGTAAAAGTTACATTAAAATGATAACAAACAAAATAATATCCAATAAAAAATAAAAACTAAATTGCAAGAACAAACAAAAAAAAATACTCAAATGTACATCCTATGCTTTTCTAGTGAAAGCTAAAACCTCACATATTTATCAAAAGTTATTTAAGCTTTAGTTCTACAAAATAATTAATGAGTAAAAACATAAAATCGATAAGAATTATCTTAAGGTTAAAAGGAGAGCATGCCTCATTAAACAAAGAATCATTTTAGAGTTGGAAGAGTTTCAAGGTGAAATTTAAAAATATTTTCATTTTTCAATTCACGTCTATAGCCTAAGTTTATGCATTAGTTTTAAAATAAACTAATATCAAAATATAATATTAGACTTTGATTGATATAAGATAGTGTCATTTATAATACAACAACGTCATCCTATTAAGTAATATTTAATATCATTTTTTTTTCATTTAACGTTAATTTCTACAAATAAATATACATCCTTGTATTTTAAAAAAATAGATTTCTTTCCTTTTGGACAACTTTTTTCTATAAGCATTTTGAAACATCATATGCACTAAAATTTATAATTTCTAGTTTATATCAAATAGAATCCTAAAACATAATTTATATATACATCAATATCATTTTGTGAACTAATAATTCTTATCTTTTAGTTGACTTACTCTAAGTAAAATTGATACTAGTAAAATTCCTTTTTAAATTATAATATTCTTCTTATATAATTAAATAGGTACAAATAGCAATAAGTTGAATGTAAATAAAATATGAAAAAATAGATAATTTATTAAAAAAATTATTCTTTCATTTTATTTATTTCTATATCAATACATGAACATATAAAAAGAAAAAAAACTATTATTTACAATAAACAATAGACTTTTCATTTATAATAAACATATGTAACATCCCTAAACATATCAAAAGAAAAAATGGCTATCATTTACTCCTAATTTTTTCATATTGCTTGATTACATCACTTCTTATAAGCCATTAACTATCCTTAATTTTCAATTTGAGGATATGTTATCCACTTGATCTATGTGCCATTGCAAACTTAGTAACACAAGTCCTATTTGTGCTTAGCTAATTGGTATTATTCATTGTTAGGCTATTATTTTGAAATCACTCAAAGTATCATGTATAAATGCAAAAATGATAGTGTAAAAATTCTTAAATTATATTATGTTTATGATGTATCAAAACTCATGCATCTATGAAGCATTTCTAATGCAATGAGCGAAAACATAGTTTATAAAAGGTGTGAGTTTTAATAGTTTACTATAACTTACAATTTTTTCACAATCATATGCTAGTTGTATATATGAAATATTGAGAGATTTCAAAACAATAGCCCACCATTAGAGAGTACCAATTGGCAAAGCATAAATAGGATAAATAAGACTTATTTTACCAATTTTGAGATAACATTTAAAGCAAGTAGTATGTCCTTGATCTCATATTGGAATATAATAATAGTCAAAGGCTCATACTAAATGAAAAAATCAAGCACCTTATTAAACATAAAATCAATAGAATTAAGCACCTTAAAAGCCTTTTTTATGATAAAAGCAGAGTTATTTTCATAGATTACCAATTTATTTCATATAAGAGTAGAAAGCCCTATTTATAAGTTAAAAGCAAAAAACTAGACATTGATTATTAATTTAAAGCTAACATCTTAAGACATTTATATAATTGCAATGACTTAGGATGTCGATTAAGTGATAAAATAAAGTGTAAACTATTGATAAACTATTATGAAGATTGAAAAGGACATACACAACAATCACAAAAAAATTTAACATTTTAATTTCAATTTGATGAATAGTTATAAGTCATAATGTTTAAATTGAAATTCAATGACAATCATCAATTACAACCAACATTTTAACTTTATTCCTTGTTACAATCCATTCTTTTTAAAATCTTCAATTTCATTCAATTAAATTTCTTTATAAATTCATTCATTTAGATGTCTTTACTTCTTTACTTTCATTCACTTCATATATTCATTCATTTAAACGTTTTCAATTTCATTCATTTGAACTTTTTTTTTCATAAATAGCATTCATTTATACATATTCAAATTTTACAAATAATGCCATCATATTAGATGTTGATTAGTCCTAAAAAAATGACATTTTTAATGTCTATCATTTCTTAGGTAGAGTATTTTCAATTATTACATATTTTTATTATGTAAACAATTGAATATGAAAAGAAAGTTATTTTCAAACTAATTTAATATAGAACATTATACTTGTTTCAATGCGTCTTATCTTTGTAAATATATGTAATCTAAATAACTATTATAAAATTTTAAATAAAAAAACAATATATATATATATATATATATATATATATATATATATATATATATATATATATATATATATATATATACAAGTGAAAAAAGAGAAATAGTTCCACAAATTTACAAAATTTTATTACTTTATTCATTATAAAAATACAAACCAATGAGTAAAGGAAAATAATATCTTTGCAAATTTATATAAAATAACTATATTAAATCATCAATAGATAAAAACTGCATGTTTACATATGAATATACAAAAGTAACTATGTCTTAAAATTTTTATCCTTGATGCAAACTCCAATGTTATTACTAAAATTTCTCCTATTGTATATGGAAATGAAAGAGTATATAACAAGGAAGAATTGAAAATTAAGATTCTCTCATTGTATAATTTCTCAATAAAAGTGGAGTAAAAGATAAATAACTATTCTGTTTACCAACTCTTCTATTCCACATTGACCCAATGCGAAATGAAAAAGTGTATGATGGTAGGGAGATGAAAGTTAAGGTTCTTCTATTAAAAGTAATGTGAGAGATCAGCAGTAGTATTATATATCAAGCTTATCATGCTTGAGAGCATATTTGAGAGATTTTAAAAAAGTTTATATGAAAAAACAAACTTATAAGGAAGATTTATAGGTAAAAGATAGATGTTAGTTATTAAATAAAATAAACATCATATGCTTTTGCAATATCCAATGTGACTTATTAAATGGCTTTCAAATGATAGCTATTAATTAGAACCAACATCCTATGATTCTATATTTTCCAACATGACTTTTCAAATGTCTTTTAAATGATGAAAGTTTAATAAGACTAATATCGTATCCTTTGCAATTTCTAATGCATTTTTTCAAATTCATTTTAGACATTAGTTGATTAAATAACCGACATTGTAAGTTTCACCCAAGGTTTAGATGTTGATTTTTTTTATCCATTATCTTAAGTTTTTATATTTCAAAAGTATTACCATATCAAAATAAACATCAATTTTTTTTTGTAAATTAACATCTGTCAATTAAAGTAAATTGTTAATTCTATAGTAATAGCACTTTTTTAAGGAGTTAAATGATTTGCATTATAGTTAAAAAGGTTTTTAGGGCACTTTTTTTCCTTGTGCTTAGTTAGCTATAATGTTATTTTGGTTGAATGGTCCCTCAATGTTTATTGTTACATAGGACACATCGTGACAGTTCTCTTTGGAAATTAATATGCCTTTATGACTTACCTTTCTCAAAACCTATGAAAACATTAAGGTAAGATTGTTAACTTCCTTAACCTCTTCTAATTAATAGAGCAGTTGACTCACTTAGGCAAGTTAATCCCATGAAAAACTTACTATTCTTGTATATAAAAGTATTTCAAAGGGGTATTCTTTTACACCGTACATAGAACTAGGACCTTTTAATCAACCTTATTTCTTGCTTTCCACTTGTGCATCTTGTTCTTTCCTATCCTTTATTCTAACCTCTAGCTAAAGTGCTTGGTCTAACACATGCTAATAAGTAGTGGCATAATTGACATTAATGCACTTGTAATAATAATCCTTCAATCCTTGAACAATTCAATACCCTACATAATGGAATAGGTAAGTGAATTATCCATCATACTCATTAATGGAAAGGTTTCCCTATTTTATACACTTAAACTCTTTTAACTTTGTTTACATCATACCAAGAAGTAGGAACTAATTAATAATACTTTCTTAAAAAGTAGCCTAAGTCAAGGACCCCAAGTTTAAATTTCTATTTTCTATAGTATTAGAAAACCAATAGTGTGCCATATTTAATTAGTAACCCATAATTATATTAACAACTTTGGGACATTTGAGCATCTTCCTATAATGATTAATTTAAGCAAGAAATTGATATAGGTCTATAGTTAGATCCATGCCCATATAATAAAGTAGTTTTTGTTTGATGAACATGTGGATAACATGTAACTTATTATCTAAATTCTCCCTAGGAAGAGTTTAATCCCCTTTCTTTCTCACTCTTTCTCTTTCTACCCTATTCTGATTAATCTCACGATTATCTTAGTCCTTATGCTAGTCTTACGTTTGATTTGGATTGAAAGCCTTAACTATTTGGTTTATAACTTACTGCATTAAGTTTATAGCCCAAAAGGGAACTCATTGATTGTTTCCTCTTCCCTCACATTGACTACTTTAAACTTGGGAACCCTTAGATGATTCCTCGTTGCTGGGTTCATTGATTCACTGACTTTTAGTATTCATCATAACCTATTTCACAAAATTCTTAAATGTTTAGAGAAAAAACCAATATTAATAGTAGAAAATAAGAATGATAAACACCATAACTTACTTTATTAAACATTATAGGATCAATCAAAATGGCACTGATGCTAAATGATCCTAGGTGCACACATACCTTTAGTATAGTTTTAATCAATACTTAAGTAGTAACAAATGTAACTTTATAAACAAACAATTTTAGACCCATCATCCTACAAATAAACTCTAAACCATGCTCTAATATCAACTTTGTCTTAACCTTCTTACAATCATAATCAGTGTGAAATCATTAAACCTAATACCACTTGCCTATTACTATGATTACCAACTATAGAAATGAGATGCTCGATGATAATGAATTCATACATTCATGGTTTAGAAAGGACTAAAAGGGAAAAATAATTTGTTCCATTTAATTTAAAATATCTTGACATGTGAGAGGGCTATTTCAAAAGAAAAATTAAACTAACTTATATACTTTCACTAAATAAGGAATAAATTGGTCTAATTAAACCCTATAACCAATGTTTCTTACATAATCTATAATAACACAATCCTAAACTTTATCACCTAAAATCATGGCCTTGGCTGGTAAGTTAAAAAGTTCACTTAAAGTTATAAAATAATTTACAATTCAATTGCTTCCTAGCTTACAAAAATAATGGAAAATTCTTTAAAAAGGCAAATTACTCTATTATGGTGGAGGCAATAGTGGCACATTAACTATAATATTAAAAAAAATCATGGGAGCTTAGTGAGTTAACATTTTACTTAAACAATCAAATACATAGAATGACAGTTAGATGATAACATTTATTTATTGATAGAATAAATAATCCCCTATATGGACTTACTTAAGTATAATTAAATAAATTACTTACACAAACATCATAATGTGGTATGGACCATTTATTGACCATAGAATTAACTTGCCATGGAGAGTTAGCATATTGTTCATCAAGATAACATATACATAGTTACATAAACAAATAATCTTTCTTATGGCTCCTAATTATCCTTATCCCTTCATAAACCTAATCTTATTATTTCTCTAAATTTAGTTTTATCCTTTCACAAATGAGCACTTAGATCTAATGCAAATATCTTGATATAAGCAAAGTTTTCCCTTCATCATTAACATTGCACACTTATAGCATACACATAAGCAAAATGTAATGATTTTTCTATCTTGAGTGATTATACATAGAGTACCAAGTCCATTCATAACTTTTAATCTGTAACAATATCATTCATCCTTATATAACACATATTGAGGAGTACTGCATAATTAATATCCTTAAAACATGTAACATTTCAAAAAAAATGTAAGCTGAATCAATTCATGCCTTATAGAAAGCATTTATCAAGATTAGATTGATTAAGGAATTGATTCAGATTTTATAAATAGCCTTCATTATGTCTGAATTGATTAAGGAATCAATTTCCCTAACAAGTTTTATTTGAATCTATTGACCTATTAGTTTAAGCTATCCAAATACAATTTCTAAGCTTAATTATTGATTAGTAAATTGATTCACCTTTTAATTATTGTAGATTTTGTTTGAAAATCACTATTCAATCACCTTCTCTCAGCATAAATCTCACTCATTACATAAAATCATTCAACCAAATCATTAAAACTTACAAGAAAGAACTATTCAAATTCATTATAAAATTCACCATTTCTAAGCTAATAGCGATGGTTCGAACTAAATTTCTTTAAAAAACTTATAATAGTTAATATAAAGTAAATCTTATAAAAATAAGAAATTATTCAAGTAAAATGCAACTCACTAGTTGGAGAAGGAATAGTTTCAATAGATTTTAGGTTGATTAAGCTACCACACATCAATAAGAAGAGTTTCTCAAGTTAAGAAACAATTTCCTTATTAAGTTAAACCTTTCTCTTTTCCACCATCTAAATAACAATTTTCCATAAATTTTTAAGGAGATTTAGCATTAAAATTTATTGAAATAGACACTACTACAAAAGTACCTTTTAACTTGGTTGTTTTAAGGTTTTGACTTTGGCTTACCGACATATATATAGGCATTGTTATAGAGCCAATACTTTTAACATTTGTTCTTAAACTAACTTCGAATATAGGTAACAACATTAGTTTATTTACAATAAAATTAACACATTTAGTTCTAGTGTAGTGTTCAATAATTGAAATACAACATTAAGTTTAATTTAGTAACTAACATTAATAATTAAAGAAATTTTGATTAAGATATTAGTTTTTTTTAAAATAATTGATATTATTTATAGGTTTGATAATTCTCCTAAATCCTACTATTCCTACAGTAGCATCCAAATCTAATTATAGAATCTAATAATCCATATTACAATATAAATAATAATAATAATAGTATTCAAGTCTCATCTCAATATTCTTATGCTTAAAATTAATATCCTAGATACAGTAAATTATAAAAGGATAAAGATTGATATATTCATTTAGATCTAAATAGTAAAAGACATATAAAATAACAAACTTCCAAAAATTAGAAACAATACCTCTAAATGTTGAGAAAAACTTACATTGTTTTGTAATGACAAGATGACCATTAACAGAAATACCTATGAATCCCACTATGGCAAAACAAAGGTACAAGGACATTGAAATTTATATTATAGGTGAAACATTAATAAAATAAGCTTCTGTTTGAAAGAAATTTATTACTTAACTTATGCTATTAAATTTAGGTGGTATCATGTTTTGCTTGAATTGCTTATCTAGTCTTAGCCCTTTCTATAGAAATACCCATTGATTTACAAAGTAAAGAAGAAGCCTACCACCTTTTCTTCAAAAATTAGAAATAATACCTCTAAATGTCAAGAAGAACTTACATTGTTTTGCGATGACAACATGTCCATTAACAGAAATACCTGTGAATCCCACTATGGCAAAATAGAGGTATAAGTACATCGAAATTTATATTATAGGTGAAACATTAATAAAATAAGCTTCTATTGAAGAGAAATTTATTACTTAACTTATGCTATTAAATTTAGGTGGTATCATGTTTTGCTTGAATTGCTTATCTTGTCTTAGCCCTTTCTATAGAAATACCCATTGATTTACAAAGTAAAGAAGAAACCCATCACCTTTTCTTCAAGAGAGCTAAATCAACCAAAATTCTAAATAATGAAATCAAAGACAAAAAAATCCAAGCAAATCATCACAATGCATAAAAATTAGAAGTTCTTAGTTAGGTTTAGAAGAGAAAAAAGACCTTGACATTGAGATAAAGATATTAATAAGAGCAAACAAATGGTTAAACTCAAGCAAAAGGTGAACTTTTATATGAAAAAATTGCAACAAACTTCTTACTTATAAAGGAAAATTATTTAATTGATCACTTGGCTACGAATTCTTTGTAATATATATTTGAAATTTGGTGCTTAGGACAGGCTTTCAATTTTAACTCCCACCTTTATTTTCACAAGTTCAAGATGAAAAAATTTTGTATTGTTTAATATTTCATGTTGATTATAAACTAAAGCTAATATCTTAAGTTAAATTAAAGCTTTAATTTTCCACGTTAGTTGTATAATAAAACTAATGTGGAATCTAATTTACTAATGCTTTAATTGCCCAAACAAAATGTTACTATTTCAAAATTGGAAGATATAACAATATCATAATAAAAATAATTTAATTATACACATGATATGCATTGAAATTTATAATTTACATATACATCACACACACACACACACACACACATATATAACTGATAATCAAAACATAACTTACTCTAAGTGAAATCAGTAACATTAAAATTGTTCCATTTTATTATACAATTAAACAAAATTAAAACAAATTGAATGTGAATGAAATAAATGAAAAAAATAGATAATTTATTATGAAAATATATTGTTCCATTTTATTTATTTCTATATCATTACATGAATAATAAACTCTTCATTTACAATATATATATATATGGTATCCTTACACAAATTAAAAAAAAAGTAGTTATCCTTTGCTCGTAATTTCTTTATATTACGTGGTGACTTTTGAGATGATTGATTTCATTAATTTTATATTTATTAACGTTAAGGTATTTAATTGCTTTATTGTTATAAACTTATTAGGGTTCTTATGTTTTGGTGAAAGAATGGACATGCTTCTTGCTTTACACTCATTAAAGTTTGACACAGCACATAGAGTAAGCAATATATCAATTCTCGCATTGAAACATAAGGAATATCAGAGGCTCATAATAGATGAAGCAATCAAGCATCTAATGGTCAATGGAAAAAATTTATGGAATATAAAGACAACATATGTTAATTTATCATTACTTTACAACTTATATTTGTGATTTTCTCAACATTCCTAAATGTGCTTATTGACATAGAAAAGGAAAGCCTTAGCTATAGTGCAAGAGCAAATTTTTGGGCATTATGCAAATTGTTGATAAACCACCATGACAATTAAAATCATTAAACATTATGTAAATTATTGATGAACTATCACGATAATTCAAATGACCATATGGTTTACACCTTTAAACATTAGTTTTTTTTTATACCTATATTGTTTAACTAATTTTTTTATACAATTGCATCTTAACATTTTTCTAACAATGACTACGCAAAAATTATACTAAATCATTAATACAATTTACAACATAATTATTATATAACCTCAAATTAAAATTAATATAGCTCACAACATAATGTTTTCTTCATGTTGAAGTGCTCTATAAGACTGTGCATACTTGAGCCATGCATTCCTTATAGTATAGGTTGAAATATAAGGAAAACATATCCATTGATGCTGCACATCTAGAAAAATTTCAAATTTTATAATCATAACAATCGCATTAAATCATAAATATCTTTTGCTACCTAAATTATTTCAAGATAGAAGCTAATTGTGTTTGGATGAAATACTTATGATTATAAAATTTAAAGTTTTTCTAAATGTGCCATAAGATTACGTATGTTGTCCTTTTATTTCATCTAAACAAAAGATAAAGTGAAAAAAAATTTATAGATAAGATGAAAATCAATATTTGTCGAGTACTGAACAAAAATTGACATTATAAGTTTTAGTAGTTTCCCTATACATGTTACTTTATAAAGTTTTATATTTATTACATATTAGTAAATATTTATTACAAGTTTCAAGTTAGTAAACATTCATTATAAGTCTTTAGACGTCAATTATAATAAAAAACCAATGTTGTTTAGCATTTAAGAAAAAAAATACAACTTCTATATCTTGACATTTTTTCTAATGACAACCTATATAAAAGCACACTAAATTTTCAATATATCCATCTATATTGCACATTCTTATTTGGAAGAATAAATATTTTATCGATAACACTTAGGGAGATATAATATTTATAATCATAACCACTTTGAAAAAAAATAATGATGATTGTTTTCATGACAAAAGGTAGAAATATGGTTCATAGAGGTAGGAGTTTTAATCTTAATATTTTAAAGAAAAATAATAGTGATTTTCTTCATAGCATCTTGCTTTTAACAATCCTTTACTTTTATATCTATGGGAATCATATATATTTTATCCTCAATCCCTTGTTGGCATAGATTCCATAACAAATATATTTTACCCTTGGTCCCTTACATTCATGTCCATCACAGATTATGAAAACTTAACTAAATTATAGTCGAGAGTCGAGAGTAATGACCTGCATCTTAATAGTTAATGATCAAATAGCATTAATCATGTATTATCCTCATATGCCACTTTAGTAAAAACTAAAATGAAATCTAAAATAAAAATTTGAGTGAAAAAGAAATTATAGAGCGAACATCTAAATAAAAAATAAAGTGAAGAAAAAATTCGAGGACATAATTTATAGGTAATATAGGAAAGTCTATGTTAGTTATTAACAACTAACTTATATCTTAAAAATGAATTTTTTTTTATATTAGGTTTGTTGACATACCTTTTAAAGATCGCTTATTTGAAAAACCATGTTGTAAGTGTTTACTTCATGAATGTCATAGCAAACTGAGCAAATCATTGAAATATAAATAATCTTTATAATTTTCAATAATACTTTAAACATAAATACTAATTGGTTATAGATAACATTTTGATGCTAGTTTTCAAGTATAACTGATATTTAAAATACCAATGTTTGTAAATGTAGTAAGTAATTGACTGTTAACATTTCCTTAGTCATTGGTTTATTATACAACTATCATATTAAGTTTCCTTATGACAGACATTCCATTTCCTATTAGAAAATAAGACATTATATTTCCTTATGCCAGATATTCCATTTCCCATTAGAAAATAAGACATCATAACATTAACTTATTATTTTAACTGGTATAGTAAGTTGTATTTATTTTATAAATATGACCATGCTTTATAGACATCGATTTTTACTTTAACTGATATAAATGAAATGATATTAAAGAACAAATTTAAAGTTGTGAGAGGAGATAAAAAACTCCTTACTTTGATAAATTGATTAGTAGGGATGAAGATGGAATGAAAAAGTTATTGGAGAGTAAGGGTCTTGTTGTATAGGAAAGAAATAAAAAAAAATGTGAGGTTTGTAGAAAAAGAAATGGTAGGAAAGGCAAAATGGGAATTAATGTGTCAAAACTCTTCTAAACTTCCTAATTAATTTATTCTATGGTACAAGTCATGGCACAAATTCATTAAATTATTACATCACTTTTTTTCACACAATTATATCATAGTTTAAATTTATTCTCACTTAAAAACTCCTAAATAAAAACTTAATTAATAATTTACTAATTCCTAAAATTATAGGTATAACATTTTAATTAAAGAAAATATCAAACATTAATAATATCAAACAATCTTCCTTCAACGTATCATCCAATAACATTTACCAAAATAAGCAATGGAAAAAAATTCAATATGTTAACATTAAAATCCTTGATAAATTTAATAGGTTTTATAATGACATAAATTTAATTAAAGTAAAAATAATAAATGAAATGAAATGAAATCATTACTTACTTTAAGAACTTAATTTAAAAAAGAAATTTATTTGAAAATGAAAACTTATATTTAGCCATTTCAAATAAGGAGTTAGTTTTAGAAGTAGAGGTGAGTGTATGTTGAAAATAAATGAGTAAAAAGGTGAGTATATATAAGAAAGGAAGTTAGAAGATATTTTTTAAAATAAAATAGCAATAAGTATAATTATACTAAACCTTGTAGGATATAAATGTAATTTGCCCAAAAAATTAAAAGGGTTATAAAATCTATTTTATTCTAAGGAAAAAATATATTTTCCTCACTTGTAGTTTCATCAATTTTTATTTGTTAAATTTATGTTTTCAAGTACTAAAATCCATTCATTTGAACTTTTTCCAATTAACATCTTATTTATTGAATTTTTTATTTAATTTTTTGTAAAATACACTTAGCTCCCCTAAGGTTTAAGTTAAATGCATTCTCTTCCCTTCATTTTTCATTTTTAGGCTAAAGGTCCCTAGAAAATTGAAAGTAATTGCACTCCCTTCCCCTGAGTGTAATTTTTCATTAACTAATCTAATGGAAGGTAGATGGCAAGTTGAAAACCATATTTTTGGGTGAAACCACCTTAGATTTGCTAACAAAGAGGATACGCTTTCATGATGCAGAAAATTTCCACCTCTTAAGATGTCAAAAATGTAAAAAATTGAAGTAGTAGCATATGGTAATATAGAAGCTTTCCCAGTAAAGTGTATTTTCCATCTTTCTTTCAATAAGTTTGTAGCATGCAAATAAATCATTATTATTATATACATTAATAATATTATATATATTAAAAATAAGATCTAAAATTAAGTTTTAAATATAAGATGGTAAGGTAAATTTATAAAATTTAATCTAGTATATATAAAAGATTTAAAACACAATTTTGAATATGGTTTTTTATACCTATAGCATTTTTTATATACATAATTTTATAAAAGTCAATACAATCTAAGAAAAATACAAAATTTTAAATTTAAATCTTTAAATTATTTACAATGTGCTATTATCTATATATCCAAATAGATTATCCAATCCAATTAATTGCTTATATAATTGAATCTTTTGATAACATCTCAAACATATTTAATTAGGGATGCTGAATTTTGACATGAATAGTAAGTCCACATAAATATGAAATTTTTAGATAAGTTTGAATTAAATTTATATGAATTTAAATTATAAGTGAATTAATCTATTCAACATAAATAATAAATATGCTAAGTTCAGATGATAAATGAATTGATATATCAATCTATTTAAAAATTTAAATTAAAAATTTTAAAAATATTATTGAAGAAATAATTAATAATTAAATTATATAAAAATTATAATATTAATATTTTAATAAAATAATAATAAAATTTTTGAAAATATTTTATTAATAATTAAAAATATTTTTATGAAAAATAATAAGTATTTAAATTTAATAAATGAATTTATAATATAAATTTTACTAAGGAAAATTTTCAACAAATTAAATTAGTTGAAATTAATATTAATAAGTATTTTAAAAAATGATATACTGAAAATCATCAAACAAAATAATATATTCTTTTAAAAACTACTAAAATTATATGCTTAAGGAATTTACTAAAATCAAATGAATATATTATAAATAAATTCTTTCCTTTAAATTAGCAAATTATTATAATTAACTTGATTTTAAAGTATTTAAGCAGCTTAAAGAAGGAAATAAATTTTCTTTAACATTAGTCAAATACTTAATTAATATAAAAAAAGGAAATAATCCTCCAACTATCAATTGTTTAAGTGAAGTAACCATATTTAACAATAATAACAATAAAAAAATCATTTTCATCAAAGATATTTTTTTCATTTTTTATGCCTTTTTCTTCCTTGCCACTTTCATCTTTTCACCAGAGCCTTCTTTGACATTCCTCTCTCTCTTCGTCTTCTTCTTCTTCTTTATTATTAGCCTCTCTTTTCACTCTAACACCATTTTCTTCTATCTTTCTCTATTTCTCTCTCTCTCTCCCCCCTTTGGATACTGCCATATCTGATCGACCCTTGACGTAGTATTCTTATAGTGCTTGGATGGTAAGCACCAAAAGCATTAATAATAAATCAAGCTAATTAAAGACATTGTAGATCGGCCACAGGAGTTCGTAAATTTCTTCTTTTTTATTGTGTTTATTGAATTTTTTCAATAAAACTTAAATCTTTGGTTCCATCATTACAAACCAAGAAGTGGTAATAGAGATCATAGGTTTTACACATACAAAGATTCATGAATTTCTTCATTTATTATGTTTGTTAAGCTCCTACAAATTGAAAACATAGATTGTTTAATGGACAAATGCATAAATAAAGGCAAAGTGCAAACCTAAAAGCACATAAAAGGAGAGAGATACAAGGGTAATTTTTCCACTAAAATATAAATTTAACACTGTTTATAAAAGCTTACTTATGGAGGTCTAGCCTAAAAATGAAAAATAAGGGTAGACAGTATATTTAGTATAAACTTCGAAGGAAGTAAATGTATTTTATCATTTAATTTAAAGTTTCATTAGATGTGAATTAAGTGAAATAGGACAAAATCATAAGTAAATAAAAAATAATTTTTATATAAATTAATATAAAAAATTATTAACGAGGACTAAAAAAAATTAATTTTATCTCCTTAATTTAATAATTTTATTTTTTTATTATTTAATCTTGATCATAATATACATACATATATTCGCAATAGATGATATGGATATAAAAAATAATTAAATTTATTGATATTTATAAATAATAAAATTTATATATTTTATTATCGATAATTTTATAAAAAACTAATAATATATAATTTATAAATTTAAAATGAAAAATAAGGTCAATATATTTTCTTCATATCTCATGGAAACTCTTGATATTAATTTGTATAAATATATAAAATATAATTTACTCGTATACAGTTTGATCCGAATTCACTTAATTTATATCTTTATACTATGAAATAGTCATTAAAAGTGTTAATAGTAGAAAATATGGATGCACCGTGGGTTAAATTTTTTTATGCTTGAAAGTGGATATACTTAGTCGCGACTGTCTTGAAGGTGGACAACAGTGAGAATACGGTCATGGATCTTCTCTGCGAAGCGTACTCCACCGCCTCTGACAACGAAGAAGAAGAACAACAGTCCAAACGTGCGAAGCTCGCAATCCCTCTCTCCAATCCCTCAAAACCCTACCTTCCTTCTTCTCCTCGTTCGAGCCAGTCCGTGCAGCTCCAAAATGAAGCGTCGCTTTCTGTAAGATACATTTCCAAGCGAGAACGGGCACTTTTGGCTTCTGCCCCAAGTGCTCCTGTCCCGGAATTGGTTCCGGTTCCATCTTCCTTCACGCCATCCGGTACTTGCATTTCCCGCGCTTAATTGTTCAATTGTTTACGTCCTTTCCCATTGTGCTATTGCTTCAGAGCTTTAAATTGTTGGTTTCATCATTATTGGTTTCATTACCTGAAAAGTGATTCAGCTGTAAGAGTGATATAGCGTTGATTACTTATAATTGATTTTTCATTCTGAAATGGTTGGAGCAGAGGAAGAAAAATGAGAACTTTTTTTTTTTTTTTGGGGGGGGGGAGTTTGGGAGACCTAAAATTTTATGTGAAAATAATTCATTTATGGTTTTTTTTTTTGTGCTTTTTTGGCTTATTAATTTAATTTGTAGAATTTATGAGTTCCTACCCGCCAGACCTTAAACCTTTCCCCCCTTTCTGCCTGCCTAAATTTCCTGTACTTATCTTCAAAGTTCAAATTGCCTATTTATTTTTCCTGTCACACCTATCTTCAAACTTCTTTATAAGATTTATGTCAGATAAGAATAATAAGAAGGAGACTAAGATCAAAGAGCTTTATTTTATAAGAATAGGTCTGATGGTTCCATATGTTTATTTTTTTATCTCCATTGTAAATGGATAAAAAATTAGTGTTAAAATATCAGCATATGGATCATCCTTGATTAAAACGAGGTCTTCGTTATTTGTCTTTACACTTGATGTCACATTGATACAATTAATTGGCTTAGTTGATCTGACGACTATATTATATGTACTAGTTCAATTTTAATTACTTTTTACTGCTTTATTTCTGTAGAAACTTATCAGTCGTTGAGAGAGTGAGGTAGAGTGAGGCAGGGAGGGGGAAGGGAGACATGCATATGGCATGCTTTTTTTTTTTGGGTGCATCCTGAGCAAAGTTATCATCAGGGATAGGCAATTTACTCCGTTTCCTATTTTTTAATATTGGTTAAAGAGAGCACTCTTATACTTTTTAAAGGAAAAATCAATCAAGAGATCCCTCATTATGACATCTTATATGCCCATTGATTTGTGAATGTGAACTTGGTTGTCTGTGAATACTTAAGTAAATGCTGAAATGAGAGTGCCTTTTTTTAGAGTATGCACATTAAAAACTGGAGTTCTCTGCACTCATACCATTTTCATATTGAAAACTGGATGCAATATAAAAGTTTTAATGTACACAAGTAGAAGAGAGGCAAACTGTGGTAAGAAAACATGGGAATTCATGCCTGACACATAACTTATATGGGTGATTTCTTACACAGTCAAGGGTCACCTCTAAATTTTATAACAGATAACTCATCTTAGGTTGAACTTTTATTTACTTGAAGAGAATGCTTCTGACGTTGAGCTTGTTTGCAATTTTAGGAAGTCTCTCAGATACTGATCTGCCAGATGACATTTTATCATTGTTGAGAAATAAAGCAAGTGGTCGTTGTCTAAGCAAGGTACCAGAAAGGTTGCCTGTGCCTTTATATGGCCATACAAAAGTTGTCAATGCTATTCACTGGTCATCCACTTATCGTAAGTTCTCACTCTCAATAGTGCCTTGATATGTGTGATATTGTCTTCTTCTCATCTAGGAACTATTAATTTCCTTAAAATGTGTCTTCCTATTGTCAGTATCACATATTGCTAAGTTACTGTATTTAGGATGGTTATGCTTGTTGCCTTTGCATCTTTATTAGAGTTAGTAATTTTTTAAAGATTTTCATTAGAGTTAGTACACAGCTCATCTACTTGCATCTGCTGGGATGGATCACATGGTTTGCATATGGAATGTATGGAGCAGAGATCAGAAGAAAGCTCGTGTGCTGAACTTCCACGGTGCAGCAGTGAAAGATGTGAAATGGTCTCAACAAGGAGCCTTTTTGCTTTCTTGTGGATATGATTGTTCATCGAGGTTAGTTGATGTTGAAAAGGGATTAGAAACTCAGGTATTTGTTGAAGATCAAGTAGTTGGAGTCATAAAGTTCCATCCAGAGAATTCCAACCTGTTTCTATCTGGGGGATCAAAGGGCACTATTAGACTTTGGGACATCAGAGCCAGCAAAGTGGCCCATAACTTTAATCGAAGTCTGGGTCCAATTTTGGATGCTGAGTTTATAATTGATGGAAGGCAATTCATTTCTTCCAGTGATGTAACTGGGAGCAATATCAGTGAGAATTCTATTATTGTTTGGGATGTCACAAGAGAGGTTCCATTGTCTAATCAGGTGAGAAAATTTCCAGCAGTTTTCTTCTTTGATCTAATTTTCCTGCAATTTTTCGACATCTCTTTTTAGTTCATTCCTCTTATATCAAATTGCTATAATATATTCTTTTTAATAGTTTAAGAAGCATTATTGCTTGTGCATAGAAATTCTCCAACAAATGATAGTTGAAAGGAAGAAAGCCTATTATATCGATGCTTCTTAATATATTTATCTGAAATATCAGTGCAAAGTAATGGATCTGTTTTGCATTGAATGATCCATTTATCAGAAGATAACAGATATTGTGATATGGTTTTTCATTATTTTTACTGTTGGGGGGTATTTTAAGGCAAATGCAATATTCAATATAAATTTTACTACTGTTTAATATTTGCAGTCTGAATACTGTCTCTTTAACTACATTTTTGTTTCCATATGTCAACTTTTAGTCTTTTACCAGAATTTTAAATTACTTGTTGAATCACTAAAATTATTTTGAATATATGTGGATCACATATAGATTTAAGTTATTTGAGTAGATGTCTGTCCATCTATTCCATATTTTTGGTGCTGGTATACTTGTCAATTCTTTGTCCCTTTTGTCCTTTATGATGGGCAGCTCCCGTTTAAAGTTACAAGAAGTTAATCTGTTGTGTCATACATATGCTTTAAAACAGTAAACAGAAAGAAACAATTATGAAAATCAATATTTGAACTTGAACCTGGGGATATGCAAGTCAAACTATGCCTCTTATTTCCCCACTTCAAAGTTTATTTCTTTTTCTGCTTGCAATATTTCTTGTTCTTATCTCATCTTGAGCTTCTATGGTCTTTATAACAGAATATTGCTTTATTCTCACATCCTTTTGTCAGTTTATGAGGATACAGTCCCTGTGGTTTTGTAACTGTGTTTGAGATCATGTACTTATGGGCTCGAAGTTGTCCGCTCCTTATCCCTCACCTTCCTAAGGTTCAAACTTCTTGTACGAGAAGCTTCTGGTTAGCATTCACTTAATTAGTATTCAGATAGTTGTATTATGAGACAAAGTTGTGAAAGCCATGGAAGGGTTTTGAAGCATTTTGGTGTGGATGACATTCAAAACTCAATAACCAATATATTGTCAAAATCATAAACAGCTAGAGACTTGTTGTGCTTGTTACTAGGAGATATTTCTCGATTAAATTCAGGAATTTAGTATACAGAAAGTTGTTTTTAGAAACAAGCTTATGAAGAACAATCAGAGGGCTGTAGAGCATTTTGTTTAATGTAATTGCCATTTAAAACAATACATTTTCAAATTAGAAACTGGTAAGTGCTCCTGCCTGGAAATTCCTTATTCATATCACCAACTGATACATCAATCTCTGGGGTTCTTGTGGCATTGGTTTATCGGTAGCCTATGGTGCCTAAAACCTTTGCATTCTTGTTGTCATATGCATGTTCAAGTTTGTTCCTTAATGAGTAATGTTTTGTCTCTATGTTCATGCAGAGTTTGTTATTATCAATATTATATTTAAAACAAAAATCCAAATGCTTATAGGATGTTATGACTGTGAATCAGCTTTACGTGGAAGCTTATACCTGTCCCTGTGTAAGGCGCCATCCAACTGATACAACTTTCGTTGCCCAGTCGAATGGAAATTATATCGCAATCTTCTCTACTTCCCCACCCTTCAGGCTCAATAAGTATAAGCGGTATGAGAGCCACGGCGTCTCAGGGTTCCCAATAAAGTGCAATTTCAGCTTTGATGGCAAGAAGCTTGCCTCAGGCTCATCAGATGGTTTTGTTTACATGTATGATTACCAGTCATCCAAGGCTGTAAAAAAAATCAAGGCTTATGATCAACCATGCATAGATGTTGTTTTCAACCCCGTTATAGATAACGTTATTGCTACATGCTCTTGGGATGGAAGCATTTCAGTATTTGAGTAGACTTTGCTTTCATCATCTTCATTCTAGGGTGGCATCTAGGTTGCTGAGGAGCATGGAAAAAATTAAAAGAGCATTTCTGCTTTTTCATTTGGTTGCATTTCCTTCCGATCTATGTAGATTTTCTTGTTTGTTGCAGATTAAGGTATTTGTTTTTTTTTCCTTAAAAAAAAATAGAAGTCGCGGATTAGGATATTAGTTGGAGTGTTAGAGCTCTCTTATCCAATAATATCTGATCCTAAAGTTTTATTACTTTCTGACTTTTGTTTGCTTATGGATGTTTATTAAACATGATATTTGTTTCTTAATACACATTGGAATTTGCTTCACCTTATAAAGTGCTTCTTGATTATTCTTAGACTGTGTCGGCCCTCTTTTCCGCTGGTAAAATGTTTTGGATAACAGAGATTCTGATCTCCTGATGTGCTCTGCGGAGATCTGTGTTTCCCATAAGCATCTAAAATAGGAATATTGGATAATGAGTCATTCTGTGGACTGTTCCCACTCTGAAACGGTAACGACACAAAAAATAAGGTTCATGACTAGTGATTCTCAAAACTTTTTTCACTTTCTATGAGAGATTGTTTTAGTCAAAGGAAACCATCATAGAGAGGAGTTTATGTGGAAAATGACAATATCATCTCTCTGCTGTGGCAACAAATATCATCTTGGGGATTGTAGGATTCCATATCAGTTATGCAGTGTCTGGGACCAAATTCTTTCAAGCATTAAAGCGAACTATCGTTGTCAAAATGGTGTAGTAGATTATTGATTCCACTATGATTTATCCTCAACTTACAACTAACTCATGGCCTCCAGGGCAGATTTGGACACGGCTACGAATCTGCAAATGTTGACACGTATTTTTGTCCTTCAAACCCCAATTCAGGACAAGATTTTCTCCTGTCCCAAACTATTTATGTAGAAACAATAACTAGATAAAACCGATAATACTCTATTGACTTATTTTTGCGTACAATGTTCGATTCAAATATGATTTAAATTGACTCTAATAATTCAATACTTCCATCTAGTTTCATGTCCTGATACATCAAAGAATATACTTCAATTTGTAAATTCAAGTGCACATATCATTTTTCAAATAGAAATATGATGGAGGTCACAAGTCAAAAACAGTGTCTAGGTACTTCTAACCAATACCGTCATGAAAGAAAAGGAAACGGTATGATGATTTCATTTAAGAGGGCTGTGGGGGGCAAACTCAGCTGTTTTTGTGTTCATCCACTTCTTCCCCATGAGAAGGAGAGATAGAGGGGGGCCAAGGACATAGAACCTCTAAAGAAGACATAATTATGCAACTCCCTTTCCCTTATTCATGAGGGGTCAATTTTTGGGGGACAAGACACACCACTCTTCTCTCTTTTTAGATGCATTTGCTTATGGGACCATTCTCGCCAATCTTCCCTCATTTTTAACACAAACTCACAAATATTGATATAGGTTTGTTTTATTATTTTAATTAGTGAATCATGTTAATTTGGATCAATTCAATGCATTTTAACTATGTCTTTTTCCTCTATTGAATTAAAAGTAGATTTATTTACATTCGATCATAAAAAAAAAATTCTTTGCAACCTGATCTTAAAAGATAATTTTTACAATCTGTATAGATCAAACATATAATATGCAACTAATGTACATTGTTAAGTGAAAAATATTATTCTAGAAAGAAAAGAAAACATTGTTATATCGGCACAATAAACAGCACTATGTAGACAAACAAGCAATTCTTGCAAACATGAATGGTCCACAACACCCCCTTAGGAACTGTTTATATTGGAAAATAAGGCAATCCCCCCAATCCCATTTAAAGCAAGGAACAAAGTTATTTAGCCTACTACTACTAGCTAGCCTATCTATAGTAACATAATAGTTATTTTTCAACTTGTATTATGAATATGTTCCCCACCATACATGGTCTTAAGCACCCTCTTTCTGTAAAATTTTTATCAATATTTATCTCTTTTGTCCCACTATTCTTCCCCCGCAAAAATCAAACGCATAAAGGCTCAAGGGGAACAACAAAGATGGAGCTCTTACAAGAGTGAGCAAAGCATGCCCCTACTATACTCCTCCAAATGACTGCAATCATCATCATCATCAGAGAGAGAGAGAGAGAGAGAGGAGAGAGAAAGAGATACTTTTCTTGCGTACTTGAGGTCAAGCGGGCATTAGCATTTCTTGGCCCCACAAGTTAACTCATGGGGTGACAAGAAACGATGGGCTGAAAGGTTTTACCTAATAGCCAGTTGAGCTTCAGGATTTGACATGAACTCTATGGTTTGAATAATGATCACTAATCACTTTGTTAACATGTTGCTTTTAATTGGGGAACAAAAATGGCAATTATCTTGGAATCTAATTATGCTTTTGCTTTGAGATAAATATAGATCGTTGCTTTTGAATCACAAAACCACCTATTTCACCCTCATTGTATATATATCTTATTTTTGTTTTTAGTTTTGCTAATTAACATGATTTGTTTTTCTTTTTTTGATCCATCTTGTCATGTTCTTGCTTTCGACTTTTGGATTAATGTTTATCCTCTGCTACATGCTAGACCATAATCAAAATGTTTGTGTATCGGCACATAGTGTTATCGCTAGGCTTCAAATCCTGGCCCTTAAAAGTAGCCGACAAACTCATTTTATGGGTTCTGCCATGTGATTTGTGGCCTCAAACCCAAGTCACCCATTTGGTAGGTGCTCTATTTTGGATAAAAAAAAATAGAATTGAAAAAAAACATGGTTTTTCTTGAATGTGTTCTTAATCTCAGTTTTCCTAATTAGGAAGGAAATCTTATAATAAGCTGTGTTCTTTCCCTTGTAGGCCATGCAGCCACCAATCAACCGCTGGCATTTATGTTTAATATAACGTAAATATGACTTTACAATGTTATAATATGCTTCAAAGGCCATGACAAGAATGATTATAATCTAAAGCCCTAAGTTAAGAAGAATTCATAATGGCAATGATGGCTCAAAAAGCTTGGGAGGATATTGTGTTTCTGATCAATGTCATTAAGTTGACGCCAAATCCTAGAAAGAAAGCTGAGTCCAGCTAGAAGATTAAAAGTTGCTCAATTAGATTCTGTATGCTCCATCTTTTCTTTAAACAGTGATTCTCTATATTTTATTAATTTCACCTTTCACAAAAAGATTGGCCAGCCCTAAATACGAACAGTGTTTCAATACTATATGCTGTTGATGCAACTTGCATGAACTTCAACTTTTATCATCTGAACGTTATCAGCCAGATGCATTTCACAAAAAATAAAAATAAAAAATCTTGTCTTTTTTTTTTTCCTTGATTATAATGAATGAGTGTATCCCTAGATTTTGTCATATTTGCTTTGCGGTTTTGTTTTGAGTTAGAAAACTATGAAAACACTAACAAGAGTTTTGTTGATGAACACTTAGAAAACTGCTTTTGTTTTCTTCTTCCAAATTTCAGATTTTCTTTGCCTTAATTGTATGAGTTGAAGGTAATTTTGTATAACTTACCCAATTTTTTTACTGTCAGATACAAGGAAAAAATATTATTGGGGAGAGATTAGTCCCTTTTAAACTTCTATCTTAAATTTTTAGTGTTATCCAGTCATGTCTGTCATTTTATAGTGTGTTATTGCGTGTATGTCTTTATTCACAAACTTGTGCGGATTAATGACAATGGCCATAGTAATTAAGAAAAATTGAAAAGAAAGAAAGTGAAAGCTTAGGTAACGTGATTTAAAACCTTTTGCAAAAAGCAAGGCTTTATGAGGTGATGTATGCTAAAAACGTTTTACTGGTCACTTAAGATGGTTTGCTTCATACTAGAATAGATTCTTGCAAAAAGGTTCATGAATTTCTTGGAAATTAAATTTACATATCAACTCTTTGAAAAATACTAAAAATTGTTATTGTTTGATAATGACAATTAAAAATTCATGTAGGAACTCTTTTCTCATTATCTTGTAAAAAATAGATAAATAACTTTTCACATTTTGTGGGAAGTAAATTTCCTTCACCCATTTTGCCAATTTATTGCCATCTAAAACAATCATCCATTTGCTACTTTATAAGAAATTCACTTCTCACCTAATTTTACATTAATCAAATCATCTATTATTTTCTCTTAAAAATTACTATACACTACATTTTTGCTAAAATATGTTTATTCACTTATAATACTAATTTAAATGCATGCTATTAATTATACGCATAATCATATATCTTTTAACGTTGAAATCATAGTCTTCCTTGGAATATCAGTCACTACATTTGGATTCCTGAGGAGTTACAAGGAGTGTCAAATTAACAGATTAGCAAGAAGAGACGCTCTGAACCGCAACCCTAATTACATGACCGACAAGATGGCTAGAGAGGTAAGTGGATAATGGCCTAGGCAAGCCTCATCATCACAGGCCATGAAACCCTAAGCTCCCATGTACTCTGTACTGTTCCTATGGTAAACACATGAAAGACGAAAGTGAAAGCGGAAGATAATAGTATGATCAGACAGCCTAAAGTAAAAGCACATAAAAGAGAACATTTCCTTGAAGTACGAAATTATTGGCCAACGTCTTCTTTCTTTCTTTTGAATTGCCACAACATCCTCTCTGATAAGGACTTTGCTGATCACCTTGACAATAATGGTGTGCATGAAATCATGATTTGAAATTGAAACTATGTTGAGAAAGGAATAAGTTTTCCAATTCTGTAAAAAAAGCATTTTGGTGGGCTTTTGACAGTTAGTTGAAGGAATGAGAATTGGACAGCAAATTTTGCTTTTGTAGTAATGCTGTACTCTGTTATCTACTTGTTGCATCCAGTGGTAGACAAGGTATCATAATACTTATCAACCATAATGCTTTCTGGGTAAACTATATTGCCTTTACACAGTTCCTTTCTTTTATTTTTCGACTTTTTCTTTTACTAGTTATTATTCTTTTTCTGTCTTTTGCGTTTTTCTTGTTCAGATTCAAAGAATGTAAGGACTGAACTGAAGGACAGGTCCTGCTAGCGGTACAAGCAAAGTACTACTGAGGCCTTTGCGTAGGTATACAAAGTCATATGCAAATTTCATCTCCCGGCATATGATGATGATCTTTGTTATCGGTCAAAAATGGCTAACAACGGGTGTGTCGGTGAAAAAGGTTCTCCATTCGCCACCATTAAAATGCAGAGTGAAAGAAAGGAAAAGTGCAATAGAAACAAAAGCCCAATTCGAGTTATTTTTTATCTACTTTATCTTTTTAAGTCACCCTCACACATTGTCTTGTACCCACATAAATTAAGAGATGTGATGGAATCCGAGAAGTGACAAGTAATTCATGGTTATGGAATTTTTTTTTTTTTTTTGAAAAATAACATAAGAAAAGTAGCCTACATAATCCTCGCATCTATACTTTAATTCTATACATATCATATTTTTAATAACTGTGAAGTAATTTGATTGTTCTATTATGTATATAAATTATTCATAAATTTGACAAAATTCATTCTCACTTAAAATTCCTTTATCAAAACACATTTTGAAAGTTACGAGAGAAGTTCAAGAAAAACATTTAAGAGGATTAAACCTGCTATCATGATATAATACTGAAGGTGTAATCATCCGTTAGCTGATTAAAGTATATTTGATTGAGGGTTTCCAAATTTGGTGTCTCATTATACTCCTTAAAAAGACTAGAAAAGCAAACAATTTGTTCAGCGTTTCAGTAATCTGAGGTAGTCAAATTATCATCCAAAACCAATAAACTAGAAACTGGAAATTTCAAATTTGTATGGCAAAATATTAATTGCTTACTTCGGCAGCTCATGCGACAGACAGTGTAAACAGGGAAGTGAAGTCTTTTTAGGGTTAGGGTTTTGTGCTGGTTTATAATATGTTACTCTTTTGGCAAATTTCCTGCCTCGAGAATCTCGAATTACCACGTTATCTACTGTTGAAGTCACTTGGAGTCTGAAGCTAGCACTATAATTGTAGGACCTCTTTTGATTAGGGTAGATTTTGTGGCCTTTAGCAATGAAAGAAATTCCTCGAGTGGCTTTCTGCCTAGAATGCCACAATTTTCCGACTTTCAACATCTGCCTCTTTTTAACTCTCGTCATAGTGTCACTTTATTTGCTTTTCATTGTATAATGTTACACATATTTATTTTTTAGATAATAATCAGACACTAAACAACTTACGCTAAGAATTTTAGGTTTAAACCCAACCCCGGATACAAGAAAAGAAAAGAAAACATTATAAAAATATTATTAAATATCATTACATTATACACCAATATTATTTAGGGAATTTCTTCAGTACAACCTCAAATATAATATACTAGTACAATTATTACAAATTTTATATAATTTTTTCATAAAATTTGTAATATTTTATATAAAATTTATAATTCTTTTGTAAGATCTCATAATAATTCCTCAAGTTTTCATATTGTAAGATTATTACAAGATTTATAAATAAAATTAGAAAATCTTATAAAAAAGTTATGAATTTTATATAAACAGTTGCACCTCATATCACTTATGTTATAACGAAGAATTGTAAAATCTCATAAAAAAAAGTTACAAATTTTATGATACATTCTCATAAAATTAATAAAAATATTGTACTAATACAATCTAAAAACAAGATTATACCAAAGCAAATCCCATTTATTATTTATACTTATTTTGATTCATTCAATTCTATTCATTCACATATTTGAGAGAATTTAAACTGATTTCTTATCCAATTTAAAACGAATATGGTGAAAGATTCAAACAACAATACGACAAGATGGGGCTGGAGATTATAGGGGTCCTGAAAGCATCATAACATGAATTTGCAGCAGAAATCAAATCTTCTCTTGCCCATGAAATGCCATATTTTGAAAGCCATGATCTTTTCTATCTCAGAAAGTAATCAAAATTTACGATCTTGAAGGCCCTTTTGATGTGTAAAAGGAAAGCTATCACCTTTTTACCTTGACCATGAAATGCACAGTAAAAAGGTTGGCATGTGATCAACAAATACTTTACAAATTTTTACCTTCGTTCGGATCTCAAATGACCAATTAGCACTAAGTCAGACAGATATATGTGTACTTTACTTAATGATAGTAAAACTTTATCCAAACGTCAAATTTTTAGGCAGAATCCTGGCTTAAGACCAGGTGATAATCATTATTTCCTCTCTCTAAAAAACTCTAAAACCTTATGGATTGATTCAAATGTCCCTCCATGTTAGTGCTGCAACTGACAGTTTTCCACCCCAACTGGAAGCATGATATTTGGGACCACAAAATAGGTTTCATAAAGTTAACTATGCCTTAAAAAGACGTTTACCTCTTCAATTATCATTAGTTAATGTGCTGGATTATGGTTGTAACTATTGTAAAAATGTCCTTAGTGTTCCCTGCAGCTGGCTTTTTAGTTCCTCGTGCCACACATCATGCAGTATGAACAGCCTCAAATCCACGTACCCCGAGATCACTGTTTCAACATGGTACTAGTATTAGTCTTGATATCCGATCCCTGATCTACGTGAGCAAGAATAGTCTCAAGTATGATATTAAATTGCGATTTCAATTGCATTTGTGATTATAATGTAATTAATAAAAAAGAAACTTAATAATGCACCACTAATATATTATTAATTTTTTTAAGAATTAAATCTGACATATTATATGATGATATATTAATAATTAAATTATAATTTTTTAATTAAATTATAATTAAATATAAAAAAATTTGAGGGTTGCAATGTAAAATTACAAGAAAATTATGATTATGAGATTATTTGTATCAGTAATATTGCATGTAATGTAATATCAGTAATATTGCATGTAATGTAATATTGGCATTACAACAGGGAATTTAAAACCTTGTTCTCAACGGTCAAGGTTTGGTGGGAAATGACTGTGAAGAGAAATTAAGAATGAAAAGCTCGAAGGGAAGGAAAACCTTCAATTTATTTGTGAAGTTTACCTTGCATTTTTTTCCCTATTTTATTTTCCCTGCTTCCAAACAGATCAGATATATCTCTTCATCTATGACAAATGAGTTCAGATTTTAGAGCAATTCTAATTGGTAATACATGCACTTTCTAATAAACACCCTTCCAATAAGAAAATGCAACAGTTAATAACAATTTTATATAAAAATCAATGACTCAAAAGTAGGGGAATAAATAGATGCATGTCTAAAGTTGAGTGCAACTTGGTTTTTAAGTATAGAAGCAGCAAAGTATGGAGTAAATAATATTAAAATCAACTTGTTTAAATCATATCACGGTCACTGTTTGTTACAGTAATAAATACTAGTGGCGTAATATTTCTGTCCCCATATATAAGTGCTCCAAATCAAATTAAATATTTTATCAAAAGAAGGCACCGAAAACACATAATAAAAGTTAAGATGCTACGAAGACTAAACCTATTGGTTCAAACTATATATACTCTTACATTGAAGCTACATGATCAGTATAACACCAATGCCAAATAAGCTTTAGCAGTACATCTTTTCTTGTAATAAAAATGCCCTAAGATCACTACCACACCTTCACGTATGTATAACATAGTTTGGGTCGTGTTTTTTAATAATAGCAATAATGAGATACTTAATGCATACATAATATTTTAAATTCGAATACAAAATATAAAAAGATGAGAAGTTTTGAATATATAATATTAAATATCACTCCATTACTAAGAGTATTGATTCATTCTTTTATGATATTGAACATCAAATTTTAGCATATTTTAAACTTGAGTCATATACAATATGTGCAGATTACATTATCTTAGTTGTAATCATTTTATTGAGTGAAATGTGTCTTAAACTTTGTTGAAGGAATCAAGGAATTCTACTCATTAAATATGTTATTATCAATGTTGTTCGAACTTGAGAACCAATAATGGCAGCTTTGTAACAAAAAGACACAAACCTTTGAACCCCGAATCAATGAAGATAGAAAGCTAATATATATTCTCTAGACTTTTGAACAACCTGGAAGATGCCATTATAGCCCTAGTTTTCTCTAAATAATTATTCGGTACTCCTCAAATGCCATCTATACCTTATTTTTTTAAAAAAAAAAAATGGTTAAGAGACAAATCTATGAAATAGCATTATTCACTCTCCTTTTTTCTTTTTCCTTGTGAACCTTTCCCCTAATCTTATTATATACATGCATCACTTCATTCATTTCAACCCTAGATTTATAGTAACAACGTCCTAGTAAGATCAATAGATCAAGGGGGTCCTCTAAGATTGAATTACAAAATATGAGATTTTGACCACCAAAGGTGGATATATATATATATATATATATATATATATATATATATATATATATATATATATATATATATATATATATATATATATATATATATATAGCAATTTCGTTTTTAGTTGAAACATTCAATTATGCAGTAAAAAGTTGTTCTCTATATAACAAACAAAGTACTAGTGGAGAAGGGCAGGCCATATCTGAGCATTAAAAAAACCACATTCTTTTTCTAATCATATTAATTTAATTATTAATCTTTAGATCTCAGCATTTTTCCTGAGATGTTAAATGCATAAATTATAAAATAATTAAGTTAGAATACATTTTGATAAGGAAGTCAGCGGTCAAAGATTTGCATTACTGGCTCTGTCTCCCACACACAGCACACTCCCATTTCTGTCACTCACTCACAAATGACATTCCCCAAAACCCTCTTCCCCCCACTTGGGTGCGGCCCTACCTGCTGCCTCAGTGCACCCGCCTACCCTCAATTCCTCCTCCACCAAGTCAGGTGGGACCCACTTTTCCTTTTAATTTTATCATAAAAATTTGGTTACGCTGATAGTGAATGTTTCAAACGTATTAAATTAGTCAATTGATCCGAGAGTTTTTTGACTAATATGGCAAACGATACCTTTTAAAAGATATACTTTTTTTATATTTTAAACTCGATTTAATAATTTTACTTATATTCCTGTAATAATTTGACCACTTTTATCATAAAAAATTAAGTTAGAAATACTCACTTTTTATTATATACTAATGCATATATTTTTTTTTTACTTAAAGATGTATTCTTCTTTCAAGACTCTGGTTGATTTAATACACATAACATATATGCATTAAGGATTGGTTTGTCATTAAAAATTTTTAAAATTAATTTCATTTCAATAGAAATGATTTTAATTTATTTATAAATAAATTATATTATTTAGAAATTTTATTAAAAATAATTATTTAAATTCATTTATAAGTAAATTTTTTGATCAAAATGTATTAAAAATGTATGGTGTTCAAATAAAAATTACATTTTGATAGTGTCATGATAAATATAAATTAGAAAGAGGGCAAAATTTCTTATGTAATATGTATTTTAGGTCAAATAAAATATATTTTAATAAAAGATTTGCTAAATTTGATTTATTTAATTTTATAATAATACAAATATAATTAAAATAGAAATTTTAAATAAAATAATTTTTTTAATTTAAAATGTAACACTATTTAAAAAAATTCATTTGAAAATAATTTTTTTTTAGTTTTGTCGAATAGGGTGAATGAAATAAATAAAATTTCTCTTTTTGTCATTTTTTGTTCCAATATTTTTGGTGGATCAGAGCCCCTCAATCATATTACTGGCTGGAGGTTTGGCTTCTACGTGGCGTCGGGTGCCGAGCACGTGAGTGAAGGCCAAAAAGAGTGGACAAGTGGCTAACCGGATCTGTGGACACGTAGCATGCTAAGAGACCCTTCATTGAGGGCAATGTGATGATGTGGCGATGACATCAGCTCGGGGGCTCTCCCAGCGGCTGGTGTCTCTTGAATTCGGGGCATATAGAATTTGGGACGTAGTAGAACACTTTCGGTGGTCATATTATGACGTGGCAGCGTATGGATATCATTTACGGATTATTGACTTTTCTTCAATATTGTGTCATTTTTTCTCTCAATTATCATTGGATTAAAAACCATATTTCTGGGACAAGCTCGGTGTAGGAGAAAATTGATGGGTAACATATGATAATGTTTTCTAGATTTGTATTAATTTAAATATTCTATCATTAATTATTTGCCACATTTGATAATTTAAGTTTAAGTAGTTTGTTCTCTCTCTCTCTCTCTACATGAATACGAAGAATATAACATTTATAAGTTAAATTATTGATTCCAAATAAAATGATAGATTTAAGAGGTTTTCATCGTTTTTTTTTTTTTTTGTCGAAGTTAGTGATGACAAGTTGGCAGAAGTGTAAAGAGGAACAAAATGATCCTTGCCTTAAGGTCAATCCTAGGTCCATATCTATTAATAATATGTTCGCACATTTTTCATGAAAAATGAATCGATGAATTTTTTTTTTTTTGGTTGACTAAAAATGTATAAATGGGATTTACTTCGGAGCTTCTCTCCTCAAAAGGAATATTGATACGACTGTTTTTAATTATTCATAAATTTCACAATTTATTATAAAATATTGTAAATTTTTAATAAAAATTTACAATACAATTTTTATAGAGTATTTATATACTTTTATTAAAAATTTAAATTTAATTCACTATTAATATAAATTAATTTTACATTATTATCCACCTATATATTGTTACATTAATAAAATTATTAAAATATTCTTACCAGTCATTAGTGAAAATTATTAATTTTTTTATAATATATCATCTTTTATTTATTGATAGTGTGAAAAATAATAAACTAACAACAGATTACATATAAACTCTATAAATACAACTGTTTATATTGTATTTTTTTTATGAAAAAAGTTGCCATATAATGGCACAGTAACCCTTAATATTTTGTTAAAATTTTCTCTTTTTGTAACACATTAAATTTGAATTCAAAATATTAGGTGATTTATCACGTATTTATTAAAAAAAAAATATCATTATCTATGAAATCACGTTACTCGTGCAAGGTCAAAATTCAGACTCGTAGATATTATGCCGTTTTCTTTCTGTTTTGGTGACTAGCCTTGTTTAGATGGGTCAAATAGTGGAATGAAGGTGGCAATTAATTTAAGGTGCGTGTGTTTTCAACAATTTTTGGAAGGAAATATATGGCTGCTGGCGCAGAAAATAACGATCTCATACAAAAGAAAATGGTCAAATTATTGCACCCAATTTCTGTTTTCCTTCTCCTTCTATTCTTTGAAAATTTGTTAGTTGGTGGGGGATGGATGATGAGCAGCACACCAGTTGTGGTTGACGTGTAACCACAAATTGGAGTTGAAGTATGTTGTTACGTACCAACTTCATCACAAACGCAGCGTCTTTTCTTGCATCCTCTTTTTCATCCATATCCTGTACGATTTACTTTTGTATCATTAATTATCATCGTGGTTTGAAATTTTTCTAGGACTGCCTTTGTGCTAAAAATTTAGTGTAATTTTCATACAATTTTTGTCAAATATATCATTTTTTTAAATTAACAATCTGATTTGTTATTAAATTTGATTTCTATTTCTTAAAATATATTGAGAAAAATTAAATCAGATTGTTAAATTTAAAAAATAATATATTTAACAAAAATCATATGAAAATAATACAAAATTATTGTTTTAATTCTAATTTAACAGTGAAAATTTTTTTCATGGCAATGAAAACGGAAACAGAACCTTAAATGATGATTTAAAAAGTGATTTACTTTTATATTTTAATTTTGATTATTAATATTAATATAAGAACTAATGAACATAATTTATTCTTCCCATTCTTATGCATTCTAAACATAACGCTTGGCCATTTCTTCTTCTAAGTGTTGGTTTATTTTAATAGAAAATATTTTCTATATGAATAAAGTTTTTAAAAAATAAGATAAAAAATTATTTTATTTAGAACTACATATTGTAATGTTTTAAGGAAAATATACTAATCATATATTTTTTTCACTTTACATAAGTATTGAAAATTTACAACCAAAATGTCTTCCAAGAAAAGATTCCGAGAGCCTAAAATGGATAAAATATCGGAATACTGCTTTTTTTAAAACATTTTACCGGTTTGCTGTTCTGCGCAAACTAAATACCAAAATGCGCACGGAGGGTCTTGAGGGCGCCATTCCATATGGCGTTTTTGGGTGGAAATGCATGCTGAAGGCGCCAAGTTGAATGGCACCTTCTAAGCAGGTGGGAGGTGCCATTCAACCTGGCGCCCCCTAGTCTGAAATTTGAATTTTTTGGGAGGCGCCATTTGGTCTGGCGCCTCCCTCCAAATTTTTTTAAAATTTTTTTGGGAGGCGCCAGACCAAATGGCGCCTCCCTCCCACTATTTATACCCACCCACAACCACCACCAAGTATCACACAAACCCTACGAGTATTTGCGTCTCTCAAGTGCAACTGCTCTTCTCTTCTTCCTCTGCAGCCATTCCTTCGTAGCTTTCGCAGCCATTCCTTCGGCCATTGGTAATTTTTTTTATATTTTTATTTATAAATTTTTATTGTTTGTTGAATCTGTAAATCTCATCCGGTAATATTTACTTCTTTGAAACAGATCTGGTCTTCTTTTCTTGCTCTTAATTGGTTAGTATTTTCTAATTTTTATATTTATATAGTGATAGAAAAATTTATAATTTATGTTGATTATTATTATCTGTGGTATGAAATTTAAGAAAAGTTGTAGAAATTTATATGATCTGTGATAGTTTGTGATTTGTACTTATTAATTTTTTTATAATTTCTGTATGTATGTTATAATATTTATTAATTGTTATGAGAATATATTTTATAATAAGAGAAGATTTTTTATTCTATGTTAATTATTATATTTTAGAATTTAGAAAAAATTTATGCAAATTTAAATGTTCTGTAATAGTTTGTAATTTTTATTGGTTTTTTTTTATAATTTGTGTATTTATAACATATTTTTTTTACTCGTTATAAAAATATATTTTACATTAAGGGAGAAATTATTATTTTATGTTAATTATTATGATTGATGCTGTCAAGTTATGATATAGGATTTAAGAAAAAAATAGAAGAAATTTATATGATTTGTGATAGCTTGTAAGTTAAAAGAAGGACAGAGGGGATAAAGAAAAGTGTTTTAGAATAAAATTTACATTGTAGGTAAAAATAATTTTTAGATACATTTAAAATATAAAATTCATAAAGATGTAGAATATGATAAAAATAAGAATATTTTTATTATATGTTCATTACTACGAGGATATATTATCCTATTAATTAATACTTTTATATTAATTTTGGAGTAATATATGTCAGAATAAGTAAATATCAATTAAGGGTATTTTGTAAAGACCGGACATTTTATGCATTGTTTGTATTTATTTTATATTTTATTATACATTTCTGTTATTTTTTTTGTTAACTCATGTTATTTAAACCACACACATCAATATTTTGTAACCGTAAGATATATTAATTATTTAATTATAAATGAATTCTGTATAAATTAAATAATTTATTTAATTAATTAATCTATTATAGAGTCAATTTTTTTAGTATTTTATACTGTATGTATTAGAAATAAGAATTTACTCTATTGTATTCTATTTATATCTGATCGTATTGTCTATGGTTTAAAACACCATCATCGTTAATTAACATAAATACAATAAGTTATAATTCTTTAACTCAGTATGATATTTTAAATAAATTAAAGCTGTAATATTCTTTTTATTTTTAAAAATTATTAATTTTATATTATATTTTTAAATGAAATACTTAGTAATTAAATTAAATGTTATTTAAATTTGAAATGCATCAACTAAAACTTCTCCAAGGGTGTGTAGTTCGTACATTAATTTTTCCTAGTTTAATCCACTTTGTTTAATTTGTTGCTTTTATTTTTCAATCATTTTATTAGAAGTTCAAATGCAATATAATGAAAAATATAAATATAGTACAAATTCTCTTAACATAAAATTATTTTTAATAATCAAATAAATTATTTAATAAAATTAGATGATTACATATCTAATCTTTAACACTTATTACTTTACCTTTCACATAACACTTGTCCTTTTTTAATCTATTTGGCTATAATTTAACTTATTTTACATTATATTATTCACGATTTAAATAATAAGACAATTATATAATATAATATCGACATAATGACACATATTTAGGGTTTGTGTAAAAATATTTTTAAAAGATTAATGTCATGGGAAGCGTTAATTGAAATAATTAATTATATATCCCAGTTGTAATAAAAGTATTTAAGAATAAAAATTAAATATACGTCAATAAAATTTTATGTATGCTACTGTTCTAGTGTTTTTATTTTTTTATATATATTATCTTGCAAAGTATTTTTAATTTAGCGTGATCTTTGTATAATTTTTGTGATGATACAATAATACGTAATAATTTTTACTTAGAAATTAAAGTTATTAAAATATCTAACAAATCTTTCTTTCATGCAGAGGCCTTTTTTTGTTTGCTTTTCCTAATAGTTACCGGTTAGTATTATTTAAAATTTGTGCTTATATTATATTGTTTCTTAGTCATCATGAAGATATCTTTTACAATTGTAGAGAAATTTATTTAGGCTATTATGACTGTTGTAAATAATGTGTGCAAAATTTGTAGAAATTTATATGTATTGTGATAGGTTGCGCTATTAAAAGAAGAAAAAACGAGATAAAGAAATGTGTCTGAAGAAGGTTTTAGGCTCCAGGATATATGAATGTAACCAGAAGTCAGTGCATGTGAAAAGGAATCCATTGTAATCTACATAAAAATATAGAAACAGTATACAGGCTAAAATAATTTTAGTTACTGTTTAGTAATAGGCGTGAGAGGAGTGGGTTATCATGAAAATAGAATATGTAGTGTACTGAAAATTTGTCTCTATTTAATCAGTATACGTTGTGCTGAATAAACAGAAAAAAATGACAAATTATAAATGAGTGTAGTAGTAGTTTCAGAACTTGCGGGGAATAAATGTCGGCCTGTAAAGGTCGGAATGGATTTGACTTGCACGGGTAGATTATTATTTACTATTAGCCAAGTACATTAGAAAAATAGTAAAGTATTTTGTTCATCAACTGCTTGTAATATTGAATACTGGTTGATTCGTCTGTAAAAACACAAATTGTCCTATGATTGCGTGATGATAATGAAGAATAGTTTGCAGTGAATATTTTGGAGCCAGAAGTAACGAGATGAAGAAAAATTTAATTTCTTTCATATATTCAAATGGTACAATGATTGAGGGATCGATGGGAGTAATGTACGATGGACCCTCCCCAAAGGCATTAAAGTTGAAAGGATGCAGCACTATGGATGTATTGCGCAAGAGAATTCATGCCCGACTGAAGCTTCACCAGGATCAAATTGTGGAGAAAATTGTGTACAGGTTTTCACAGCACCAAACAGAGGCTCAGTACATGGCCTACGAATTGGACGACGATGAAGACTTGGCATGTGCGATAGCAAGCTTCGAACAACATCCGACGATGACTGCCATGGAATTGTACGTGGACGTGGTCACCACCGAATTACGCATTGCCAACCTTGGCTTTGATGAAAGAGTTTCAAGAACTGCACCACCCATGGATCCAACGGCTTATGTCAACACTGGTTGTTCAATGGTGCGGGAAGGCCCTCCTTACACAGGTGGATTTGAGTTCCGCATTTCTGATAGTCATACTCCTGCGTTGGACTCATCTGTTGCAGGTGTTTTCCCAGTAAATGCCCCACATACCCTGATAGGTTCATCAAGTGCCTTCCCGGTCGTACAGGAAGAATCGTTCGGTCCCGTATTAATGGATGCCCACCTAGAGTCTGGTTTTGAAGATGATGAGGTGTCTTGCAGTAGCGGTGACGATGGTGACACTGATGATGAAGAACGTGCGCCTACACACGGGGATAGTGCACTAGCGCGGTGTGTGAGAAGTGGTAATGCCGCACAAACATCATATGGTGTCCCCCAAGCTGCTGTCTTCTCTCACATTGACTGGGATGCCATACGGAATCCGGATGAATTTCCGAAAATAATGAAACCAACCTATGATTACGACATGGAGGAATTACAGGTTGGGCAGGAGTTCGATTGCAAGGAGGCTGTAATTGCTGCAACCAAGCATTACCACATCAGAAGGCACCACAGTTATTACGTAGAGGAGTCGGACACTAGGAGATTAAGCGTGAAGTGTAATAAATTTGCGACTATCTAGTCACGTGCTTCTTCTTACCACGTTCGTGCTTACAATAGAGAAGGGACTAGGTTTGAGGTGGTGGAGGGCCCTGATATGACCATGGGGACATGTGGAAAGGTTGTCCAAGTGTTACTGGACAAAGGGCAATGTGCATGTGGAAAATTCCAAGCATATAGGTATCCTTGCGCTCATATTATTACTGCTTGTGCCTCAATCAACATATCATGGGAACCATATGTTGATGCTGTATACAGGCTTGACACACTGCTCAATTGCTACAAATCTGAGTGGTGGCCTATTGGGGAGTGGTCTCAATGGAATAACCTACCACCATTCCCTGTCCTAGTTCCACACTACGGAAGATTACGTGCAAGGGGACGTCCAAAGTCGACTTGGATCAGGAATGAGATGGATTGGCTTCAAGAGAGCGGTGTTAAGCAAAAATGCGGACATTGTAAGATGGAAGGGCATAACCGTAGGCGTTGCCCACTGCTATATGGGGACGAAGGCCCTTCTACACCTTGATGGCGAAGAATTTACTTTCGCATATACGTTATAAAGCATGTTAATAAATATTATAAGTGTAACGGTCACAAACAGAGTTTTTTGTTATGGTTGTAAAATTGCACGTCATTGTGTATATACATGTTTCCGCATTACCAGTAATGTGTACGGCGCCATTTGGCCCCCCACAATAGTTTAAATTTAATTATTTACATTTGAAAAATTCATATATTTATTTGCACAATTAATTGTATTAAGCAAGATTTATTTTTTATTATAAACAATAAATATCTAGAAATCATGCTAATATAATATCACAAACAACAAGATTTATTTTTTATTGAGCAGATGGAATCCACATCCCGACGCGTTGATCCTGGACCACGGGATCCTTCACTGCTGACGGCTCAGGCCTCACACATATCCCAGTCGGTTTGGGCTGGCCATGTATGGAAAAAGCTACACCTTAATAAACTTGGTTAAATTGTTCCTGAACTGTCATACGTTGTAATAAAAGTATTTTTATTCTTTCACAGCCTGATCGTGTGCTCAGGATTAGACGAGCTCATCACTACCATCACCAGCAGCCGCCGGAGTTGATTGTCCCCTTTTTACGAGAGGCAGGCTTTTACGGCTTGGCGATGTGCGAGTTTGTGCCGATCGACCACCAGTTGATCAGTGCTTTTGTAGAGAGGTGGAGGCCGGAGACACACACATTTCACATGCCGCAGGGAGATACGACTATTACCCTGCAGGATGTTGCTTTTCAGCTCGGCCTACCCATTGACGGTCGAGTAGTGACGGGGCCCACTGTGTGGGGATGGGGAGCCCTGATTGAGGAGTATTTGGGACTCCAGTTACCGGTGGATGAGCATGTCATCAGAGGGGGCGATTGAGGATGAGTTGGTTAGAGAGGCATTTCAGTCATCTTCCAGACGATGCGGATGAGGTGACAGTGCAGAGGTTTGCCCAGGCTTACATTTTGTGACTCATTGGGGGGACGTTATTTCCAGACCATTCCGGCACGTATGTCCACCTCATGCACTTACCCTTGATCGGACACTTACATGAGGCTGGGACGTACAGCTGGAGATTTGCTTGCTTGGCATATCTGTACAGAGAGCTCTGTAAGGCCACCGCTCCAGATTACAGGGAGATAGGAGGGTGTTGCCTACTACTGCAGCTTTGGGCATGGAACAGATTTCCCACCATCGCCCCTGCGATAGCCATTTCAGACATACCAGAGGGGGATGCAGGGATTGGCCCATTAGCACGCAGGTTAGAGAATTTTTCAACTTTCACTTATAATTAAATTTACTTCGAAATTGTTTAACTTTGTCATTGTGCTTGGCAGGTGGCACTATCAGAAGACATTTCAGGATAGTCCGGCACACAGCCTACCCCATTACAGATACGTGCTGGACCGTCTTCAACTTGACCAGGTATGTAGGGGATAATGGATTCCTTTATTTGAGGGCTTTGTCCATTCCACTATCGTACTTAAATCACAACCTAAATTTGTAACTTCAGATTGCCTGGATCCCGTACACTGAGGAGGTCATTGCATCACTGCCTCAGTACTGCTTTGACGGGAGTGACACGTGGACAGCAGTGGTGCCGCTCATCCACTTTCAGATTGTCGAGTGGCACCAGCCTGATAGGGTTTTGCGCCAGTTTGGACTACGCCAGGCTATTCCAGAGCCACCGAAGCAGGTGGCGGAGGTCAACTGCCTCCACTTGTCCGATCGGCATGACGAGGAATGGCACATCCGCCATCAGCCGTATATTGCACTCTGGGATATTCGGCGAGACTTGTGCATTACCGCTGAGCCGACGACATGCTTGGTTCTGGGACCACGTTCCGATTACATGACATGGTACAGACGGGTTACCAGGCGATGTATTACACCTGTCGGGGGAGCGCTAGACCTTGTGGTAATATTCCGTGCTAGTTTCTTGCATCTGATTTTCTTTAAATGCATTAGTATTATAACTAAGTTCAATGTCGAATTTTTTCACAGGTAGACGAGGTTTCCTCACTACAGGACTTCACTACCCCTGAGGGGCAGGCTGTGTTCACCTTCGATGCGCTTAGGTCAGCGACGGAGTCCATTCTTCATGCGATTCAGCAGGTTGATCATGTGATTATTGACTCACATGCGGAGCCAGCTCCCCAGGCCCACCATATCCCGGACCCTGCGGAGGGTGACCATGATCAGCCTCGCACTCGCCGGCGACGTCGCACTGCTCCACGGCATACGTCGCAAGCCGATGTTCCGTCCGCTTCGACATTGCAGCATATTCCACCTTCGACTGCCCAGGAGACCATGACGATGATGCCTGATGTTACTGCCCCATCTCATGTGTACCCCACTACACCCGATGATCCTTCATCCTCCACCATGTTCCCGGCCTTACTATATAGGCCGTTGTCATCCCAGATGGACCAGCTCCCTCCTGGTGTTCCATCCTCATTCCAGGCATTTCCACACGTACCAGGAGTTTCATCTGCATTCTATGCCTTTCCTCCCGATGATACTGGTTCATCGCAGCCATATCGTCCTGTATTTGATTGGCATACTCGGGATCAGGGATTAGCACATGGTGGCATGATGACAGATGACTCAGAGCTTGTAGATAGAGGTAGAGGTGGAGGCGGAGGCGGAGCGGGAGTCAGGGGCAGAGGCAGAGCGGGGGCTAGAGGTAGAGGGGACACAGACACTGGGGATGTGACTCCCGAGCCTGCGCAGAGGGTTAGTAGATACGGCTGCCACATTACCGATCCTGGATGTGGGACTGGACATCACTTGCGTAGACATTAGATTCCTTTTCGATGTTTATTGTATATTTATGTACATTTATCTTACTACTTTATTGCCAAACATCGACATTTAGGATGATTTTACTACTTCATTGCCAAGCATCAACATTTAGGACGATTTTAATTTCTACGACATTTTTAATTGCTTGTGTAGGAACAATTATAAATAATAATAAACTTCAAAATGAATAAGACTATTTAGTTTTTTTTAAAAATGATGATAAGGACATGTCCCAAATATAATAACTAACATTATTAATTATCATACTTTCACAACTGTTATAATTATCTACTTTTCTTTTATTTACCATGTGAAAATAAATAAATAATATTAAATTAATTTAATAAATTTTACGTTCATAATGTGAAATATCGCATGTCGTCCCCTCCCTTCAGCGCCAACGATGTCATTTCATCTAATGTACCTCTACACGTCATTTGGCGTCTCTCCATCGCTGTACGTATCTTCTGTGCTTATTTCGATGAAATGTTTTGAAGGAACGATATAACGAATAATAGTTTCTTAAAAAAAGTTAGTCGATACTTTTCCCTCACATTGCCAAAATATCTTATCAGTGTGACGAACTAAAAAATAACTCATTTATATTACAATTTTGATTTCATTACAAAATGAAATATTTATTGAAACGAAATAATCATATTCTTTTAAATTTTCAGCTATCTTCAACCGCGTGATTTTGCATTTTTTCTATTACAGAATTAAAATAATTTTATTCACATAAATACAAAGTGACAAGAATATTATTGGAATAAATACAAAATAAGAAAAATATTTTTATTTCGCTGTATTTCTTTTCATCTTTAACAATCTTCAACTTCGTATATAAAGAATATTACTGAATAATTCAATCAATTTACTTATGTGTAATAATATATTAGATAATTACTTGTAATAATATAATTCTAAATGTTGGAAGTTTATAATTTCAAATATTAATAAATATTAATATAAATTAATATAAATATTAAGTGTCATCGGATCAAATTTTGAGAGACATTAATATAAATTACGTAATTATTCTTTATTAATCTTATATTTTTTAAATAATATTTTATTATTCACCAAATATTAATTATTTTTATTCATTATATTATTATTATTAACTACTTTCTTATTTAATTCCTACAATAAATTTATATATTAGATATCAAAGTAGAGTCAATATATTTTTATATGACATTAAATATAATTATATAATGAGTAATTTATTTTTAATAATTTATTTTGAGTCACAATCATATATTATTTATTTTTAAAATTTTTATTTTCAAATGATATCAAAATCAATTATTTTTAAAAAGGAAAGTTGAAAAAAAAGGCCCAAGGGCGCCATCTTAAATGGCGCCCTCAGACCTTCACAAGGGCGCCATCCCACCCCCAATGGCGCCAATCCGGATGGCGCCTCCGCCCGTGATGCGCATTTTGGTAATATGTTTCGGAATAACGGTAAAACGGAAATATGTTTAAAAAAAACGGTAAAAAGGTATTTTATCCGCCTAAAATAGCAAATACTTGCCAAGTCACGAAGAAACAAACATGCCTTTCCTAGAGAATCAAGAGAAAAAAATTTCTTTCATTTTTACAATCTCTTAAAGAAATTGATCCACGGCACAATAGTGATTTAATGACATTTCAATATTATTTTAAAATTTTTATTTTTTATCAATTTTGAATTCAAATTTAGAATTTTATATATATTTATTAAGTAAATTATTACTTCTACTATTTTAAAAAATATATATATTCAGAAATCACCCTATAAATTTGGTAATTTGAAATAAAGAAGTGGATCATATACCATGAAAGTAGTTTTAGTTGCACTATTAGGCTCTTTTGATTGATCTTTTATTAGCGGATATAATCTATTTCACCTTTTAAAATCAGATATATATATATATATATATATATATATATATATATATATATATATATATATATATATATATTCTTACGCCCAATCGGACATTATGATAGTATGAAACAAGGATTTGAATTATGATTGTTAACCACATTGCATTCTTAATTTTTCATAATTTTACATTCTAACAATCTCATTTTTTAACATTTATTTATAATTTTGTTAATTACAGTAATATTATAATTACAATTAAGAACACTAGTATAAGATATGATAAGATAGAATAAGCCAACATAACAGTATAAAATAGGATATAACACTATTCAATATTTGATAGATAATTGTATAAGAAAATGATAGTATAAAGTTGTTCGATTCATTGTTTGTTTTATATATATATATAGTATTACAAAATATTTGTTTGGATAAAATTACCCCTAATCTAACTAAGCTTAAAAAAAAAGTAGACGATCATCATCTTTTTTTACTATATTCTAACAATTGTAATTTTTTAATTATTAATATTTTTTATTTATGAATAATTATTATTTTTTATTTTTGTCTCAATTTTTTGGCACTAGGCTATACATCAATTGATAACAAGTTATATTATTTTAAATTGAAGGTATAGATTACTAAAAATTGAAGGTATAAATAATGCAAAAATAAATGATGCTAATGTTACTAAAAATTAATAAAAATAATTATATTTAAATAATTATCATTAATTTTATGTCCAAAATTATTAAAAAAAATGAAGAAGTCTATTGTCACCATCAAGCTTCTAATTTTGCTAAAGAATAAGAAAGAGGAGCAAAATTGGTAGTGTGAGCATTCATTAGGTGAAAAGTAAAAAGGGTAAGAATAAAAAAAAAAATGTTTTATCCTATTCGATCATATCTATTCTATTTAAAGTGATGATATTTTTATCCTATATAATCAGTAGTTTCATTATATAACTCAATATCATAAAATATTAACACTAAACACTTGCTTTATATATATATAAATATATATATATATATATATATATATATATATATATATATATATATATATATATATAAACCCTCTCCTATCCGCCTTGTGAAAACAGGCCCTTAAGTATATAACGCAATATACTACTCTTAAGATTATTATATACATTCATTTTATAATTATAATATAAATTTAATTTAATCTTGACATAAATATTTTTAAATAAATGAGATTATTTTGAATCAATTCTTAAATGAGTACAATTTTAAAAATAATCATAACAATAATGCTGAAGCATTGCTGTTATCAGTGGTGAGGCTTTTAAAGAGTCAAAAAGGATCATGACTCTTCAAAAATGAAGATTTATAAGAGATTATATAAATCATTTCGCACCGAAATTTTTTAACTATGTCGGTGTTCAAAAATTCCCCCTCTAAGTACTCTTATTTGATTATAAGTAATCAATATTAACAATAACATGTCAACCACCATTCTTTTTAGTGGGGGTTGCTCATAAGGCCAAGTAATGCTTTTTGGTCAATTGGGGTAAAGAAAAATACCATCAATTAATTATATATGTCCCAACTAGCAAGGGTTGCTCTTGGAGTAGTTTAATTACAATATATATATATATATATATATTGTAAGTCATAAGTCATTCTGTTCAACGATATTTAATGACATGATTCGTAGCAAACATTATTTGTCACACGTGAAGCCTTCATATCAACCTAATTGTCGGCACTTATTGTAGAAAATCCAGGCTTCATACTTCACGTAAACACTTCTATAAAATGAAAGCAAACAAGTCAGAACATGCATCAAGAAGAGTGAATTATTGATGTACGGTGAAATACACATTTCAAATATTATTTTGCAAGATTAAATAAGACGAATAGTTATCCCATTTTAAGAATTTTTTTCTTTTAACTCTGTCAATCGGTAGAATTAAGAGCACCTAAAGAGGAAGGAAGGGGAAGTATAAAGAGAGAAGTTACGCCCCTTCTCAAATGAGAAAATTTCATATATTTCAATTCAATTCTAACATGTGCCATTAGTGTTCTTACTTAATAAGATGAAAGTAATTACGATTTTCATGCCTTAAAAATTAAAAAAAAAATAATTTTTCATACAAATAGATTTCATAACTAATTATTTTTTTATTGACTTGAAAATAAGAACATATATAATAATAGAAAAATGTAAAATATTAACCTTGATTTTAAAATGGTTAAATTTTGTTTTCTTCAATTTTGAAAACTTAAAAATACCCCTCTTAAGTTTCATAAAATTTGAAATTGATATTCATCATTCACTTAATTAATTATCTTTATTAAATTATATTAAATTTTTCATGAAATTTTTAAACAAAAATGTAATATTATAAAAATTTATTTTATTATTTTTCACATATAACTTCCTATTTTATTTACAAGTACTTAATTAAAATTATTTATATATAATTTAATTTATATTGATTATATAATATAAAATTATATGGAAAAAATGATAAAAAATTTATTATGCTATAATATTATGATTTTATTTAAAAACTTTAAAAAAAATCACATAATTTGATAAAATAATTAATTAAGTGGATGATGGATATTAATTTTAAATTTTACAAAATTAATAAAATAATTTTTAAATTTTCAAAATTAAAGGGAGTAAAATCTAATTACTTCAAAATTGAAGTAGGTAATTTATATTTTTCTCTGTTATAATTGAAGTATAAAAGGATTTTTCTTCGTGAATAACTTCCCTTTGATTTATTTGAAATAGATGATTTAAGGTGACAAATTAGAAGGGCAAAAAAAAGGCCAAAATGAACACCAAGTTGTGCTTAGTCGGAGCTAGGTCAATGGGGAAGTTTGAGAAGCTAAATGGCATGTTTAATTATATATGGCGTAATTCTTAAACAATTTGCTTCATTATCAAAAAGTCTCCGCAGATTTCGCCTCCAAATGCCAATTGCTATCCACAGTTCAACTCAAAAAAAATGTAGTTTATTATAGATCGAGTACGAAGCTGAATCATAACCAATAATTGGACCGATTTTTAGTGAATTAAGTAAATTTTCTCCACTCGTGAATTAAGTCCATTTTCTCCACTCCCTGAGTCAGAAATTAGGTTACCTATAACCCAATTTACAGTTTTCACAATATTTGTGTTCATATTCGGCGGTTAGTCATCTAAAACTGTATTTGACGTGTGCACACGTCGCCCCCCACCCCCCCTCCCCCACACACACACATATTGCACTCAATTTTATCCTATTTTTTAACAAAATAATACTAATCATTAATATTATAATAATAAAATAATATTTGATATTATTTTTAAATTTTTATTTTTTATTATATTTAATATTAGAATCCAAAATTTTATAAATGTATGGTAATTAAATTTCATTTCTGTTATTAAAAAAATTAGTTAAATCAGCCGTCATCAGTGTCGTAGATTACGATCCCAAAACATGCCCCCTTGCAAATTAGATGCTCTTTTGACGACTTTAATATAAAGTATAAACTCGATTATGATAAGTAAATAATTAATACAATAACCAAACAATCTTAAAAGTTATATATGCTCCCAACACTAGAAAGTTAATTAACCAAGGGAACCCTGGTTTCCATAAAAAACAAATAAAATATTATGAAAAATATATTTAAAAAATATATATTTTTTAGAAAATGGAATTATTTTTTGGATAACATAAGGAAAAAATATACTTAGCAAACTGTTTTTCTATTCAATAATATTGTTATTCATATAAAATAAGGTCAAGCCACTTCATGATCATTTTATTATTTTGTATTTTCATGATAGGAATCAACAGACTTTTATTAGTAAAAATTAAAATTAAAATTTATTTTGTAATAAAAATAATGTCTGATTAAGAATATTAAAATCCTTCTTTTTTGTATTTTTGTCATTTATTTATAAAGTTGATTTATATTCAACTGATACTAGCTAAAATTATTATTCACATTTGCTAACTCTCTTAATTATATAAATACTTTTAGTATAATTATTAAATATAAACTATTTTAAAATAAGAGAAGCCAGGTAGAGATTATGGGGTAGATAGATGTAGATCTTGATGTATTTGAACTGTTCAAAATTTAGTTCTTTATTTTTTTTTGCTAGTAATACAGACTAGATTTATAGTTAAAGTTTACACACTCATAAACTAAATCAAAATTATTCAAAATTTGCTCTTTTTTTTAACAATATGGATCAATCCTTATCAAACCTGTTTTAATAACAGAAAGGTTAAAGAGATAAGGGAAAGGGAGAGACTAGAGAAATGAGAGAATACAAAGATGAGAGAAGGAGAGGTGAAGAGGAAGACAGGAAAAAAAAAGGAGCAAGATTAGAGAGTGGTAGAGAGAGAAACGTTAAAAAGAGATATGAGATAAAAAGAAAGGAGAAAAATAAAGGTGGTAGAAAGAGAAAGAAGAAAAATAAAGAAATGGAAATCTGATCCTGTAATTTAAAGTAATTTTTTAAAAAATAATTTTTTAATTAAAAAAGTCTATTTTCTCTTAAATATGTTATCATTTTGTATTAATTAAAAAAATATATATTGATAAGCAGTTTTTTCTCCAAACATAAAAATATTTTTTAAAAAAAGAATAGTTTGTAAAAAAGCCTTATCGACCCTAAACTAATTGGTACCTTCCAATCTTATGTTTCATTTGGACTTCGTTGCAAACTCAATGGGATAAATTAATTATCATGGTTTACTATTTTCAATCATGTTAGTCTTCCTTTGGAATTGCAAAAAGTAAATTTTTTAATTAAAAAAAGCCATTTTCTCTTAAATAAGTTATCATTTTGTGTTAATAGGAAAAATTTGCTATCGACAAAAATTTCTATTAGCAAGCAATTCTTTTCTCCAAATATAAAAATATTAAAAAATTAGTTTGTAGAAAAGCCTATTGTTACCTTCCAATCTTATGTTTCATTTGGACTATACTGCAAACTCAATGGAATAAGTTAATTGTCATGGTTTACTATTTTCAATCAAATAGTCTTCCATTGGAATTGCATTGTACAATAATGTTCTATAAATATCAATGAATTAAACTCTAATAAAAGAGGTGATACCACCGTTGTGATATTAAAATGAAACAATATATTTTACTTGTAAATTTTTGTCCACAAGATAATATTATATAGAAAGATATACAAAATATTATAAGATAGTTTCTATAAATAATACAACTTAATAAAGTGTCACTTTCTTCATTTTTTATAAGTGTAGAGGTGGTTATATTTTATGTTTACTAATTTTGAAAACTTACAAATTAAACTCTTAAACTATAAAAAAAAAACTTACAATTAATACACATCATTCACTTATTTAATGATTTTATTACATTTTATAATTTTTCATTAAATTTTTCAATAAGAATGACAATATTATTGTATGTTATTTCATTCATTTTTAAACATAATTTCATAATTCATTTTAAGTCCTTAATTAAAGTCCTATATATTTAATTTAATTTATATTAATTATAAAGCATAGAAATTATGTCAAAAATGATGTAATATAATATTGTAATTTTTATTTAAAATTTCTTGAAAAATTATTTAATATAATAAAAATGATAATTAAGTAGATTATAATTATTAATCGTAAATCTTTTTATAATTCAGAGATTTGGTTTGTAAATTTTTAAAGTTAATAGAAACAAAATGCAACTATTCCATAATTGATAGGATTTTTTTTTTATTTTTTGTCCATCTTTTGTGTGTGGAACAATTTGCTTATGCATTGGTTAATTTATTTATTTCAACAACTTTAAAAATCTTTATCTATACATTTAAATAAATATTTACGAAGTTTCTCAAACACTTAACACTCAAATGGTTTATGTTGCAATTTCCAAAGTTAAACAAACAATATTAGATAATTATACATTTTAGTCGGCCAACCTAGGGAAAAAATGGATAAAGTCTGCCTAGAATGTGTATAATTGGAGATATAATACAATATATCATTATTGCAATAATATATTAATAATATGTTGATATATTATTAAAGTTTACTATATATTTAACTTATTTTCTAAAAAATTAAATTTAACATGATATATAATAACAAATTAACAATTAAATCATTTCCTAGATGCGCACCAACTGATGTAATGTACGGTCAATTAAAATACTTGCGCAATGTAAGAGACGCTGAACTCCTATTCGTGCACGTGTCACCTAACGAGCTTGACGTCCAGCTGGTCGGTCCCATTTGGATACTTCAACAAGAAAGCTCAATTATTTACCGTACACAACTTACACACTATAATGCTCTCTCTAATTTATCGCGCTATTTTGACCGACGACTGTGGATAATGTCGCAGGAAACTTAAGGATCGCCGTTGTTTGTTCTGTTACCGGTAAACGCAAGTAACTAACGAATTAGGTGGGTGGCTGCCGGTATTTTGTGGGACATCCGCAGTGCAAGCGCGCAGATAAGCTGTGTGTTGACTGCTTAGTACCGTGTTTACCGGATTTTGCCGGTTAATTTGTGTTTTTCCGTTTGGCTTGAGAAGGTGGCTTCGAACAGTTTCGCCGTTTTTCTTGTACGGTAAGCACACCATGCGCCAATCTGCACCACTCTCCAGCACACAATTTGTGTTTTTTAAATTTGAGTTATTAATTAATTAATAAACTTAGCTTGCATTGGTCAAAATTTAAACCCAACCTATTTTTTTAAATAAAATTGGGAGCTTTTGATATTTTGACTTGTGGTTTCACCTGATTTCTGTGAAACAATTGAATTTTGTTTAATAAGCCACATTTTTTTTTTTTTTGGTTTTATAGGAATTATGTTTATTCTAAGTGGAATTAAGATTTTCACATTTTGATTCTTACCTTGTTATGTATTCGGAGAAGGTGTATGTACGACTTATATATATATATAATGAAAAAAATAAAAAAATGGCATCCCTAGCTAATATATTTACTTTCTTATCCCTTCAATTCAGACATAATTATTAATTTTTATTACTATTATTAATTTGTTACTTTATTTTGCATGCATTAGTTATTTATTATTTAATGCATATATAACATTATATAATTAACAAGGCGGTTGATTTTATGATACGAGTTATTATTTCATTCTATAAATTATATTTTTGACACATAAAAATATTAATTTAAAATCAATAGAAAATAAAAAAATTCTTAAAATTATTATCATTTTTAGTGGGTATGTGATGTCAGTTCTTTGAGCAATAATTACATTGCTCAAATAAAAAACTTTGCAACCAAAAATACTTCTATTATAGAAAATAGTCGTCTTATCCCTTTTCTTGTATAAAACAATGATGTAACGTAATCTATGCAAATAAAAGTGTCTTATGATTTTAGACCTTTTAAGATATCTTAGACTTGAAAAAAAAAAAAAGTAGTAGAGGAGGTTTTGGAACATATATAATACGTTTATCTTATCAAAAAATATTTTTTACAAAAAATATTATTTATATATTAATAAAAAATAATATAGTATTTATATTTTAACTTATAAAATAATATTTAATATTATAATAATAAATAAATGTTTTTAAATTTTTTAATTTATAATTAAAAATATTTTAAACCGATATGAATTCTGCTATAGAAGTAGTCGAATACTAAAATTTTACTGATATAGAAGATTTTCGTCTGTCTTATTCCTTTCTTTTTCTTTTGTACCATAAAATTTTCCTTTAAAGTTTCAAATTGACTACATGCCTTTTATCATGTGGTCAATGTTTACATGTAAATTGATTCCATTCCATCTTTAATAAAAGTCACCATGACAAACAACTCATTTTTGTAATAATATGCTTAGTCATTTCCAATTGAAAATGTGCATCTCTTCTCAAATTCTTGGGTTTTCTCTAACCTATTCTTTTTTATCACCTCTCAAAATCAAATTCCATTGAGAAATAATATTTTTAATTCTATTATAATATTAAAATTTTAATACTATTTTTATTATATTTATAAATCAAATATTTTAATATTTTAATAGAATATATGTTAAAATTAAAAAAGTAATATTCTGATCTGTCAAAATATGATAGATAGAAATACTAGAATTTTTTAAAAATATTCTTAATAAAATTAATAATTTTATAACTTTAAAATTATATGATAATAGTAAAATAGTTTCTAAATTTTAAAAATTATAAAATAACTGAGAATCCAGAAATAATATTTAGACATACAATTTTATTCCTCTATTATATTATTCGGAAATAAAATTTCTTATAAAAAATAATTATATAAATGAAATATTATTTAAAAATTAATATAAATATTTATTATTTTTTGTAATTCAAAAATGATTTTATCGGAATTAGGAGATGAAATGTTTAATTTTGTCAATTGAAGGGCTAAGGGCTTTGACTGTGTCGCGCGGAGGATTGCCCTGTCATGGACACAAATGAATGAAAGTTGTGTGCTATGTTTCACCCCAAAAAAGAAAATGGAGAAAGCTTTGTGCTATGGCATCATATGTGGTATTATCCTTAGAATTCAAAAATTTAGGATGATATAATAATTTAAAATTTATTAAATTATAATTATTTATTTTTTAAAAATATATTCAAACAATTCTAATTAAATAATTTTTATGACGGACACACCATTCTAAATTTTCAAATCCATTCGTACCGTTGGATTCACTTGTAAATGTTTATAAAAGGAAAACAAAAAGTGACGTAAGGGCAACATATTTCCAATCACACCCTTCATATTTTTCTTAATTACCTCTCAGTCCTAACCCCGAGCCAGCCCAGCCTGACATGTGCCTCTCTATATATACCACTTTCTCTCGTTCTTTTCGCCTCACGCCCAACACACACATTCTGCTTACTATCGCATTTCTCTTTTATTTCTCTTTCTTTTTCTCATAACAAATTAAAGCTCTCTCTGTTTCTCTTCCACTGCTCAAAAAATCTCCACCATGCCTGAAGCTCCAAAAGGCTCCATAGAGTATAACCTGGCAGAGAAGAACAAGAAAACCCTTCAGTTCATTGAGGATGTCACATCCAAAGCTGATGAAGTCCAAAAGAAGGTCCTTGCTGAAATTCTCTCCCGTAATGCAAACGTTGAATACTTGAAACGTTATGGCCTTCAGGGCCACACAGACCGTGAAACCTTCAAGAAACTCCTGCCTGTCATAACTTACGAAGATATCCAACCTGACATTAACCGCATCGCCAATGGCGACACTTCTCCAATCCTTTGTTCAAAGCCCATTTCTGAGTTTTTGACCAGGTGAGCTTTGAACTTAACAGTAAAGTTAGTTTTCAAAGATAAAGACTTTTCTGTTTTTCTTCACTGTTTCTTGAAAATTTTATGAAATTTTATCTGGTTTTTGTTTTTTATGGTTTCTTAATGGTCTTGCTGAACGGGTTGTTTTTGGTTTTGTTATTTTTGTAGCTCTGGGACATCAGGGGGTGAGAGGAAGCTGATGCCCACAATTGAAGAAGAGCTTGGAAGAAGGTCTTTGATTTATAGCCTGCTGATGCCTGTGATGAGCCAATTTGTCCCTGACTTAGAAAAAGGCAAAGGAATGTACTTTTTGTTCATAAAATCTGAGGCCAAAACGCCTGGAGGACTTTTGGCTAGGCCAGTCCTCACTAGCTATTACAAAAGCTCCTATTTTAGAGACAGACCCTATGACCCTTACACCAACTACACAAGCCCAAATGAAACCGTGCTCTGTCCTGATTCCTACCAAAGCATGTATTCCCAATTGCTCTGCGGTCTTTGCCAAAACAAAGAAGTCCTTCGTGTAGGTGCTGTTTTTGCCTCTGGCTTCATTAGAGCAATTCGGTTCCTTGAAAAACACTGGGCCCTTCTTTGCAACGATATCAGAACAGGAACTGTTAACCCCCAGATCGCTGACATATCAGTGAGAGAAGCTGTCATGAAAATCCTGAAAAAACCTGACCCAAAGCTTGCGGATTTTATCGAATCCGAGTGCAGGAAAAGTTCTTGGCAGGGGATTATCACAAGGTTGTGGCCGAACACAAAGTATGTGGATGTTATCGTGACTGGGACGATGTCACAGTACATTCCCACATTGGATTATTACAGCAATGGCCTTCCACTTGTATGCACTATGTATGCTTCAAGTGAATGCTATTTTGGTGTCAATCTCAATCCTCTTTGCAAGCCCAGCGAAGTGTCCTACACCCTCATCCCCACCATGTGCTACTTCGAATTCCTCCCTGTTAACCGGAGCAATGGCGTCACCAATTCGCTTCCTGGCTCACGATCTCTCAACGAAAAAGAACAGCAGGAATTGGTTGAACTTGTGGATGTCAAGCTCGGCCAAGAGTATGAACTCGTTGTCACAACTTATGCCGGTGAGATTCTTATCTTTATATGAATATGCATATCAAATTTAGATTTTTCTTTTTTGACATGTAGATCGTTGGAGCCTGACCCTATTCAAAAGATGGTGGTCGGGCCCAGTTTGAGATAGAATAGAAAAATTGGGACTTGGTTGGATTGTAGTGCTCATATGTGTTTGATAAATTTTAGGACTTTATCGATACAGAGTCGGGGACGTGCTCCGAGTGGCTGGATTCAAGAACAAGGCACCTCAATTCAACTTCATATGCAGGAAAAACGTTGTCTTGAGCATTGATTCTGACAAGACGGATGAAGTTGAGCTTCAGAACGCAATGAAAAATGCAGTGACTCATTTGGTGCCGTTTGATGCATCTGTATCAGAATACACCAGCTATGCAGACACAACAACAATCCCAGGACACTATGTGCTGTATTGGGAGCTCAGCCTCAACGGCTCAACTCCAATTCCTCCTTCTGTGTTTGAAGATTGCTGCTTAACCATTGAAGAATCACTCAACAGCGTGTACCGCCAAGGCCGCGTCTCAGACAAATCCATTGGGCCATTGGAGATCAAGATTGTAGAACAGGGGACATTTGACAAACTCATGGATTATGCCATTAGCTTAGGAGCTTCAATAAATCAGTACAAGACTCCAAGGTGTGTAAAATTTGCACCTGTCGTTGAGCTGTTGAACTCCAGGGTGGTTTCAAGCTATTTTACTCCCAAATGTCCAAAATGGGTGCCTGGTCACAAGCAATGGAGCAATCAGAATTGAAGAAATCTCGAAAGCTGATGCTGTGATTGATAATGGTAGCTTTCATGGCAGTTCACATGAACTGTTTTGGTGGATCATGTTAGAGAAAAGTTAATTACTCTATTTAGGTTAATTCTATGTTGAAAGACTCTTTTTAGTCCTCATCCTCTTCTTGATTTTTAGTTGGTGGTTTGACTTGAATAGACTTGGGAACCCAGCCACTGTAAAAAGCAATTCCTGTTTGAAAGAGAGCCTCTCCTTTTTTGTTTCTCATTTTATCTAGTTGATTATGTTTAGGTTTACTGTTTTCCCCCTCTATTTCAAATAATGACAATCATCAGGTTGTGTTTCAATTGGATTTCTTAATTCCATTTCCAGGGAGGAATCTCGCCAACCAAAGTGGCATGGGCTTATTCTTATGACGGCAACAAGAAAAAGCCATCTCTTCTGATCTGCTCTCCCTTTCTATAGTTTTCATGAACAAAAAGCCGCCTAACTTTTCCCCATATCGCTATATAAGTCCAACAAACAAATCACAATGAAACCAACTAGCAAAATTAACCATTTTTATCTTTTGAGAACATATTCATGTCTTATAAGGCTGTTTGTCCTCTAATTCATGGTAGTAAAAAATTACCTTAAAACTTTCATAGAAGAAGTTTGAAAAAAGTTACTCGTATTGTCATATTTTAAAATTTAAATTATTTTTTAAAGTGCACATATGATACAATATGAATTAAATTTGTCTAAGTGGTTTTATTCAATCTTGCTTCATACGCTTTAAAACAATTGAGCATGATTTTATTTAACTACATTAGGTATATAATTGTAAAAATTATGGAAGATAATGGAAGTTTAAAAATATCTCAATCAATTTCCAGTGTTGAGATATGGCATGGACCAAGTTCAAATTCTGTTTGTCAGGGTCAATTTAACAAATAGTTTGATGTCACATTTTGTCAATAAATCAAGGAACTAAGAACCATGTGTTGCCATTAAAAGAACAGGGGAATTCTGTTCAAACATCCTTCTCCAATGTCTAGCAATCCCAAAAAACAAACTAATTTTGCAAGTGTTGCTTGCGACGAAATTCTAAGCTGCCACTTACTGGCAGCACGCAGACCAATTTTCAGTGGCATAATGTTCTGAGGAGCCAACTGTTCAGTTTTCAGCCCTCGACAAAACCCTATCTCTCTCTGCTTCGGCCATAAAACTGGCCGGAGAAATCGCAGAACCAGCCAAAGAACAGTAACGGAACATGCATAATACCAAGAAGTTTTTGTATTTACCTGAGTTGCGAAAGATAAGGGAGATTCAGAGGAATCAGAATGCTGTCCCCTGCATTGCTATAATTTTCTGAAAAGAAACAAGAACAGTATGCGTTTTCTTAAAAAGAGAATGACATCAATATGTAGTACGTCTTCAAATGTTGTGTGAGACAAAATTATGGAGGCCCCAGACATATCCAGAAGTAAAGATGGAGACAATTTTCAGAGACAAATTATGGAGGTATCAGAATTGATGAGAGCTTTCAAAAGCTGAGCATTAATAAAAGAAGATAAGGTCCGTATAGCTTTATTGGTTTTGTTGTTGTTGATGTATTGGTGGTTTAAGCGGGCAGCAAGCAAAACTTCATTAATGGGGTTGTGTTGTTTGTCTTCTTTATGATTTTTCATTTCCTTATGTTCTGTCTGTGTCCCTATTAAATGATTCAATCATAAATGTGTTCACATGCTACTAGCTGCGCCTGATAAGAGTTCAAGGACTTGATTTAAAAGAAAATTCTTATCACAACAATTAATTACCCAATAATAAAAACGATTGGCATTATATATGACAATAAGTTGAAGAGAACATATATAGAGAATAATAATGATACAATAAAAAAAAAATTATGTATAGCAAACTTCGGAGTTATTTTTTTAAAAATAAAAAAATATGATAGTCATTGATATAAAAGACCAATACTTTTTATTTTTTATATGTAAGAATATAACATTCTATATTTTTTACGTAGGGGTAAGGTATTTAGTATAATTGATAATTAATAATAATCACTCATAATAATTAAATTCTTACTTCATTATATTATCATGTGAGTATCATATATTTAATAATTAGTTGACTATTCAAGAATTCATTTATTAAACTCATTTTTATTATTCGGATTATTATTTGAATTGAGTTATGCATAATTGATAAATTGATCAAATTAGAAGTGGTCCTAATTTTCGGATTGTTTAAAAGTATATAGTAATTATAAGTTGTATCTTATGAATGATTGTTATTAATTATAAACATGTTATTTGTCTAAATTGCAGATGATATATTGCATTTGTTGGACCATTTTCCATGATGCATAAGAAAAACAATCTTTTATTAATTACTTACAACAAAGTAAAGTTACCTATATCGATTAATTATTGATCTCAATAGTACTTGTCAGAGACATAAAATTACGCTCTATAAATTTTGCCAACAAGCATGAGACACATTGGATGCTAGGGGGCTTGAATTCCTTGCATTAAATCAAGTGACTGAACATATTTCATAAGTTAAAGTCTAATACGTCCAATTCTTAGCGGCGCCTATCAAAGATAATATGGCAATTCTTTTAGCGTATGTGTCTGTTGCTTAGTGGATACTTTAGATTCCTCGTGTAAGTTGAGGGATAACTCTTTCTTTCCTCTGATCCCACTTGATAAACAAGTACCAATGACATATATTTCTGTTTTTAACCCAAAATTCAATCATTGCTTAGTTTTATTAATGGAGGAAATTTGTGAAAAATTGTATTCCAAATGATATTTATTCTGTTAAAATATTATTTTACCTTTTTCTGTGATTTAGGTTTAATTTTAAATTTTTGTTCATAAACTCGATGATATAATTACTTCTGGCTTTATAAAAGAATTGAATAAGAAATATTGGAACGAAGAACTCTTTTTTTTTTTAGGTGCCTCCCTCTGGTGGAGGATGAATGATGCTTTCTCTTTTATTTAGCTCAGTCATATAATTTTTTTTTACGTCGAAATTAAACTCATACTTTTTTCGCATGGGAATAGTAAATAGGAAATTGCTCTCAATAATGACATTTACAAAAATTGAAATTCTTTGCCAATTTTGAAATATTTTGAGATCTGACATATTTCTGTTACATCAACTAATTATTGATAGTTGAGAAATATTATATCCTAATATTATTTAAAAATAAAAATATAACCGACTTAAAAGTTTCAATTCCTAAAGGACTATAGATACATGAAACCTGAAAATTTTTCATCCTCTCAAATTTCACTTTTTTGTAGCTTTTTACTTTTTGTTGATTGATGTTCCATTTTTGAGTCATTGGAGGCTAAACAAGAGAGACATATATAGCCAAGTACTAAAATTTTAACCTTTAGTAAGATAGGCATTAATATTCAATCATTAAGTTATGGGTACATATATAGCCAAGTACTAAAATTGTGATAGCATTTACTTTACACCAAAAACACGTTTGACAAGAGTTCATCTTCTTCTTTGCCAAGCATAGTCACGATTTCATTAAAAAAAATTGACATTATAATTGTGTAAAAATTGAAATTAATACTTTAAAAATTAATAGAAAAAAATTATGAATAAACCAGGCTTAACTTTTCTGAACTTTTGCCAAATTATACCAATATTTTCTTTTATTTTAAAAAATTTACATCTATCTTCCTTATTTTCTTTTCTCATATTTTGAACATACAATTAATTATTCTTCTTATTTCAAAAAATAATAAGACGAAATTTAGTCAACATCTTTAATAATACAATAGTATTTGATATTATTTTTAATACTTTTTTTATAATATTCGAGGTTTGTATACCTTACATGTTATCAAATAACTTTTCACTCCTGTTAAAATGAAGGAAGGAAAATATATATTTCTAAAAATTAAAAAGTTGAAATATTGTTGAGCAAAATAATAGGAAAATAATTTACCAAAAAAAAAAAGAATCATATATTTATTTATTTGATGTTTAACTTGTTCAAATTAAGATTTTTGGCCCTCTCCCATGAGTAACAATCTTCCCAACTTTGAAAGGTTTGTTTAGGATCACAATTTTTTAGAATTTATTTTATTTTATTTTAATAGAAATTAATTTAATTCATTTATAAATAAATTTTATTATATAAAAATTATATCAAAAATAATAATTTCAAGTTATTTATAAATAAATATATTTTTTAAATTTATTGAAAAATATATGGAATTGAATTAAAAAATAAATTTTGATTGTATCATGGTAAATACAATATTAAAAAGAAGGTAAATTATTTATATAATACGTATTTTAGATCAAATGAAATAAATTCTAGTGAAATTTTTATTAAATTTAATAGATTTCATAATAATATAAATGTAATTAAAATAAGAATTGTCAATAAAATAAATTTTTTTTTACTTAGCCCTTATTAGGTATAACAAAATTAAGATTTCACTTTATTTTTAAATAAAAATTTTCAAAATGGTGGATTGAATTTGAATAAAAAGGAATTTTATTTCATTTTATTTACGATTCCTCTTTTAATTATATTTGTATCATTATAAAATTTATTAAAGATTTTATTAGAATTCATTTTATTTGTCTTAAAACATATATTATACAAAAAATTTATCCTCTTTTTAAGATTGTATTTATCATAATTTCATAATAATTTACTTTTTATTAAATTTCATGCATTTTTTAATGCATTGCAAATAAATTAAAATCATTATTTTTAATAAAATTTTTAAACAAAAAAATTATTTATAAATAAATCAAAATTATTTCTATTAAAATGAAATGAAATCAATTTTAAAAATTTTGGAGTGAACGGCCAAATACTATTTAAAAATTAAATAAAATCTTATTATATATATTGAAAAAGAGCAACCCCCTCTTGCAATTGCATCTTCAATCAATCAAAAGAAAGCATGATAAGTTCATTTGAATCCAGTAAACTTTAGGCAATGATCTTAATGTAGCATTTCTCAATGAAACATGTAATGCAATTATGCAATGAATCTATACTTTAGCTAGTAACTTCTTAAGATTTTTGGCTCCCTCCCATGAGTAACAATCTTCCACAACTTTTCTTTATTTTATTGGAAAGTATTTTTTATATTATATAGTTATAAAATATTAAAAATGAAGGAAATTATTTTACTTATTTAATGTTAAATATGAAGAATTTAAAAAAAATAATTTCTCCTCTTTTAAAAAGAAATTTACTTTCTTTCATTTTTAAATTTTTAAGTATTATTTTTTTAATCATTAATGTAAATAACATATTATCCTTTTATTAATATATGTATACAAATAATATTTTTTAAGGAAAACACTTTTCAACAAAATAAACGAAACTTTAAGTCTCTCTCAATTTTGCAATTGCATCCTCAATCAATCAAAAGGGGGAAAAAAGCATGCTAAGTTCATTTCAATCCAATAAACTTTAGGAAATAATTTTAATGTAGCATTACATGTAATGCAATTATGCAATGAATCTATACTTTAGCTAGTATCTTCTTAATTTCTTGTATCCAAGTGCTCTCACACGCCTGTCCCCACTTTATTGCTACCTTGGCAACTTTATATCACTCTTATGTTGTTGCTAATCGTTACACTTCACATCTTATGAAAAGTAATGTATCTACCTCACTCGATTTTGACAGAATAATGGAATTAGTAAATTTTTTGAATTTTTTTTTAAAAAGAAGATCACATTCTAAGAACATATGTTCATTGCCTCATTAAGTGATAAAGAATTAAAGATTACAAATTCTTGTAGGTGTAATTTTATTCATGTCTACCATATAAACTTTGCTCCGACATGGATAATTTGACCTATACTGCTATTTTTGAGAAAAATGCAAATTATTCATTAATTATGGGGTAATTAAATTTTATTCCATAAATTATGAAAATAAATAAATTATCTTTGAAATTATATAAAATTTAGATTCTTCCCCATCATTATTAAATTAATAAAAAATATTAAAAAATTATAAATTACTCCCACCAATTATGAAATGTTACAATTTACTCCTACTAACATTGAAAACTTGCAAATTAAACTTTCAACTATATAAAATTTACAATTAATACTCATTATCTATTTAATTAAATTTTATTTAATTTAAAAAAATTTTAAGCATGAATCATAATATTATTATATGTTAAATTATTACATTATTTTTGTACATAATTTTTATATTATATAATTAATAGAAGTTATTTTAAATATATAAATTTTTAATTAAATACTTAAAAATGAGTTATGAAATTATGTGTAAAAAATGACATAATAAATTAATACACAATAATATAATAATTCATATTTACTAGTGCTATTCAACATTTATCGTCATTATTCAATTTTTTTTTTTGAATTAATCACTCATTCCATAGATTATAGACTAAAAATATTAAGTAAAAAAGTAAAATAAATATAAATATTATGTTACATGAAAAAAGACTAAAAAATTATTATTTACATTTTATATGATTATATTCAATTTAATTTTAATGCCACAATGATCATGGTGGCAATAAACAATAATTTCTATTTTGTCCCCAAAATTGTTTACAATTTTCTTTATTCAAAATTTAATAGTTATACAATTTATGAGTTATTTTTATTTTATTATTTTAGAATTCATAATTCATTCTAATACTCATATTTTGACTAATACATCTATTTTTAGAAAGAAACTATATTAGTTAATAAATTTACTTTATTTGCTAGATTTTTTTTTTATAAATTTGTTATAATTTGAAAATTTTCATAAATAATCTTTTATCTCAAAAAAATTTATTTCACTTATATCCTTAAAAAATATTTATATTATAAAATAATTTTATTTTTCACTTCTAATGCGTTGAAATTGGCTCATGTTTGGATTTTAAGTTCATCTTCAGATTTAGGGTTTAAAAAATTACTTTGATTTATTATTTTCTTTATAATTTTAATTATAGTTAACACTTTAATTTTATTTTACTTTTTATAAAATGATTAATTAAGTTAATATAATTTTTTTAAATCCTAAATTCAAAGATGAACGTAAAATCTAAACGTGAGCCAATTCAAATGCTTTAGAAGTGAAAAATAAAATTATTTTATAAATTAATTATTTTTAAAAAATATAAGTAAAACTAAATCTTTTTAAGTTAAAATATTATATATGAAAATTTTCAAATTATAACAAATTTATAAAAAAAAGTGCCTAAAGTAAACTTATTAACTAATATAATCTTTCTCTAAAAATAAATATATTAGTCTAAATATAAGTATTACAATGAATTATAAGAATTTATTTAAAATTATATATATTTAATTTAATTTTTATTAATTATAGAATACAAAAATTATGCATAAAAAAGATGTTATAATCTAATATATATTAATATTATGACTCATGCTTAAATTTAAAAAAAAAATCATGTAATTTAATAAAATTGTTAATTAAATAAAAATGGGTTTTTATTGCAAGTTTAATATAATTAAGAGTTTAATCTATAAGTTTTCAAAGTTAGTAGGAATAAAATGTAACTATGCCATAATTAGCGGGGGATAATTTATAATTTATTCTAATTTTTTCATTAATTTAGTAACAATGAGGATAGAATCTAAGTGTTGTATATTTTTAAAGGTAATTTACCTATTTCTATAGTTTATGGAGGTAAATTTTAACCACCCCATATGAGTGGAAGTAATTAGCATTTTTCACGCTATTTTTTATGTTGATTATCTCGGTCTACTTCTTAATTTTATATCAATTATTATTGAAAATAATTAATTCAAAAAGAAATCCAAAATGGACATACATATATAGGTTTGATTTAATATTATATTGGCAGTAAAAAATTATTTAATGTTTCGAATATATTTCTTAAATTCTACATCCCTAAATTTAACTTATTATTAATGCAAAATATTATTCCACTAAATTTTGATTAATCTTATAGTAAAATTAGAAGTATTGGATTTGTGTTGGCTTCATTAAAAAGCAATCTAAAATAACTAAATAGCAAGCTAATGGTGAAGGAAAATAATATTTTTGTGGCTATAAATTTAAACCTGGCTACTGAAAAAAATATAAAAGAAATAGAAAGGCAATGCAAAATTAGGGACCTGTGAAAGGAGTAGAAAGGCAAATGGACTTGTGAAAGGAGTAAAAATGGAAATGAATTAAATTATTTGTAAGTAGTTCAAATTTAAATAAGCTGAATCTAAATAAACTTGGTTTAGTTAATATATAAGTTAAGCTTCAATTTCACACTATTTAGTTTGAATTATTTGCAAACTTAAATGAACTTAATAGTAAAAATATATTTTCATTTTTATAATACATACAAATAACATAATGTAAAAAAAATTTAATTGCATTAATAATTTTTAAAATTGCCTAAATAAATATGATGTTTTGATTAAGGTAATTTGCTTTGTAGTATATATTACTTTTTCTAAATATAATTGTTATTATTATATGAGGATTGTGTTGATTTTTTAATAGATTTGATAATTATTAAAAAAATTTATATTAATAATTAAAATTAGATAAAAATATAATATTTGATTTATTTATTAAAAATGAAATTTTAAATTTATGTAAAATATTAAACTATCAAAATAAAATTATATAAACTCGAATTAGAATTCAAATATTAAAAATTTAATCAAAAATTATAATTTAATAATATATTATTTAAATAAATTTATGTAAATTAATTTAAAATCATATTGGAATTAAGGTCAAATTCAATTCAAATTATTTGCACTGAATAATATTGAGCACATAAATATTGTGATGGAACTCCATTTATTTGCACCTCGAAAGAGGAAGGGAACAAAGCCACTGAAGGCTGAAGCGTATGATCGCATTGTCTGAGGGGTCCACTTCATCCCATGCAGTCACGCTTCCCCAGGAACGTAGAATCCGGAAATAAAGGAATTGGATTGGCCAGCAGAAAAGACACCCTTACGGATATCTGCCACGTGTAATCTAAGAAGCGTTGACCTGACGTAGAGAATAAGGTCTTTATCCATCTCTTTCTCCTCCTTAAGGTAAATGACAAAAGGCCAAGTGGGACCCAACACAATCTGACCAATCAGAAAAAAGCAACCCACGTGGGACTGCCATTTTCAGGTTTGCTCTGGTCGGTTTGAGCTTGGACTTCTAGCCCGCTCCGATCCGATTAATATGGGTCTTCGTGATCGACGGCTTCAATCTGGTGTGACGGGTACCACTGAAAGTGGATTTTCATGAATAGAAATCTGCCACGTTCCTGATTCGTTCAGAAGTTTGACAGTGTTGGGTAACGTGGCAAGTAATAAACTGCGAATCCACCTTTATCCGTGGTATTGCACCGATTTTGATCCTGATCCAGCCTTATCCAAATCCAAATCAGTTGAATAAACTGAAAGTTACGTAGTAGAGAATGCTTTTGCCAACAAAAGAAACGGCATAGCTAATCTTCAGACAAAAATTGGTGATGTGTTAACGTAAAATCCGATTTGATATTGTTTTTAGAATTCTTTTCATTGTTTTAAATTTAAATTTAAGACTGTTTTAACTTTAAATTTAAGACTAAGTGTAACAATTATTAAGCTATTCATTATTTTTAATAATGTTGCGTACTTTTTTCTTTTAAATATTTGAAAGTTATTTTTCTTAGCAAATTATGAGATTTATATTTATGTAAATCTCAATATCTATAAAGAACCTAATAGAGTATGATATGATTTTATCTAAGAGGGTCTCTCAAATTTTTTTTCCATTACTTCTGCTTGAAAAAACATCTAATCAAATCGATATATTGGAACATTTATTGAAATCTGATTTGTTCTATTCTTATAAACCTAATAAAATTTTTAAAATTTTTCGTACTGAAACTTTCGTTGATAAAATCTACTCATTTTGGGAAAAAAAAATATAATTTACCTTTCTAAACTTTGAATAAATGACAAATATGATATATGAACTTTTAAATATTATATTATACCTTCCTTAACTTTAATTAAATAACAAAAATAATACATAAGTTTTAAAAGTTTACATTGTACCTTCTAAACTTTTACTAAGTAATAAAAATAATACATTACTTTTAGAAATCTTATACTTTACCCCTAAGCTTTTAGAAAATATGAAAATATTAGAATTGAATTAAATTTTGATCTGATTGTTTTGATAATATTTAGGGTGAGTCAACCGAATATTATGAAGATATAGTGATAATCATTAGAACTTAAAGAATACATTATGTTAAAATTTGACATATTTGTATTGTAATGAAAGCTTCTTTCAAAAAGATCTCTAAAATTCATATTTATAAATCCTAATAAATTTTATCTAAATCTACAAATTTGAAAATTGTATTGTTTGACCAACATAGTTTAAAAATATTATAAAATTTCTTGTTTAAATTGTTTCAAAAATTTATTATCTGAATCTTAGTATAAAAATGAAAATTTTGATCTGGTTAAGGCATAATAAATATGAGGCTTAATGTTTAATATATTTTATATATTCTTAAAAACTTGAACGAATCGGTATAGTTAAAATAAATTATGTACTTAAGAAAAATCTTATTTGATATTTTAAAAATAATTTTGAATATTAATCTCAGTTCTTCTTTGATTTTTTTTAGAAAATTTCTCATCGAACTTAAATCTTTTTTATTTAACCGAACCCACGAGTAGCTTGACACAATAAAAAAATAAAATTAATAAATACTACAATTAGACTTGATCCAAAATTAATAGTTTCATTTTTTATAAAAATTTAGAGAATAAGGTGTAAGATTTACTATTCATATATCATTTTTATTATTCAAACAGAGTTTAGAGAAATAAAATATAATATTTTAAAATTCATGTCCCGTTAATGAATAAAGTGTAAGAGCAGCACAGGAAGAAAGTAATCAAGACAACTTTAGATGTCGCAGTTGAAGATGTAGAATTTACCCAAATCATTTTGAGGTTAGATATATAATCTTCACATACAAAAATTAAATTATAGGATTAAGATCAGTTCTTGAAATTAATGCTTTCTCTTATTCCTCCAAGAGAAATGCGCCCTGAGTCAAAGTCTTGGTTTGGCCAGTCATATCTCCTGCATTGAGCATTTCAGTCCAATGTAACTTTTGTTATATAATGACATAAGAGGAGAATTATCCTTATTTTACCAAAAAAAAAAAGGGGGGGGGGGGAATTATCTGCCACTGATTGCAATAAATTGACGAAAGGAACATTGTATGCTCACTCATAAACATGACCTGATTTTAACCGATTAAAAAGGAAATATACTTCTGAATCTGATCAATTTTCGATAAAAAGTTGAGGTTGAGAACAAAAGCATCTCCTGGAAACAAAATGGTGTGGAGATATTCTTAGAGGAACTTCATCCACTAAAATTGATTATATGAATCTCCTGTTAAAAGCATATTGACTACATCTGAGTGGGATATAATTTTACGAAAAGAGTTTTTATCTTTTAATAAGTGGTTTATAATTCACACTTTGATGAACGAAATTTATCTAATTTTATTTTTCTTGTGATATTGGAATCACCAAGTAAGCAAGTACTTTGATTTTTCCGTGCTAAAAAAGGAGACCATGAATGGTCAATGTTGATTATCTCTTCGATTTTTCCGTACATATATTTTCTTGCTATAAAATATGTGGTTTAATTAGAGCTACGGACAAAACAACAAACTATAGTTACAACTTTAGCAAAATGCTAATAATTTTAAAAATCTTTCATCTTTTTGCTTGTTACAATATTGCATCTTTAATATGAAATAATAATTTAGTATCACTAATTCAATTATAGAAGTATTTGATAATTAACTATTTCACTAACTTTAATTAATTTAGAGGCTTTTAATTGATTTGAAATTGATTATATACTATATGAATAAAGTTAAACATTATTGTCAATTGATTGATTTATTTCACAGTGTACCCCATTTAAGAGTGAGACATCCCAGTAAATTGAAGAATTAAATGGGCAGCTCTTTTTTCCCTGGTTTCTTCACAGAAGGACAACTTTTTCTCATCCAAAATAGAAGGAAATGTGAGTTCAATAACAAGTAAGATGATTCCCTTTAACTCTCTTTTTTTTTCTTTAACATTTTAACAAAGTCTGTATATTAACATTATTGTACACATTATTAATGTAATTTGCATTAGTTATAAATGATTAATTATGCATTTTGACTTATATAAGGAAAATAAATACATGGTCTCTATTAAGATGTTCGCGTTCGTGACCGTTTTATGTATATTTTACGTAAATCGTACTGCTTTGTGGGTTATTTATTACATTGCTACTCATTTTTAAATATCAAAATGAAAATGTTCATTCTTCTTTTGCCTAAACAAATTAATTAGGATGAAATAAATCAATATATACGTAGGTTAGAATCTGAGAAAAGGAAAAAAGCATTGAAAGAAAATATAGATGCATGGATAATAAGAGAAGTGAAAGGCTCTCACCATATTGAGAAACAGTTGAAGTTACCTGGTGTGCCGAGCATGTAGCCAGCAATGATAGAGATGGGCAGCAATTATAACTGCAATTAGCTCTATGATTCAAAGTGCGCGGGAACTGATGTAACTAAACAATGACTTATCGATTGTGAAAGTCGTTACATCATTGATGCTGCTCTATCTTGATGTTAACCCTTAGAGAGTATCTTTGTGTCCATGTGTGTATATGAGAGTGAGAGGAGGACCAACCATATTGTCCAACCTAATTAATCATATTTTGTCCTTAATTAATTTTTGTTAACCCTATTATCTTAATTAAGGATAAAGATCTATGGTAACTCAATGATGGGAAAATTTTTTTCATAATCTTCGGCTTATATCCTATTTTATATAAGTAGTTGATAGATTAACTAATAGTTAATAGTTAATAAACTAAAGGATTATATAAGAAGTATTTTGTAAAATTTGCTAGAAGTTGTAAAATAATATAAAAATATGTTAATATAAATAATATTTATTTATATTTATTTAAAAATTAAATTATATTAATAAAATGAAGATATTCAAAATAAAAATATAATTACCATTCAATTTTTGGATAGTTAAATTTTATACTTTTAATTCTAAAAATTGAGAAATTATTCTCTTAAACTTCACAAAATGTAGAAGTAATACATAGCTTCCACTTAATTAACTATTTTATTAAATTATGTGATATTTTTATAAAATTTTTAAAGAAGAATAAAAATATTATAAAATATTAATTTGTTTTTTGAATAATAACTTTGCTTCATGTACAAGTATTTAATTAAGATTTTTTATATATGATTTAATTTTTATTAATTATATAACATAAAAATTATGTATAAAAAATGACTAAAAAATCAATATACTATAATATTTTAATTATTATTTAAAAATTTTATGAAAAAACATATAATTTGATAAAATGATTAGTTAAGTAGAGATGAGTATTAATTTTAAATTTTATAAAGCTTAAGGAAGTGATTTTTAAATTTTCAAAGTTGAAGGAGATGATATTGAACTATCCTAAAATCAAAGAGGGGTAATTTGTATTTTTCCCTTACTTAAAAGATGAGTTTATTATGACAGCCTCATCAAAATTCCAAAAAAATATTATATACTCTAATTATAATACTTGTTACTAATTATACTTAATATATGAAGGATAATTATTAATTTTATTATTTATTTATCAATTTTGTGGATTTTTCATATATTAAAATTTTATTTATTTAATTATTAAAATATTAAAAATTATAAAAATTTATAACTATTCTTCATTTATTAAATATGACTAAAAATACATATTATAATTAACATATACCAACATTTCTCCAAAATTTTATAGTTAAAATGTTGATGTGAGTAAGTAGCTCCAAAATGCTTCTTCTTTTCTTTAGATACGAATTAATATCTTTTTACATGCGACACATACTTCCAATGATGAAGTAGTAATGTGATGCTATTAAATTAATCTTTGATAGTAATTCAAAATATGTCTTTGTTAACACAACTCTCTCATCTTTATCAGACATTATTTTTTATAATCACTAACTTAATCATTAGAGCACATCAAGCAATCAAGTTAAATTAAAGGTCTCTTTTAAGTCCCTTAAAAACCAAAAGCAAAATGTTAAATTTTTATATAATATCCAAAAAAAAAAAAACGCAAAATGATTAAAGTGCAATGTACTGTAGAAGATCAGTAAGAAGCTAAGGCAAAAGAAAGCACAAATTGTGAAAACAGAAGAAGCAAATAGCAAATTGGCCCCAAAATTCACGTGAATTGCTTGCGTTCGGTGCTCCGAAGGCGACGGCTCCGACTTTGGGTGGTTGGCTCATTGCGACGCTACATTTTCAGGTGTCACCTCGCACGTGTCCATCGCTTGATGCGACACGACGATCGACACCTACACGTGTGATCCCTTCATTTTGACCCTTGACTTTCTCCTCTTAAACCCCACCCACACGTGAGGATATTTCCTCTGCTTCCTCTGTCGGGCCCTCTTTTCACCCTTTCTCTGGCCCATCTTGGGCCCATGACCTTAATTGAACAATTCTACTCCAACCATAAGTCTGTCTTCTCTTTTTTAATGGCAAAAATTGTCTGGCTTTTTCATTCATTTATTGTCGATCACTTCTTTCTCTCTTTTATTTTTTTATTTAATTTTTGGGTTAGGGAGTGAGAAAAGTCATCAACATGAAATATAATAAATAATAGAAGGGAGTTTCTTGACATTCAATTATTGGAGGAAAACAAAAAAAAATTTGCTTGAAATTCTAATCTAAGATTAAGATAGGGGCGACAATTAAATTTTTGGAATTAAGAAGTTAAACTATATAATAAGTGACAACACATGAAACATTGATCTTATAAAATATTTTCTAGACATTAATTTATAGTTAATGTGATAAATACACCAATTTTTAATAGTTTTATTTGATTACTTTGACCCAATCACAATTTGATAAAGGCTAATTGGAGTCTTGGATAGAATATAGAGGCATGCCCTAGCATGACCAACAGTTATAGTTTTGAAAGTTTCCATCATATGCCTCTTAGGTTTATTGGCTTTTTTTTATTATTCTTCTTTATAAGAGAAGTTATAAAACACTTAACATATACATACAACTTTTTGAATTGAAATTCTATGAAAGTAAGAAAATGCAACAATTTTAATTGGAACCTAACATTTGGAGAAAAAAAAAAGCTCAAAAATAACTTTAGGGGTTACTGCATTATTAAAGTTACCAGTTAATTAATTTATTTCTCTTTAATTATCTCTATTAATTAAATACCTTTTCTAGAAGCTAGGTAATGTATTTTTATAGTGTTAATTAATTTATACCATTGGTTGATCTTTTCTTAATCTTCTCCGCCAACCAAGACAATGATGTTAGAAATTTTATAACTTATGTGACGCCATGTTTCATCAGCAGAATACACCACCACAGTGCAATTATCAGAGGGGTTTCCTTCTCCTCATAAAATATATGACAGTAAGCAATAGTTTTTATTATCCTCTTTCAAAAATTTTAAAAAAAGAAATGAAACGGAGTCTTTGTGCCTAACGTTCTCCTAACATCTAGCATAGCTGATATCAGATGGGCAGGGCTGCTTTCATTGCAGTGATAGCTACATAAATCTAACAGCAAATAATATAAATTAAGGAATTAATAATGTTTGTTTGGAGCCAATTAGAAGTTGATTGTCAGCATGGTATAGGCAAAAGCACAAGCATCTGGTTTAATGTTTTATAAATAGGAGGATAGGCCTTAACCATCACTACCCACCGCTCATAAGCCTCATATTACCCTCCCTTTTCTCCAATGTTCCTGGACCACTTGGCAACTCTGTCTGATAATAATTATAATAGTGGCGCTGTCTATTTTAATTTGTGGGTCGATTTTTTAATTTTGAGTTATGTGTTGCGGTAAAAGATTAGAACATTAATATATTTCTCTGCTCCCAATAAAATCATATGTAAAATCCGAACTTCTTCCTATTAACAGGTAAAGTCTACCATGATCAGTATATTTTCTACTAAATCAACAAGTTATTAGTAATAACAATGGTAATCTGTGTGCAAATAGTGTCTAAAAAATGGAGACGAGTTTGATTAAGACGAGAGTTTGTGTATACATGTGAAAACATAATGTGACAAACCAGTAATAAGTTTTTTTTCAATAATCTTGATAATCAGTAGCTTACTATCAATAAGTATTATCTAATAACTCCCAATCATAACAAAAAACTAATTGAAGGTCGGCAGTGAAGCCAGAACCAGAAATTAGTATAGATAAATGTATTTTAATATTTTAATGTTGGAGTATTTTAAATGATACATAAAATTTTATATAAAATTAGTGAAAATACACACCTTTCCTGAAATATATGTAAGTCCAAATAGATATCAAATTTGAATTCCAAATCTTATATTTATAAATATGTCTTATCATCTTATGTTTAATGGGAACACAGTTGCACTTAAATATTGACAGCCCTTAATATTGACATGTATTCAAAATAATCCCACGCAAAACCAGTTGGTGACAATGATTCTGCATTAAAAGGAGAGACTGTTGCAGATAAAACTTTGATTATATAATTTTGCTTTCTGGGCTAGTGCATATATTCCTGTCAACTGAAGAGTAGCAGCAGGCTGAAAGCGATGCAAGCGTAATCGGTCTGAGTATGAGGCACGTTCTTATTCTATTGCAACCTTTAGGGCTCAACTACTCTAACCCTAGATTTATATATAATTTGTTAAGTGAGGACCAGAGGGAAAAAGATAAAGCAGGAGGCATGCACCAAACTCAAGTGCAATGCATGCCGCTGCATTGCTCCAATAATGTTATCTGAATTAATGGTAGCTTTTGGGACCAGTGGCTTCGGAGGGTTTTGCGAATCAATATATCAAAAATAAGATTTAAGATAAAATTGAATTTCAAATATAAATCAAGAATTCTCATTATATTTAGTAATAAAACAAATTTTTAAAATTGAATTTAATGTTCAGAAGACAATTTAAATCTCATTTTTGGTATTCTTGAACAAGCAAACGGGATAAAGATATTGTTTTTGTTTCCGAATTATTAATCCCATAATCTCGTTTGGTGATCTTGATACTTAAAATATCATTTTTTTTTTCTAAACCTTGACTTTTGTGTGTGACCCCTTGGAGCTAATTAAATGAAAGTCTAAAATTTATACGTGCCATTGTTTGGGTTACTTTATTTTATTTATTCATTATTAATTCTTTTTTCTTTTCTGAACAACCATGTGATTTGAACTAATTTAATTAGACGTATTGTAATTTTTGAACAAGTCATAGGTATATTATCTATAGTTGACCTAGGAGAATGACAAAACAAAAAATCAATTATGAGTTGGCAGTTGATGTAAAATTTTGGCGGGTTAAACAGGAAAAGAATAATTAAGGAGCACGTATGATTTAGGCGGATTTTTTTGGACTCTTCTTTACATCATTACATGATATTAGTATATAATTTTCAAATTTTGGGACCATCTTCTTAACCCCTCAAAAGTTCCACTAGTAATGATGATTTATTCTTAGGTTTCAGGCTTTGTTTATTTTAGCTAAAAAATATTTTTATAAAAATATAATTATAAAATATTAAAATAATAAAAAATAATTCATATATTCCATATTAAATATAATGTGTTTGATATTCAAAGAGGAAATTATTTTTTACCATTATGATTCTAAATATCATTTTTTTAAATTACAATATATAAATGCATATGATATTTTCTTATTTATATATAAAAAAATAAAATTTTCCTATAAATAACATATTCCAAAAAAAATAAATGTAGCCGTAACAAATGGCACTTGTAAATGAGAGAAAAAAATTATAACATACATTTAATCACACATTTTAAGTTTGCCTCTAAATTTTTTGGCTGATTGTTGAGGGTTCAAATTTTAATTTTTTTTCCTATAAGAACATAACAATTTTTTATTTCTTTCTTTGCCTCTTGAGCTCTCTAGGCAAATAATGATGGAGAATAGTTAGAAGCAGGCAATCAGTGGGTGACAGAGATTTCTATATAAGGTTCTTGTTCCTTCCCTTGGATTTTCCTTCAACTTGTTAGGCTTTTCTAGTGATTATGGCCCTTTCAGTGTGTCATGACCACTGATGATTGCACAAAATATATGACTCAGATTTCTGTTTGTTGTTGAGACATGTTCTTCTGTACACTCCAACCACCCTAATCCTAGATTACATTATTATACTAATTTGCATTTGAAATTTGATTTTTAAAACCCGTTTTTCCGTAGGAATTTCTTCAAAAATATAATGATATATATATGCTCGTAATTTGTTCCATTAATGCTGTTGAGAAGTTTACATCAATCCTCAGATAATTTAAATCTTTAGTTAATTAGTGTCAAAGTCTTTAAAACAACCAAAAAATAAATAAATCAACTAAACCAATTCCTTTTCTTCACGCTAGAAGTTACGTCTTCAAAAGGATAAGACAAATTCAGTATCAAATTGCTAGATCCCTTTTGGCTTAGGGTAGAGCAAACTAAACTGAAAATATATACAAAATTTTTGTCAAATGAGACAGATCACTTTGAACAAGTTTCTTGCAACGGGATACATTAAGTAAGGACGCCATTTTTATACAAATATGAAAGAAGTGAATACCAGCCATTGAATTTTAATTAATAGTCAAAATTAAAATATAAAATTATGTAATTTTTTTAAAATAATTATCTGATTTTTAGTTGTACTTAAATTTCAATTATTAATACAAGATTTAATAATCATAATCTATTTCTTCCATTCTCCTATAAAAACAGTACTCTTAATTGATACCTTCCATATACATATAAATTTAAATACTTTAAAGTGTGAAATACACTTTAAAAAGTAAAGTGGATAATTAAAATCATAAATAAGAAAATTAAAGATAAAAAATTTGACAAATAAAAAACTACCAAAAAATAATTTTTTAATTTATAATTATCTTCTCCTTTAATCTTCTTATCAATAATTGTGATTATGTAATTTACTCTCTATAGTATATCTTATATTTAGAGGAGTTATATATATATATATATATATATATATGCACCACCAACAATAATCATCAAATTTCATAAAATGTTTTATCTAGTAAGAAATTTGGACATGGTTATGTGTTCATCATTCATTATTACCTAAATGCATCATCATCATTATTTTTATTATTTTATGCAAGACCAGTAGGCCAATAATATTTTCCACAGCTTGGAAAACACTTAGTGGTATTTGTTTTATTATATTTCTAGCTACAATTGCTTGCAGAAGAAGCAATCTTAAATATTTGGTTTTGTCATGTTTGGAAAGTTAGACTCCTAAATAAAGACATGTAAATTATTAGATCACCATCGTGTGAGATTCACCAATTAGTGTGGTCAGCAATTTCAGTTGAAGAAGTTACGGTTATTGCACTTTGAACCAAATTCTTAAATCACTTATAGTTCCATTTCATACAATAAATAAATTAATTTATAATTTATTAATCAGGTCAATAAATTATAAATTAATTTTTAAAAATATTTTTCACACTAATTTATTGAAAAAAATAAACTATGATTTAAGATGTTACCGAGAGTAATTTATACCTTATAAGCTACTATCTCTTTAAATTCTTTCTAAATTTATCCTTATTTATGATATTAATTTACAACTTATATTATTTATAATATAAATATAAATATTTTTTATAAAATATAATTAATTAAATATTATATTAGTATTTTAAACTTCTTAATTATATTAATATAATTAAAATAATTCATATTTAATTTTTAAATAAATATGAATTATTTTAGTTATATATATCATTTTATTAATATGTCTTTCTATATCATTTTATAATTTCAACTAATTTAATAACTAATTTTATGAAATTCTTTAGTTAACTTATCAATTATTAATTATTAGTTATAAATTATTAATTATCAGTTCACTTATCAGTTATTAATTAATTTATTAATTATCAGTTATTTATGTAAAACGGAGCTGTATATGTTTGAAACGTGCACTGTGCTCAAAAAATAGAACCACTTAATTGAGGAAAAGAGAAAATTAGAAAGGTGTATTGGCTCTAAAATCGGATGGCTGCTTATAAACTTCAACCGAAGATCACAAAAGCTACATCTTTTCTCTGCCATTCAAAAAACTTAGGCAAGCCCAAATGGCAGTTGAGCCCACTTAACTAAGCACAAGAGCCAGATTCTAGACCCACAAGCCCGTATACAAGCCATACAAGAATTATTTCCATCATGAAATGATATTTAAATAAATGTTGTGTTTACGTACATAAATATCTGGGTGATTCCATTCCATTTTGGATTAAAATTAGGCGTGATCGAATTGCATTTTCCCTTCCAAAAGTAAATTCACCTAGGAAAAGTGAGTAAAATAGCAATTCATTAATGAAACGGGTTCCATAGGTTCCAAACAAATCACATTTGTCACAATTATCTCTTGGTATAGATGAATAAATCTAGATTTAATTTTTCATCTCTGTAATCTTTGTAATTTCTCTTGACTTAAGATTTCGTCCTTACAATTATATTCCATGTAATTAGATATCAAGGTTTATGTATTTGATGATTCTTGTGAGTTTTATGTCAAAATTGAATGACTTAGGATAAAATTGTAAACTAGAATAAATCAATAACTTCAGTTGATGATGAGGATCCAATTACATAAATTCAAAACTTCGGCACATAATTACATGAAAAGTATTATAGGGATAAGACCATAAATTGGACTAACTTCAGCCTGTTTGCAACCCAAACAGAAGTTTGAAATGGGGTTCCCTTGTACCAAACTTCCGAGTAGATTACTCGTGAAGGACTAAATTAAGGAAGAATTTATGATGCACACCACATTTTTAGTGGTGTAAATTTACATCACTTCATGATTTAACCAATTTTAAAATAATAATAGATTCCACTAAAATTTGATCAAATAATAATTATTGATTGTGATATAAATTTACACCACTAAAAATGTAGTGAAACATACACTCCCCAAAGAAAGTAGCAGAATACTGACTCCAGAAAATTTTCTCTTGTACGGTGCCATTCTACTTCTCTTCTCGCCCTGCAGAGCCAGCCTCCCATTTTGCTGCTGCTAATGTCACCAGAAGGGGAAGGAAAAAAATGGGATATTGTTTGAATCTTAATCCGTGTGAATACAAAAGGGAAAAAAAAAAAAGAAAAGTACAGTGATTGTGGTGCAGTGTGATGACAAAAGGGGGGCGGGGAAGGAAAAGGAAAAAAAGATGGCAAAAAGTACAAGCTTTTTGGAATGTTAATGCTCAATCACAAGTAATGATACTAGAAATTGATTCATACTTGACTAAGGGGAAAATTTTAGCTGCTGTTCAATTCAATTATTTTGTTTGAATCTTAATCCGTATTATGGACAGTAAGTAGTTACAAACTATGGCGAAGTACACAGGTCGTTAGCAGGCTCTAAATTTGCAGGCACGAGAATCAGTCCCTGGCACAACACCAATTAGAACCACAGTGGCTGATATAAAAGAGACCCTGAGGCTTGGTAGCTTTCAAGACACATGATGAGTCCCCATTACTCTGCATTTCCTCAATTCTGCTATTTTCTCAGCAGTTTAGACATGCTAAAATTTGATATTTTTGGACTCAACGTATTATCAAGCAAAAAAGAGAGATTTTTTATGAATAATTCCCAGCCTGGATTCTCGATGGTATAATGACTTGACCAATTGCACAATAGTGTGGACGTGCCTAGGGCAATCTGCTAGCTTTCCTGTAGCATGATCTGTTGCCATGTAAAAATTCAAATCACCAAACTGAGTTCTTCAAATTCAAAGCTTGAACTGTCATAACTAGAGAGACATAAATTAGTCCATTCTAATTTAAGCTTTCTTGGGTTTATAGCCAATATAATGGTGAACAACCTTTTCTTGTTTTTCAATGCAACAACTAAGGTTGTCAAGATTATAAACCCTACCTAAGATTGGATGAAGGGTCTACGATCGTAATTATGATCGTAAGATCCTACCTAAAACATATAAAAATAACATACATGAACAAAACACCTTTAATATTAACATAATCAACATAAAATTAAGATCTTACATAAATTTTCGAAAAAAAGTTTAATATATTTATAATTATATAATTAATATGTCATAAAAAATGAATAATAAACCACAAAATTTTTATCAATATATAAAACTAAATAAGTAAAACATAGTATTTTAAAATTCTATAAAAAAAGTATTATATATAAATAATAGCAATAACAAAAATGAGAAGAAATAGCAGGAGAAAAAAATAAGATAAAATCCATATTGCACAAAGCCAATAAGAGAACAATGGCGTTGGAAAGCTTCACTGGTTGACGATGAAGCATCATTGCATTTTTCTCTCCTATTTTTTTTCTGCTACTACCAGAGTCCTGTGTCACCTTCAAAATAAGTTCGACCAAAAGATAGGCTGAAGTATGATTTAGGTTGAACAGCATCAAACAGAATAGTCCTTGAATCAAAGAATAATCAGCCATAGTCTCTATCTATGACAATCTGTAATGCGTGTTCGGCCCAAGGCCTACGATCCTGCTGTTTGAAGACAACAACCTAAACTCAGGTAGCAAAGCACTCATTTTAGGAGAAGAAATTAGGATTTTTAGGCTTTTCAATGGGAATGTTTTGAGCGTTCAATTGCACCGATCATATGATCCTGCAGATGATCTCACTACGATCCTAACTAATATAATTTTTTTATAGGATCTAACTCATATGCATGGTTCAAAGTCGCAAGATTGTGTGACTATATGAACCAAAACACGATCTTGACCACCTTGGTAACAACCAAATAGCTTTACAAGTTTGCGGTGCTGTGAGATTTACAAGAAATTTTAGTGAGAACTATCATTCCTGTCCAGAGTCCCTTGAAAGCCTCTTCAGTCTTCACTGCAATTTTTTTTGCCCATGTATGAATCTTTCATGACTATTAATATCTATAAGAATAAGGAGGTATTTTTTTCTTTTTTAAAATAGAAAATAGGAAAAGATTATTAAAAGGAGGAGAATAGTACGAGAGAAGGATCAGCAATGCTCAATAGGAATTAAAAAAAAAACTATTACACGAAAATGACACCAAGAAAAACATCCAGTCAAAGATTTAGAATAGACTCCCAATCTCCATGCAAACTAGTCGAACTTATCCCTCAAAAGAAACTATGTGCTTTAAGCCAAACCATGAGATACAAATTTTACAATTGGATTTTTATTTAATTATCAAATATTAAATTGCCTTTGAAGTTAGCTGTTCTTCATAATGAGTTTGACACTACTGACACTATTCTCTGGCGTGAGGAAATTGGTTGGAGACAGAAAACTAGATTTAAATGGACAAAGGAAGGAAGTAATTTTGAGTTTCTTCCCCAGAATGGCTTCAAGTAGGATAAATAAAAGTGCCATCAAAGAATTGGAAGCGCATGATGGTAGAATAGTGACAGATCAAACAACCATTGCAAGGGGGATCACCAATTTTTACCTGTCGTTATACAAGAAAAACCTTCCTTGTTGTACGGTTATTGAAGGTTTGGATTGGCATCATTTAGACTTTAGAGGGTATGAAGGCTGCTTGGTTAGAAAGGTCTTTTGCGGAAAAGGAGATCAGGAAGGCCATGTGGAGTTTGGATATAGAGAAAGCTTTTGGACCAATGGGTTTTCTTTGGCTTTCTTCCAAAATTGCTAGGAACTGGTGAAGTAAGATCTTTTGAAAGTTTCTATTGAGTTTCATCAGAATAGTGTAACTGAGACAAGTATGAATTCCACTTTCGTAACTTCAATTCCCAAGAAAGACCAATTTGTTAAGGTTAAAGATTTTAGGCCAACCAGCTTGATTTCTAGCGGGTATAAGCTTATTACTAAAGTTTTGTCTTTGAGATTGTGTGATTTGGTGATACTATTTCTTCTCAATGTGCTTTAAAAGCTGGTGAGTAGATTATTGATGCAGCTCTAGTTGCCAATGAGGTGGTGGAAGATGTAAGGTGATGTAACTGCCAAGGTTTGGTGTTTAAGTTATATTTTGAAGAGGCCTATAATATGGTTAACTGGAGATTCCTGGACGAAGTGATAGAAAATAAAGGTTTTGGCGATTGTTGGAAGAGATGGATTCAAGGGTATCTCTCCACGACTTCTTTCTTAGTCATTAATAATGGAAAGCCAAAAGATTGATTTAAGGGTTAGCAGGGTATTTGACAAGAAGATCCTCTTTTTTCTTTTCTATTTAACTTAGTTGTGGATGTGTTTAATAGAATATTACAAGGTATGGAGAGGGGGCATACAAGATGTTTGTCTGTTGGGCATGATTTTGTGTAAGTTTCCCACTTGCAATCTGTAGATGACACTATTCCATTTCTTCCCGATGATAAGGACAATTTTCTTAATGTCTATCTTTGCTTCAAATTTTTGAGAGGGTCTTTGGGCTACACATTAATCTCAACAATAGGGGTTTGCTTCGCATTAATGTTAAGGACCAATTTCTGAATGATTTGGCTAGTATAGCAGGTTGTGGTACTTTGGGGTGGCCTTTATCTTCTTTGGGTGTTCCCTCAGGTGGAAATCCTATTTCGGTTGATTTTTGGGATCCGCTTGTTAGGAAGATCTCAAAAAGTTTAGACAATTGACAAGGTGCCCCTTTTTTCATTGGGAGCTACATTACTCTAATTGAACCTCGTTAATTGAACGGATCTGATGGCAATATAAGGATCACTCGGTTAACTATGGGTTTTGTTGCAAATGTAGAGAAGGTGGTTTGGATCTTGGGAATCTGGTTTCTAGAAACATCACTTTTGCAGGTAAATGATTGTGGTGTTTTCCCTTGGAACCTGATTCTTTATGGCCTAAGGTGATAAAAAGAGCAAGTATGGTGTACCACTTGTTGAGAAAATAATAAAGATTTACGAAAGAAATTAGTAGGGAGAGAACACAAATATTATACTTTAATAATAACGAATGAATTTTTGCAAATGACTTAACCTTAATACTCTATTTATTTAGGACCACTAAAAAACATAAAAAACTTCAGTACCTTTAACTTTGGGTGCACAGCAAGCAAGCACATGACATAACCTAAATCCATACCTAATTATTAGTATTACTCCCAAACACTTTCCCTCAAGTTAAAGCTTACAAAGCTTAAACTTTTTACATAGATCTGAACTTCTAAAATTAAAATGCAATAAAACATTACTATAAAAAATTAAAAAAAAAAAAAAAAACTTAATAAACTTCAAACTTCATGAATGGACCTGAGAAGAGAATAAATTATATTAACAAAGAAAATATTGTTATTTCAAACAAAAAAAGAAGCCGAAGGTGAGAGCCAAAAATGGAAGTGAAAATGTCTAGCACTCATAATCACAAGGGACCCAATAAATTTTTACTTTGTGCAGTCACAATGGATTTGGAACACAATTTTTGTGCAATGTGTTAGGATATATAGCAATGCTCTAATGCAGATGAAAGGATTCAAGAAACATATTTCAATAGATATCAGCAAATTTCATCTACACAAACCAAAAAACAAGAAAATAGGGACGTCAGTGATAAATCAATTTCCAAATTCAGCAAGCAACTCAAGACTGCCAGAGATAGAAAAATGAAGGGAAGTAAATCATTAGTGTATCTCTAAGAGGCATAAATTTAAAGTGCCAAATGCTTGTCAAAATCTAACACATCCACAAAAACATAAACACATACATAAAGCAAAGAAAAGATGCAAACCTTCATCAAGGATCCAATCCCCTTGAGTGGCAATAAAGATTAGCCAAACTCCATTTTTTCTCTCACATGTGTTTGCTGCCCTTTGCCTTGGATAATTCTTTTCCATTTTAGCCACTTAAAACAGAGCCCTAAAGAAAGTTGTTGTAGAGCCTCTGTGAGATTAGTAATTCTCTGGTGCAATCTAAACAGGAGCTCAGTCATTCACAGGTCACAACTATATGTTTTGTAAGAGGCCTAGTTCTATCATTCACAATATATTGTACAGTTTCAGCTAAAATGGAACCTAACTAGAGGAAAGTAAAAAAAAAAGTATTCCCACACTTCCTTGAATCTATTAACAAATTCAGTTTCTTACTTTAACAGGAAGCCTTTAAACCATAAAGGATTCAGGCATCATGTTGTATATGGAAATTTATATCAAACTACGTGGACCACAAAATACCTACCAACATACTACAGAAATTTTCCTATGAATACTACTATGGACTTGCAGATATGGCACCTATACATTACCCATATCAGATATTCTTGTTTACAGTTATTATCTACCATAAGTATTTACACAAAAAAATAAAAAAAAAAGGCCCCACATCTATCATGAAAAACGTACTCCATACCATACTTACTCTAAAATTTATGGAATATTTACATTATAGCATTTCAAAGCAATAAGATACAAGGCATTTGACCTGAAATTAACCAGAAGAAACTTGCTCCTATCTAATTTTTGGCCCCTTGAGTAAAAAGTATGCTTCTTGTTAGTGATTTAAGGGTTAGGTTATTAATTTCTTATTTACTAAGATATGTATGGGTCGTAGGCCTGTCTCTTGTAACCCTATATTTTATTATAAATAGATATGCCAGCCTCTTGTAAGAGTATGGCTTCAAAAATTATTCTCTCTTAACATGGTATCTAGAGCCACTCTTTAGATATTTTTTTCAAATAAAAAAAAAGGAGAAAACAAGAAAGCAGAGAATCCTACATTCTTCCTCCCCCCTCTTTTTTTTTTTTCTTTTCTTTTCCTCTAGTTTTTTTTATGCGTGACTGAACCTTAAGTCACGAAGGATCCAAAACCATAAAAAAACCCAAATCAGGCTGCGTATGGTGCAGTGTTGCGGAACAACGAAGCTGCTGTCTAGCCAGTTTGGAGGCGCATCAAGGCGTTTCTGGAAGATTTGGGTTGATGGCCAGACAGATCGGCGACCGATGACTACTGCAGACCGGCGCGTGAGCAACACACGCGACTTTCTGGAGGGCGCGTGAACACCACGCTCAGAGGAGTTTTCCGTCGCGTGCAGGCGCATGGGGAGTTTTCCGATGACCGGATTTTGACCGACAACTCCCCGACTTCTTCTGCATTCATCTGTGTGGTTCTTCAAGCAGTCCAACAACTCGAGTGTGTTTTTTTTTATTTTCTAGATATTTCTTTATGATTCTTTTTGCAAGTTTACTTTAATGGCCGGTGAAATTTTTTATTATGATACACGCAGTCCACTTAGAAATAATAATAGTGAAAGAATAGTTTCTGATTTGCATCCGGTTGGTGGCCGAATAACTGAACGGAAATTAGATTTGGAAGGTCGACAATACATAAGGTGGAAAAGGGCTATTCAATGTTATTTTGATGAACTTCGTATGACTGATCACTTACCAAAGATCCACCTACAGACAATACAAAAAAAAGATGGATTGTGGAAGATCGACAATTGCTTCGGTTAATTTGTAATACCTTGACTCCTGAGTTTGATGATAATACTGTGCATTATGAAACAGTTAAAGAATTATCGGACACTCTTGGCTCACTTTATTCTGAAAAGGACAATATACATCAAATTTATGATTTAACCCGATCATTGATTTATCCTGATGTAACTAGTAAAACCCCATCTCAAATTTATGCTGATCTTTACCGCATCTTTCAACAGTGGAATTCTCTTTTACCTATTACTATTGATGTTGAGGCAATGCGTTCTCAACGAGAACAATTTGGAGCGATGTATTTTCTTATGGCATTGCACTCAAAATTGAGTACTACCCGTCAACAAATTTTGTCCAGTTCTGATTCTCTCAGTATGAAATCTGTCTTTTATCGTATTCAACGAGCATATAATGATTCGTCTCCTTCTTCTACACATATAAATGAGTCTTCTGCTTTAGTTGATTCTGGTAGTCATGGTGGTACTCGAGATGGCGGGGGGAGAGGTGGTAGGGGAAAAGGTGGTGGACAAAATTCTAGTGGGCGAGGTGATTTTAATGGAGGTGGAATTGTTTCTTGCTACTACTGCAAGGAGCCTGAACATATCAAGAAGTTCTATTCCAATTTACTTGAGAAAAATACTCGATTTGCGCATGTTACTACAAATAATCAAGCACAAGATAATGATGATAATGGTGCTATTAGTTTTTCAAAGAGTGAGTGTGCTAAGTATTTACAGTTCCAAGCATCCTGACAGCAGCTACCCACTTAGTTCGCTGCTACATTAGCGCAAGCAGGTAATCCCACTGCGTGCCTTTCCCATACTAATTCTAGATGGATCATTGATTCCAGTGCTACTAATCATATGACAAGGTATTATATCTTCTTTTCGACCCACTTCTTCTTATTTTACTTTAGCCAATGGATCTAAAGCTTCTGTTATTGGTTGTGGTGTGGTGGATATTACCCCTGATATATCCTTGTCTGATGTATTATGCCTTTCAAACTTCCTATTTAATCTACTTTCAGTTAACCAAATAACACGTACCTATAACTGTAGCGTCTTCTTTTTCCCTGACTATTGTGTTTTTCAGGATTTTACGATGAAGAAGATTTTTAGTAGGAGGTACGAATCTGGTGGCTTATATATTCTTGAAGAGAAAGTTTCTCGGCCAGTTGCCACTGCTACTGCTATTGCTGCTGCTACTGCTACTATCACTCCACACCAGCTTCATTGTCGCTTGAGTCATCCATCCTTGTCCACTTTACAAAAATTATTTCCTAATTTTACTTCTTTGCCTAATTTGAATTGTAAGTTATATCAGTATGCTAAACAATATCGTCGGTCATATGTTTCTCGAGTCAATAAGCGGGTTACATCCGCATTTGAGTTAGTACATTCAAATGTTTAGGATCCTTGCTTTGTAGTTTCTAAGTATGGTTTTCGGTATTTTGTTACCTTTGTAGATGACTATTCAAGAGTTACTTGGTTATATTCAATGAAGAATCATTCAGAGTTATTTGAGATTTTTCGTACTTTTCATGCTGAAATTTTGAATCAATTTAATATATTTATTCGTCATTTTCGTAATGACAATGCTAAAGAATACTTTTCAACTCCATTTATCTCTTATTTGTCTTAGCATGGAATCATTCATCAATCTTCTTGTGCAATTACTCCACAGCAAAATGGGGTAGCTGAATGAAAAAATCGGCACTTAATGGAAGTCTCACGTGCTTTATTGTTTCAAATGAAAGTGCCTAAGATTTTTTGGGTAAATGCAGTTTCCACAGCCTGTTTCTTGATTAATCGAATGTCTTCTTCAATTCTTGATAGTCAGGTACCTCACTCCATTTTATTTCCTTCCAGATCTTTATTTCCTTTATCTCCACATATTTTTTAGTGCACTTATTTTGTTCAAAATCTTCGTTCTCAAGTATCTAAACTTGATCCCCGGTCTTTGAAGTGTGTTTTCCTTGATTATTCTCGTACACAAAAAGGGTATCGATGTTACTCTCCTAATCTACATCGTTATATTATTTTATTTGATGTTACATTTTTTGAGTCTATTCCCTTTTTTGGCTCCCCTAAGGCTTCATCCTCCTTAATTGAGACTGATTCTCTTGATGACCATTTTCTTGTGTATTCTGCTCCTTAGATATCTTCGGTTCCTCCAAATAACAATTTGGTTCGCCTTCCTATTAAAAATGTTTACTCCCGCAGGAAGCAGATACCAGTAGCAACACTTTCCCCACTTGACAATGCCAACAATACTAAAGCTGCACCAATTATTGATAAATCACTGGCTTCGTCCCCTCTACCGGCTTCTTCCTCATCGGATCCTCCTTCATTGCCATCTGATCTTAATATCCCCATTGCCCATCGAAAAGATACACGTACTTGCACTCAACAAGGTAACACTAATCACCCTTACTCTATTTCTAATTATGTGTCCTACACTTCTTTGCCCTTATCCTCTCAATCCTTTATTGCCTCACTTGATTCCATTACTGTTCCTAAGTCTGATTTGGAAGCATTATCTCACTCTGGATGGCGCGCTACTATGGAAGAAGAAATGCAAGCTCTTGCTACAAATCAAACATGGGATATTGTCTCTTTACCAGAAGGCAAACAATCTATTGGGTGTAAATGGGTGTATACTGTGAAAGTTAATCCTGATGGTACTGTTGCTCGATTAAAAGCCTGGCTAGTGGCTAAAGGGTATGCGCAAACTTATGGTGTTAATTATTCAGAAACTTTCTCCCCTGTTGTTAAAATTACATCTGTTCGATTGATTATCTCTCTTGTTGCATCGCATAATTGGCCCCTTTACCCGCTTGATGTTAAAAATGCTTTTTTGCATGGTGATTTATATGAAGAGGTATATATGGAGCAACCACCCGGGTTTGTTACTCAAGGAGAGTATGGCAAAGTTTGTCGACTAAAAAAATCCTTGTATGACTTGAAACAATCTGCTCAAGCTTGGTTTGGAAGATTTAGTAATGTGGTAACAGAATTTAGAATGAAAAATAATGACCATGATCATTTAGTTTTTTATAAATAATCAAATTCTGGTTGTATTCTTCTGACTGTTTATGTGGATGACATTGTGATCATTGGTAGTGATCAATTGGGTATTTCAAAATTAAAAATTTTTCTTTAAACCAAGTTTCAGACTAAAGACTTGGAAATACTCCGGTATTTTTTGGGGATTGAAATTGCTTGAGGGAGAAAACGAATCTTCTTATGTCAAAGGAAATATGTTCTTGATCTCTTGAAAGAAATAGGGATGCTTAGGGCTAAGCCACATGATACTCCTATGATTTCGAATGTTAAACTTAATTTGGAAGATGGATTATTGTTAGAAGATCCAGAACAGTATAGATGACTAGTGGGTAAATTGAACTACCTTACCATAACTAAACTTGATATTGCCTTTCCAGTAAGTGTAATAAGTCAATTTATGAACTCTCCAAGAACTTCTCATTGGGATGCAATCATGCATATTCTGAAATATCTCAAGGAGGCCCCTAGTCATGGAATTTTGTATAAAAATCATGGTCATTGCAAAATAAAAGGCTTCTCTGATGCAGATTGGGCTGGATATCCTATAGACAGAAGGTCCACCTCTGGGTATTGTGTCTTTGTTGGTGAAAATCTTGTATCTTGAAAAAGTAAGAGACAAGCAGCAGTATCACGTTCAAGTGCAGAGTCTGAATATCAAGTTATGGCCCATGCCACATCAGAGCTTACATGGATTTCCCATCTTCTTCATCAACTTGGAATTAAGCCTTATAAAACTATGCAACTATGGTGTGATAATCGAGCAGTTACCCATATTGCTACAAATCCGGTTTTTCATTAACGTACAAAACAGATAGAAGTTGATTGTCATTTTGTTAGAAAGAAATTTTAAGAAGGGATTATTGATTTGAGACACATTAAAACTGGAGATCAATTGGCTGACTTGTTCACTAAAACTCTTCCAAGAAAGCGGGTTGATGATATTTGTAACGAGCTGAGCATGTTTGATATTTATGCCCCACCTTGAAGGGGAGTGTTAGTGATTTAAAGGTTAGGTTATTAGTTTCCTATTTACTAAGATATGTATGGACCGTGAGCCTGTTTCTTGTAACCCTATATTTTATTATAAATAGATATATCAGCCTCTTGTGACAGTATGGTTTCAAGAATTATTCTCTCTTAACACTTGTGATTTTTATGCTAAAATTACAAAAGTCTGTTTAGTAATGTCAATTAAGTCGCCTTAAATTAGGAAGTGGTGTTAGATATCATAATATGGGATCTTCTCCAAACTTCGAACTATGATCCTCACGTTCTACCTCTTCTTTTCAACAATTAAAGTGATAGTTAAAAAAATTACCAAAAAAAGTTATAGTAAAAAAAATGTTCAGCATTGATATTGACAATATCAACACTGTTAAAAGGTCTTTTTGACAGCTCAAAGTGAAGGTTAATAACTGACAACCTGTCACCAAATGTGCATGGAAAGAAAGGTATCCTCTTGGCATAAACAACTCTATCTGATATTTAAGAACTACCTTAGTCATTAGATTTCCAAGTAACATCAACCTTGTTCCTCTCTTTACCCATTCATAAAGTAGCTTCGCAAGCAATCTTAAGCCACTTCCAATCAAGGCATTAGAGACCAGTGAAAGCATCAAGGTTATAGCTAATTCCCTTTTTTATTATTTAATTTATGATTTGTGAGACTTGTTCTATCGCCTTGATGATATCTCCATGGATTGTTAAAAGAATAGCAAGGGATGATATCAAATTCATATGGATGAGTTTTTGGGTGTGGATGATTTTCCTAACAAAATGAACTTCTTTCCTACAGCAGTTGACAACCACAAATTTAATAGCTATTGAGGGGATTCAATGCCTCAAAATTTCATTAATAATCACATTTCAAATATTTGTGACCAAGGACTTGTTTCTATTAAAAATAAATAAATGTAATTGATTTGTATTTGCTATGTATGCTGTAATTAGTTAGTAATCAGAATAAATTAGCAAATGTTTAGGCATAATTCTAGGGATTTCATTTATTAGCATTAAAATGTATTGATTGTAATTTTACTATATAAAAGACTAAGGCTGAGATGATTTCTCAAGCTATTCATTTCCAACAATCTCAAATTGGCATCAGAGCCCTCATATTGAGGAACTCTTCTTCTGCTCTCTGTTTCTCCTATACTGAGCTTCACGCTCATTTCTTTTTCTGCCCATAACTTAATTTCCAATCTCTACATAAACAAACCCAAACCCAAACACATTCCCATCCTCCAGAATTTAAAAACACCTCCTTTTTTAACACAGACCCATCCTCCAAACTTCCAAAATTGTGCATTTTTCCCCTCATATAAACATTTTCTGATCAAAACATTCAAACACAAACTACACCCAATTTGATTGCCTTGACTCACAGAGCAACATTGCAATTTTTCAAAAACCATCACCAGAATCAATGTTGTCGGCGAATTTTTTGCCACCATTGCCAACGCGCATCATCAACGTGCCACCTCCAAACACTCATGGGTCCCACGCGCCACCATCCCAAACATGCATGCGCTAAACATGCCACAAGCTGATCATGGCTTCTTCCTAACCCCATCTGTGTTCTTATTTCACCAATCCAATCACCATATTCCCCTTTCTTTGTCAATTACTAGCCTTTAAAAAAAATTACAACAGAACAAAGCAGAACTGAACCGAACTAGCCAAACAAAAACAGCACCCTCTCTCAACACCCTTTCTCCACCTCCTTCTGTACCTTGCTCAATTAGTGGCTTCCTTTTCTCTTCCACCCTCCATCATGTCTACTTCTAAATTCAACAATTCTAGCAGTATTTTTTCCCCTACAATTTCTGATACTCCCACAATTACTTCTAAAAAACTGATGGCTCTAACTATTCCTCATGAAGTGCTTCTATTTTATTATAATTCACAGGGCAAGGTTATTCTAAATACTTGGCTACAAAAGTTTAAGATGTTCCTGCTAATAAATAGTGAGTGGAACAAGATTGATACATGATTATGTGCAATACTATGGCAATTCATTGATCCTAGTTTGTTGCCTATTTTTCAACCTTATAACACTTGCTACAACTTTTGGGAGGAAGTCAAGAATCTATACTCCAATAATATTCAATAATTGTATGAAGTTGTGGCCAGATTGAAGGATTTAAAATAAGAATCAAATCTATTTTCTTATATTAGCATTGCCAAAACAACAATAACCCAATACAAGAAATTTTTGCCTTTCACTGCTGACATTAAAAAGCAGAAGAAACAATAAGATAAGTTTCTTATAGTCTTTATTCTTGTTGGTTTAAATTCTGACCTTGACACCTTTCGTCAATGGACGTTAGGCAACATAAAGGTTCCTACAATAAAAGTGTTAATCAACCATCTGTTACAATTACCCACTTTGATCACTCCTAATAATATTGAAAATTCTATCCTGATAACACATGCTAGTGATTATGGAAAGAGACGAGGTGGTGGTTGCAACAATCGAGGAGGATATAGTCGTGGTGGTGGGGGCAATTGACCTCAATGTACTAACTGTCATAAGTTAGGATATACCCGAAATAAATGCTTTGCTCTACATGGCCGACATCCTTGATCTGCCAATGTGGTTCAATCTGATTCTGAATCAATTGATCAGTCTTATCTCTTTTCTGATCCAGAATATCAAGAATTCTTGAAAGAACAATTTGCTCAATACAAGGTGTCCAAACAAAAACAGACACATTCTGCATCCATTGTACACATGAGTAATTCAATTGCTTGCTTATCTCATGATCGCTGGATTCTTGACTTGGGAGCTTCTAATCACATATCTAGTAGTCAATTTCTTTTTACTCGTCTTGATTGCACTGCTAAATCCCTTTTTTCAATTACATTAGCTAATGGTTCTAAAACACTCGCTCATGATATGAGTCAAGCTAAACCTTTCTCTTCACTAAATTTATAACATGTTCTTTACATACTCAATTCTCCTTTCAACTTAATTTCTATCAATCAACTTACCCAAACTCTCAATTGTTCTGTAACATTATTTTTTAAATTCTTTTCTGATACAGGATTGGGGAATGGGGAACACGATTGTAACCGGACATGAGTCAAGAAGACTTTACTACATTCAACCAACATCATCAATTACTTGTGTTGCTACAAAGTCTCTAGAATCAATCCACTGCAATTTGGGTCATCCAAATATTTCAAAACTACAAAAAATGATTCCAAGTCTTTCAAGATTGAAGTCTTTAGATTGTGAATCATGTCAACTCAATAAATATGTTTGTAGTTCTTTCTCTAATAAAGCTACTAATCAAGCTAAGTCTTTATTTTCCTTAGTTCATTTTGATGTATGAGATCCTAATCATGTCAGTACCATTTTAGGTTTTCGGTATTTTGTAACCTTAATTGACGATTATTCTCGGTGTACTTGGTTATATTTGATGAAGGATCGTTCTGAATTATTTTCAATTTTTAGATCTTTTGTTTTTGAGAGTTGTACCTAATTTGGAATACTTATATGAACACTTTGTAGTGATAATGCTCATGAATATTTTTCTATATCTTTTGTTTCTTTCATGTCATCACAACGCATTATTCATCAATCAACATGTCCTTACAATCCACAATAAAATGGAGTTGTTAAAAAAAAAATCATAACTTAGTTGAAATTACATGAACTCTATAATCACATGGTAATGTTCCGTTTCATTTTTTGGATGATGCTATCGTAATAACTTGTTATTTAATTAATCACATGCCTTCATTTATTTTAGAAAATATAATTCCTTATTCTTTAGTGTACCCAAATGAATCTCTGTATAAATTTCTCATCATATTTTTTAGTCCACTTGTTTTGTTCATGATCTTAGTCCAAGGAAAGAAAGATAAATTATCAGCATGTTCTATAAAATATGTTTTTGTGGGCCACTCAAAACTACAAAAAGAGTACAGGTGTTATTTTTCAAATTTAAAAAAATACTTCATGTATATTGATGTTATCTTTTTTGAAACTTCTTATTTCTTTTCTTCTTCTGGAGAATCTATTTCCATATTTGAGATTTTATCACTACCAATTCTTGATTCAATTCCTTCAAATCCACCACAAGATCAGCCTCTTATCACTTATCAACAACCTCATCGTTCAAATGCACCTCAAGTAACTGATGATGATCATCCACTTGTTGACTCACTATCCAATTCCATGGAATCTCCTACCTCAGATCTACCTAACAATCTTCCTATTACCCTATATAAAGATACTCGTTTCACTTGTAACCCTTATCTTATTTATAATTTTTTAAGTTATCATCATTTATCTACCTCTCATTCTACCTTTATTTTTGTCTTGTCCTCAATTTCTATTCCTAAAACTATACAAAAAGCTTTCTATCACCAAAGGTTGCATCAAGCGATGCTTGATAGATGGCAACATTAAAAACTAGTGACACGTGGGATCTGATTCCTTTATCTTTTGACAAATCTATTGTTGGATGTCGTTGGGTATATACTATCAAGGTTGGCTCTGGTGGAAAAATAAACCAGTTAAAAGCTAAACTAGTTGCCAAATGATATACTCAGATTTTTAGCCTACACTATGGTAATACTTTCTTTCCTGTTGCTAAAATTGCATCAATTTGTTTGTTTTTATCTCCTGCAACCATTAATCATTGATCTTTACATTAACTAGAAATCAAAAATATTTTTTTACGCGGGGATCTTAAAAAAGAAGTCTATATGAAGCAACCCTTAAGATTTGTTGTTCAAGGGGAGATTGGTCTTGTTTGTCAATTGAAGAAATCTCTATATGGTCTTAGACAATCCCCTTAAACTTGGTTTGGGAGGTTTAGTAAAGTTATGCAAGACTTTGATATGTGTCAAAGTAAAGCAGATCATTCCATCTTTTATCATTCATCTACCTCTCAATCTATATATCTCATTGTTTATGTTAATGATATAATTATTACAGGAAGTGGTCAAGTTGGTATTGATCGACTCAAACAACATATTTTTCATCATTTTCAAACAAAAGACTTAGGAAAACTCTAATATTTTCTTGGTTTTTAAGTGGCTAAATCCCATTGTGGCATTTCTATCTCTCAACACAAATCAACACAAATATGCTCTTGATGTTTTAGATGAGACAGGACTGATAAACTCTAAACTTGTAAATACTCCTATGGATCCAAATATTAAATTATTACCCAATCAAAGTAAATCACTCTCAAATCCAAAAAGATATCACAGGCTTATTGAAAAATTAAATTATCTCACAATCACTCGACAAGATATTTCATTTGCAATGAGTGTGGCGAGTCAATTCCTCAACTCACTATGTGATATTTATTGGGATGCAGCTGCTTGAATTCTTCGCTGCATATATGAAAATCTAGACAAAATTTTGTTATATAAGAATAAAGGACACACTCAAATTGTTGGCTACTCAAACACTAATTGGGCAGATTCTATAGATGCTTGTTGCTCTATTTCAAGTTATTGTATTCTTTTTGGAGGAAATCTAATTTCTTAAAAAAGTAAGAAGCAAAGTGTAGTAACAAGATCAAGTGTAAAAGCAAAGTATCGAGTTATGACATTAGTCATTTGTGAACTCATATGATTAAAACAATTGTTACAGGAGTTAAAACTTCATACACTTAGTCCTATAGAGCTTGTATGTGACAATCAGGCAACCTTACATATTGTGTCTAATCCTATCTTTCATGAAAGAACCAAACATATTGAATTGATTGCCACTTCGTTAGAAAAAAAGTTGTTGCAAGAGAAATTATCACAGTTTTTGTAAACTCCAATGGCTAATTGGCCGATATGCTCACAAAATCCTTATGAGGCCCAAGAATAAGCTATGTATATGACAAGTTTGGCACATATAATATATATGCTTTAACTTGAGAGGAAATGTCAAATAGTAATAAATGTAATTAATTTGTATTAGTTGTGTTTGCTATAATTAGTAAGCAGAATAAATTAGCAAATATTTAGGCATAATTCTAGTGATTTTATTTGTTAGCATTAAAATATATTTATTGTAATTCTACTATATAAAAAATCAAAGCTGAGATTATTTTCTCAAGCCATTTATTCCCAACAATCTCAAGTGTTTCAATTAACCTTTATTGATTAAGAAATAGAATCTAGCCTTAGAAAGTAATATTATTGTTTATTTCTAATAGAGTCCAATAGCATCATACAATCTATATAACCGACCTCACTTAGTGAGAAAAAGCTTTATTATTATTGTTGTTGTTATATTTCTAATCTATATCCTATTTTCATTAGTAAGTCATAGAGACAAAAATACAATGGATTAAAACCCTTGATCGTTGATCAATTGACCTCAATCTTTAAAAAGGAAGGAGATGAACTTATGCTATATGATTATTATCTCAATCTGAATCCCTTAAACAAACAATTATAGGCTTCAACACCAAAAAACATTAAGAGTCCATTCTTGGTCATCTAATATAATCGTAACTTGTAAGTCATATTAACATAATTTTCATTGACTAATCTATATTGCCTAATTATTATATGTAAGGGGCTGAAAATTACTACTGCTTTTTTTTTTTTTATCTTCTAGCTTGAGGAAGTTTTTTATTTGCCAATCCTTCATTTCTTGCTTTCTGAATGACTCCTTGTAGTATTTATCATTTTTTTGGGTTGTAGGAAGCATTTATTAGTAATTAAGCTGCAATAGAGGTTTATAGGAGTTTAAAACAAATGTATATTTTCTCAGTTCAAGATATAATAGGGATAAAGACCATGTTTAGGAACCAGCCTCGATTTTCTAAAATTAAAATGTTCATGAAAATGATGCATTACATATGCTTAATTATGTTTTTACTTGTTCAAAGGAAAGTGTTACCTCTAACTGGTTCTGTCAATAAATTTCCTAAATTAGAGGATTATTATATTCAAATCAGCTTTTGTTAAAATGATGACAATCTTTTTTTTTTCTTTTTCCAATTAGTGCAAAATGGAGAACACTGATGACTGCCTTAGGTGCAATGACAAAGACAGAACAGTAAACCAACAGACCAGAAGGATAGATCCAACAGAAAGCAATGATTACATAAATTTACTATGTGAAGCAATTCTTCTTCTTATCTTCTCCTTGCAATCAATGAGATTCTTGATCCTTGTCAGCCTTGTGTCCAAACAATGGGAAGAATGGTGAAAAAACTATTGTCCATGATACCATCAAGCATAAACTTGATGAACCTAAGGTCCTCACAAACACTCAGATCCTCTGGAATTGTCACATAGTATATCCTCTACAACTAAGATATTTTGTTCCCACAGCAAACAGAAATTTCAATGATTTTGTGGACAGAACCCTTCACCTTCACATTGAATGTACCATCAAGAACTTACGGTTCTCTGTCTGTTATGATAGACAGTGCGAAAAGAAAATCAACCAATGGGTCCACTTTTCCATGACAAATTGAATTGGACTTCTCAAAAGGAATGGTGCTTGGAATTGGACAATATCAAGCATATGAATTGCCACAAGGCCATTCTGCTTCCAAGTCAATGGAAAAGGTCATTTTGAACTTCTGTGATCTTAATCGTTGCAGTTTGGGAGCTTTTGGTTCTCTTCAAAGTTTATTTCTTAAGGATGTTAGAATTGTTGGTCCCTTCCTTAGAGAGCTGGAATTCAGATGTCCCATATTGGAAGAATTGATCTTGGAAAGGTGTACTCTTCCATTGGAATTTACGGTTTGTTCATAGAAGATAATGATCAAAAGATTGTTGATCATCAGATGTCATACAGAGATCAACTATAGGTACACTATCAAGCTATCAACTCCGGAATTGATGGTGCTGACTTTAAAGGGATGTTGTCAAAACAGATATACATTCAAAAAAGCATCAAAGCTAACTGATGTTGCCATTGACATCAGCCAGTCAACTGCAGACATTCAACAGTGAAAAATTATGAAATTTCTGTTAAAAGGTTTAAATCACTGTCAAAGACTTTCACTGAACTCATGGAGCATTCAGGTACTAATTCTTCTTCCAACATTTTACTCTTGGTATATTTTAAATCAACCTGGTCTTTATGAGAGTTCTTCTTTTCCATTTGAAGATTTTCTCCTATGGAGTATATTTCTTTCACCCGGCAGCAGTTCCATTTAATAATCTTAAGCATCTTCATTTGAACATGGGATTGCAAAAGGAAGAACTTTTAGGAATATTTTACATGATGGGAAATTGTCCAAATCAGGAGTCTGTAACTCTAGATATTCACAAACCAGATATCCTTCATCAGGTGAATATTAATAGACTCCACTTTGTATTTCTGGATTTCTGCAAATTTATTAATAGAAAGTGCTAACAAATTTTTATCTGACCACAATAATTTAACGTGCTGAGTTAGACCCAGATAACCTTATTTGGGAAATTGACTTTGATAAGATGACGAATATTGGCCCACACAAAATTCGCCATTCAATTGTCTGGAAGAAGTCACAATCAATTGTTATTCTGGGAAAAGCAATGTAAGGGAGATGATTCAGTGCCTTCTAAGAAATGCAATGGTACTGAAGGATATGTTCATCTTTGCCCCACAAGAAACCACAGCCAATTACATCTTCCATGAGTTGCCAAACTTTGAAAAGGCATCCCCTGAAGCTACAATATCAATTTCTGGGTATGGTTTCCCCACCATGACCATATGAAATTTCCAGAGATGTATAGCTTTTGATAATGCAGAACAGGATTCGGTTTGTGTGAATTTCTTTTGCTTATGCAGAACACCAGAACTGAAGATTTATCTTCTTTTATAGCTTTTGATAATGCAGAACAGAATTTGGTTTGTGGGAATTTCTTTTCCTTATGCAGAACAGGATTTAGTTTGTTTGAATTCTTAACTGTTGGATATTTTCATATTTACCGTATTATAAGATACATAGCAAGAAATTTAGGCAATTACAGGAAAATACACGAAAGCTTGGATTGAATTCAATCAATGAGCAAACTAAGCAATCAAATAAGAAATGCGGCAAATGTAAGAATTTTAGATGAAACTGAAATAAATTTGAAGAGTTTAGGAAGGTGTTTAGAATTGTAATCGAAGTACCTGAAGCAGCATGCGGCAGAAAACCTCTACGTTTTCATAAGCACAGAGCTCGTCTTCCTCAGCGATCACACAGCTGGCAATGGAGATACCTGTCAAGCGACGTCGTTTATATTTTGACTACAAGTTAGCCTCCAACTAGCTCTGGAGGTCCATTTGGAAACCTCTGCGCTTAACCCTTGACGTCCATGGCTTGAACCCTTAAGCGGCAATACCCTTCTTATGTACCCCATCCCATCCCATCCCAACCCCATCACTAAAATAAGGTTTTGTTTTTCTAATGCATAAAGCAGTACCGTTCTCACGCACCCCGTCCTCCCCATATCACCACGAAAACAACTTGTGTTTTTTCTTATGTATCCCATCCGATATTATTCCATTTTTCCCACCACCCAAAACTAGGGGTGGAAATGTTTTCTTCATCCGAAAATACCCGACCGACCCGAACCGAAAAAGGTCGGTTAGTTTCGGGTGGTATAAGATATTAATTTAAAACGAATTGAAAAATTGGATAAATTTCATAATTCGGTCGGAAGCGGATTGATTGGATTCTAACCAGTTGTAACCGAACCCGACTGATTGAAAATAATTCTCATATGACATTTACACTTTTATTTTTTTAAAATCCTTCTTAGTCTCTCTCCTCTCTCCCTTTTTATTCATTCCTTATCCATGTTTCAAACAACAAATGACAAAATACTTAGACTAAATGCATATAATTCGATTAGGTTTATTTTATGAATTTAACATGAACTCATCTTTTAAAAATAAGAGATTATTAATGGGTTGATTTAAATATTTTATCTTGTTTTAATATATGATGTCAATTGTGATGCAAAGAAAATATAAGAAAATGAAGGTTGCTTTTATTTTTGGAATTCATGTAACTTTATTTTTAACACAATTTTAAATTCTTAAACCGACCGAACCCGCTTAAAATCATTTGGATATAAATAGTCGATTTCGGTTGAATTAAGAGTTTAAAGCGGTCGGTTTCGGTTGAAATTTGAATATAAACGATTAGGGGCGATCGGTTGAAATTGGGTTCACTAACCAGTTCTACCCGACTGATTCTCACCCCTACCCAAAACAAAGGATGTATTCGTATATATTTTTATTTTCATATTTTTAAAAGTTATTTTCTTGTTACTAGAAACTATTTTTAAATTAAAGAAAAATTAATAAAGGGTTGTTAATATTATAAATAAGAAAATATTTTATTAAATTATAAAACTAATATTTAAAATAAGAAAATAAATTCAAAAAATAATTAAAAATTATTTCTATTTTTTTATTTTTAAGTTACATATTTAGAAAATAATTTTTAAAAATAGATTTTTAAAATGGGTTGACAAATAGGTTTTTTTATTTTTAAAAATAAAAAACAGGAAAATGTTTTTAAAAATAGTAAACAAACAAGCCAAAAGTTTCTCTATTATTTTTTAAGGAATTTCCGCACACCATTTTTATAATAAACCACCTAATTTAATAATTTAAATTTGCTATTTTATATAATATTATGCAAGTCAAATAAAATCTAATAATTTAAGACTATTGGTGTGATGCATCTTAATTATTATTTTTTTTAACTCTCATTTTATATAAAATTGCATCTTTTTATTACTTTCAATTTCATTTATGTATATATATATGTACCCCGTAATATATTTTTTATTATAAAAATAATTTTAAATATTTAACTTAATTAAATTACTCAATTATATTTTTATTTTAAACTTTATATTATTTTACGGCTCATTCATTATTTTTATTTTTTCATTTGTTCCTTTGTATATTTCTTTTTTTCACTAGTATTATTTACAACTAAAATACTAATGCCACAAGAAATTATAGACATAATAGATTAGATTTATTATGAAAATATTTTAAAAAATTTTAAGCTTAATGTAAAATATATTAATTGAAATAATTAATTAAATATTTAATTATTCAGTAAAAATTGTAAAACTAAAATTAAATTTATTTATTTATAATTTATGAATATTTTTTAATATTAATTTTTAACACTATATTTTAAATTAAATATACTTCAATTAAAATTTTATTAAAATTTTACAATTCACACAATTCAAGCTTCAATATCATTGACACGATATATTTTAATTTTATTATAAAATATTTTAAATTACTTAAATACATAATATATTTTTAATTGTTATATTACTTAATATTAGAAACACATCCTCATTTTTTTATTTGTTCAATTACATATTTTTTTCCTTTTTAGGTTCACTTTTATTATTTATGACTTAAACATTTATATCACTAAGAATACTTACATCATGATATATTTTATTTTTGTTATTATTTTTTTAAATATGCTAAAGATTTAATTTAATTGAATTAGTTAATTATGTATACTTTTTCAACTCTAATATTACTTTTTAACTCACTTATTATTTTTTACTTATTTCATTATATATTTTTATTTTTTCCATTTTTTTTGTCCTTCACTATTGTTTTCAAATTAAATGTTAATATTTTTAAGTAGAATAGATCTAATATAATATACTTAATTAAATTACAAAAATATTTTAAATAAATTAAAATTTAATCTAAAGAGTATCATGCAAATTATATATTCCACATTTTAATAAAAATATTTAAAATTTAAAATAAATTTTATGCATTTAAAATTTTTCAATATTTTCTTTATATCAATTTTTAAGTATTTTATTTCAAATTTAATATACATCAATTGAAATTTTACTAAGAGTTAATAGCTTAAACACTTTCTATTTCATTGAATTATATGAATATAATATAAAATATTTTTATTATAAAAATATTGTAAAAAAGTCAGAGATCAATTCAATTAAATTATTTAATTATATATTTTATTTTTAATATTTATATTATATTTAGAATGCTTATCATTCCCAATTTATAACAAATAATTGTAAAATAACATTATCGAATTAAATTTTAATATTTTTTATCACTATAGATATATATTTTTATTTTTATGTTAATAATATAAAAAATAATAAACACCTGTACAAAAATACGGGTGACAACCCTAGGTTAATTTATTTATTATATGTTGGGCTCCCATCAGCCCAAAACGCCCTTTTGCTTCTCCCCACAAAACAGCGAATTGGGATGCCCTCGAGACCAGAGGCCGTTTTAATCACGAAAGATACTGCGCATTACGCAGATTGTTACGAAGCACCTGACACGAGGTGAGTTATAAGAAAGGGATCCGTCTAGGGCATAAAAAATAATTTTTTAAGATATGGTCGAAATTATTTGATCAATATATAAGAAGTGTATTTTTTGAGAAGTAATTTTTTATATCTTGTTTGATTTAATTTTGATTATATTAAAAAGTTAATTTTTAAGGTTAATTAATTTTTAAGATTAATAATTAATTAACTGCTTATTTTGATTATCTTATAAAAAAATTAATTTTTAATACGGTAAATTGTATCGTAGTATCGCTTCCTGAACTTCTTTTTAATAAGATGCTAGCGCTGATCTTTATTTCAAATAAGTATAAATTTTATGAATTATTATTATATTTCTAAAATATTTTTTTAATTAAGAAAATACGATTATAAATCAAGAATTTCGAAAATATATAATTTTAAGATTATATTAGCCAATGTTTGCATATGGTCACTTATTGTTATTCATTTTCCCATGATCTTTCGTTAAAAAATAAGAAAATTTGGAATTTACGGAGTCCACCTAATTAAAAATATATAAATTAATCTCAAAATTTTGAATGATTATAACTTTGTATTCGGTTGTCTGTTTTGAACGAATTTTTTTTATTTTATGTAACTTTTCAAGATTTACGTACTTGTAGAATGCCAAAAGCGTTTTGCTTGTTTTGGTTGATGAAAAAAATATTTTTCAATGACTTTTCTTAATTTTTCTTTATTTTTTTTAACTTTGATTTCATTTTTATCAATTCAAAGTCATTCAAATCCTATATTAAACTTTTGTTCCCTAACTCTTTTAGTATCTAGTAGTGCTATAATAATTTTCTTAACAAATAAAACTATTATAGAATAATATATTATTATTTATAAACTAAATAGTAATATGTTACTATATTATTTTAAAACAGTAATACTAACTAAAAATCTCAAATAAATGAAAAAAATTAAATCTAATTAATAATTAAATTGTTAAATAACAGTATGTTACTATTTATTCTCCAAATAGTAACATGTTATTATTTTATTCTAAAATAATAATACTAATCAAAAATTACAAATTAATGAATAAATAAAGTTTATTAACAACCAAACTATCAAAGAAGAACATGTTATTATTTTATTCCAATACAGTAACACCAACTAAAAACTCTAAATAAATGGATAAATTAAGTTTAATTAATAATCAAACTACCAAGTAATAGTATATTACTATTTGTTCTCTAGATAGTAATATATTACTATTTGTTCTCCAGACAGTAACATGTTACTATTTTGTTCCAAAAGAGTAACACTAACTAAAAACTCTAAATAAATAGATAAATCAAGTCTAATTAATAATCAAACTACCAAATAATAATATATTACTATTTATTCTCCAAACAGTAATATATTACTATTTCGTTTCAATAGTAATATATTACTATTTCATTTCAAAATAGTAACATCAATTAAAAATCTTAAATAAATAGATAAACCAAGTCTAATTAATAATAAAACTACCTTAGAAGAGCATGTTATTACTTTGTTCCAAAACAGTAACACTAACAAAAAATTTCAAATAAATGGATAAATCAAGTCTAATTAACAATTAAATTACCAAATAACAATATGTTACTATTTATTCTCCAGATATTAACATATTACTGTTTCATTTTAAAAAAGTAACACTAATTAAAATCCTAAATAAATGGATAAATCAAATCTAATTTATAATTAAATTGTTAAAGAAGAGTATGTTACTGTCTCATTTCGAAATAATAATATGAACTAAAAATTTTAAATAAATGGATAAATCAAATCTAATTAATAATTAAATTGTGAAACAATAACATATTATTGTTTGTGCTTCATACAATAACATATTACTATTTCATTCTAATAGTAACATTGGGAAAAAACTTCAAATAAATAGATAAATAAAATATAATTAACAACTAAATTATCAAATAACAGCATGCTATTATTTCATTCTAAAATAGTAATACCAAAATTTTTTTTCAATAAATAGATAAATAAAATCTAATTAATAATCTAATTATCAAATAACAGCATGTTGCTATTTGTTCTCCAGATAGTAAACAGTAACATGTTATTATTTCATTCCAAAATAATAATACTAATAAAAAATTTTAAATAAATGGATAAATCAAGTGTAATTAATAACTTAATTGCTAAAATAACAGCATATTACTATTTGTTCTTTAAACAGTGACATATTACTATTTTATTTCAAAATAGTAATACTAACTAAAAATTTTAAATAAATAGATAAATGAAATCTAATTAATAATTAAACTGTTAAATAATAGTATGTTACTATTTCATTCTAAAATAGTAACACTAATGAAAAATCTCAAATAAATAGATAAATAAAGTTTAATTAAAAAATAAATTGTTAAATAATAGTATGTTACTATTTATTCTCCATACAATAACATGTTATTGTTTCATTTTGAAATAGTAACACTAATAAAAAATTCGTAAATAAATGAATAAATGAAGTCTAATTAATAATTAAATTTTCAAGGAAGTGCATATTACTATTTATTTTTCAAATAGAAACATGTTACTGTTTTATTGTAAAATAATAACACTAATAAAAAATTTCTAAATAAATGGATAAATAAAATTTAATTAACAATTAAACTTTCAAGGAAGAGCACTTACTGTTTATTCTCTAAATAGTCAACCAAACTACTAAAGATAGTTAACCAAACTACTAAAAAAGCATATGTTACTATTTTATTTTAAAATAATGACACTAATAAAATTTTTTAAATAAATAGATAAATCAAGTTTAATTAATAATCAAATTATCAAATAATTAAAAATATTACTATTTATTCTTCAAATAGTAAGATATTATTGTTTCGTCTCCAAATAGTAATACCAATTAAAAATCTTAAATAAATAGATAAATCAAGTCTAATTAATAACTAAATTGTTAAATAATAAAAAAACCTCAAATAAATGGATAGATCAAGTCTAATCAATAACTAAATTATCAAATAATAGTATGTTACTATTTTTTCTCCAAATAATAAGATGTTACTGTTTTGTTTCTAAACAATAACACCAATTAAAAATATTAAATAAATGGATAAATCAAGTTTAATTAACAATCAAATTATCAAATAACAATATATTACTATGTCTTTAAATTTTTATTTATTTTTATTTTTATTTTTATATTAACTAAAAATTTATTTTAATTCTTAAAAATTAAATTTTTTTAAATTTTATTTATAATTAAAATTTTATATTAATTTAATTTTTATAAAGTTAAAAGTTCTCCAATTTTTATTCTTATAAGTTTTTAATCTTTTATTTTTTATTTGTATTAAATTAAAAATTCTCCAATTTTAACGTGTGATAAAAAAAGATTTCTATTTTGGTTCTTTTAATCTTTTTGAAATACACCATAAATATGTCATTTTGCTTTTTGAGTATCGTGATAAATTTCTATAAGCAAGTGCACTTAAATAAAAGAAAGTGAGTTTCGAGTATTTTGCTGCAATAAATTACATCAAAAGACACCGGTCTGATTTTTTCCTTTTTAATATGAATTTTTTAAGATGTAATCGAAATTATTTGATTGATATATAAGAAGTGTACTTCTTGATAAGTAACTTCTTCTATCTTATTTGATTTAATTTTGATTATCTTAAAAAGTATTAATAAAATTATTACTATATCTTAATATTATTATAATATAAAGTAATAAATTTTAATTATCATTAATTAAATTTAATGAGGATAATTTTATCATTTTATTTATAAATAGAATGGGAAATAGAATTTACTTATTTAGTTCAATTTTGATTATCTCAAAAAGTATTAATAAAATTATTACTATATTTCAATATTATTATAATATAAAGTAATAAATTTTAGTTATTATTAACTGAATATATTAAGGATAATTTTATCATTTTATTTATAAATAACATAGGAAATAGAATTTACTTAGAGGGACATGAGTAAGTAATTTCTCACATTTTTTGTGAGAAATATAATTTTTTAAGAAGTTTTATTTTCTTTAATTTATAAAATAATAATTAATAAAATATTTTATTTATTTTCTACTTCCCTAAAAATAGAAATTCCCATTTGAAGCAAATCAAATGATCCCAAAGTTATGAAAACTAGTCCAGATCGTTGGGTCGGTGAATCAGTGAATTCATGAATGAGTTAAAATTTTTAAATTTAAAAATATGAATAAAATCAATCAAAATCAATATAAATCAATTAAAATTGATGTGAATAAATTAAATTAATAAATTGAATTTATTTTTTTAATTTTTTTAAATTATAATTCTTAGATATAATATCTTTTCTAATCTAATTAAATTTCAAATGACCTCATAATTATGAAAACCAATTCAAATTGATTGGTCAATAAATTGGTGAATTCGTGAATGAGTTAAAATTTTTAAATTTTAAAATATGATGAAAATCAATCAAAATTAATATAAATCAATTAGAATTGACGTGAATAAATTAAATTAATAAATTGAATTTATTTTTTATTTTTTTAAATTATAATTCATAGATATAATATCTTTTCTAATCTAATTAAATTTCAAACGACCTCAGAATTATGAAAACCAATTCAAATTGATTGGTCAGTAAATCCATGACTTCGTGAATGAGTTAAAATTTTTAAATTTTAAAATATGATGAAAATCAATCAAAATTAATAAATTGAATTGAGTTTTTAAAATTTTATTTTTCAAAAAAATTATAATTGTCAGATATAATATCTTTTCTAATCTAATTTTTAATTATTTTTAATATAAATTATTATATTACTTATATTCTATTATTTTAAAATATATATAATTTATATCGTTAAAATCGATACACAGTGAACCAATAACAACGTGGGTTTAATGTTTTAAAAATTATGGTTGTCAGCATGGTCCCTCCTTCTTCCTCGGCCGACTTCAAAATCCCAAATATACGCCGATCAAACGACATGGTTTAGATTTCAACAACCCCTAGTTCTGAATTCTGATGGTTGAAAACTCTGCGTTTTACACTAGCCCGCCGTACCTTGAACCTCCAAAAGGCAACGCCCTTTTTGGTGCTGTGTGGTTCATTTGTTGGGTTACCATAAGCCTAGTAAGCCTCTTTTCTGCCCTCCAAATAAGTATTTTAATTCGCCATCCATCAATGTCATTATTTCCAAAATCTATGACTTCTTTATAAAAATGCAAAATCTATAGCTTCGATTACTACCTCTAATATTGCATGCCTAAGAAAATGGTTTCATTGTACAAGCTAAAATGTTTTCAGAAAATTACATAAGAAAATTTAAAAAAAAAAAATAGTGAAGTTTCACGCACTATAGTAAACAAACTTGCTATTATCAGAATTTTTTATTAAGCTATGAGATCTTCGATGCAGATGAGAGAAGGACCTAAAGAATCCCCCAGTATTGCTTTACCATCAGGGGGTAATCTCTCCACCACGCAAAAGCACGGTAAAATTTTGCCTTGTAGTTTATATGCTGCATTCATAATTTGAGTTGTGCTATTGCTAAAGCAGAAATGACCGAGTCCAGATATAGTCTTTCAAGCACTATTATCGATTATGTAAAATCAATATTCTGCAATGAGACACTAAGTGCCTACTGTCTAGAAAGTTTGGCCGTGCTAAATCAACTTATAGTCAAGTAAATCATGACTTGCTTTGAATCTCTAGAAACAGCTCTGAATCTATTCGCACATTTAGACAAGATTCCTGGGATTAAGGATTAAAGTTCCCTCTGTAAAATGTTATGGCTATAATACATTTTGTCTCGTAGCTTGAAGAGTTTTTACATTGCAATGATCTCCAAGTCAAGAACCACTGATTCTATCTATTTTCACTGCAACATGAAATGTGAAATCATTGATTCTCATCTTGCTTCTAACAAGGTAATGGTTATCTCATTGGTCGTGTCAGATTGGAGCGGACTTGAGGAAGGCTTTGCCTTAAATGAATTAGACCTGCCTGGAAAGAATCCTGGTTGTTTAGGTTCAGCCAATTCAAGATCACTTTCCAACATCAAAATCACTGATGACATTGTAGGTCTATCATCAGGATGATGCTGCACGCAAAGAAGACTAATATGGATGCAACGCAACACCTTCGATACAATGAATGATTCCTCAATGTTTTTGTCGATCAGTTCTATTGCTCTATCTTCTTTCCATAGTGTCCATGCCTGAAACATGAAGTAGATGGTAGTCATATATTAATTTGACAAACATAAACCGGAAATATATATCAGGTGCTTACATGACCACTAAGGTTAAGTGTGCGGTCTGCATGATAAAACCCCTTGTTTTTCTGGCCAGATATAATCTCCAACATCAAAATACCAAAGCTGAAAACATCCGATTTCACTGAATATAATCCATCAGCAGCATATTCCGGTGTCATGTAACCATTACAAAACAATATAAGTTCAAATAAAACTTAGATTTTAGAGCTTGAAAAAAATACAGCAGCCATGGTAGGACAACATTCGGAACAAAACCATTAATGTAGATACGATAAAGATAATGAATTTTGATAATTTTATAGTTATACTTACTATGTCCCTACTACTCTATTTGTGTTTCCTTCAATTTGATCTCCTCCAAAAGTTTTGGCCATTCCAAAATCTGATATTTTTGGATTAAACCTATCATCGAGTAAAACATTACTTGCTTTGATATCTCTATGAACGATTCTTAATCTGGAATCTTGATGAAGATATAGAAACCCTCGAGTTATTCCAAGGATAATGTGATAGCGCTTAGACCAATATAGCACTTTACCTTTATTGTTATCTATTCCATCCAAAACAAATCAGTTATCCAACTTAACATATTAGTTTCGAAAGATCGTCTGTCAAAGTAGTTAGGTGAAGTAAAGTCATTATGTGAGCATATCCATACCAAAGATGAAGGAGTCCAGGCTACTGTTGGACATGTATTCATAAATCAGCATTTTGTTGTCTCCATCAATGCAACAATTGAGTAGCTTTACAAGATTTCGGTGTTGAAGCTTTGCAATCAATTTGACTTCATTCTTGAACTCAGTTGTTCCTTGTCCTGAGTTTTTGGAAAGCCTTTTCACAGCTATTTCTTGTCCATGTACTAATCTCCCCTGGATATTCACAGTAGCAAGTAAATTGAAAGTCTTTGTGGCATTACAGTTTATATTAGTTTTTGTCCTAATCTTGAAAGGATTAATTACCTTATATACTGGGCCAAAACCACCTTGTCCTATCTTGTTCTTTGTCGAGAAGTTATCAGTGGCAATAGCAATTGATGAAAAATCAAGCAATGGGAGATCTATATTATCATTATCCTCTGTTTTTACGTTCTCCGGACCTCCTTCTGCAATTGTTGATTTCTCTGGCAAAATAATAGAAGTTCTGTTATTATTTACAAAGATGATGCACATGGTGGTTTGATCAAGTTGATGACTTTGTTTCATTGTACTTTGAAAAGATAGTTACATTAAGCTTGATCAGGTACTGGGCAGGAATTCCCTTGCTTTGTTAAAATTTGCAACAGTTCATATACACCTTACCAAGATTGTGTGCAAATTATCATTTTCCATTTCTAGAATGATTTACCAACATACTTAAAAATCAGCAAAGTCAAAATAATCTCATGGTTCATCAAGAACTTACTGGTCATGTTCCTCCGAAATTTGCAGATATAACAAAAACCAAATAAAAGCACCCCGGCAGTCCCAGGCACAGTGGTAGCAACTATTGTTGTCAACTTCTTGCTGTTGTGACCATGCAGTGGCTCTTCATTCTCGAATTTCATATAACAAGAAAAAACAGTGATCAAATTCTATCTCAAAAGAGAAGGTGCAGTCTACTAAGTTTAACATGGACCTTGATGACAAAACTCACCCAAGAAATTTGATTCAAAAAATGAAGTGCCTACCTGATGCTGAAGCAGCCACTCGAATGAATAGATTCTGCCCACCAACTGTAAATTGCCTGATATCAATCAGGTCCCTAAACCACATTACACATCCACTACCTGTTCCTCTTATATCTGAATTTGCAAAAGCAGTACAAGAACAGTTATTCAAGCACTTTTCTTTGCACTCCTCTAGGCCAATTGTCTCATCTAGCCAAGTGTGTGTAGTTTCAGGCACTTTCAGTGCATGCAGAACAAGAAACCCATCAGTTTCTTCGCAGCTTGATGTTCGATTGGGGACACATCCTTGAGACCAGTCCGAGGCATTCCAACTTTCTGGTGACTTAGGCCTGAACCCTGGCAAACATCGGCAGAGCGGTGATTCAGTAATGCTGCATATACCATTGGGTCCACACTGGGCATACTGGTCACACAAGTCGATTGGCAATGATGTGGAAAGCTGCCATAGTTGTTCAGGTTCTGACCAACCAAAAAGCTGTTGACCACGTTGGCTTATTACTAATCTTGAGATTGGAGAATTATTGAGACTGTATGTATAGTAAATCTCATCCTTATCATAGATGAAATGGTGGATAAACACTCGCGGAGAACCGCTTGGATATAGGCCATTCCATGGTCCAGCTCCGTAGTATTTTTCATTTCCCTTCATCATATATGACTCCGGATAGTTACTTAGATTCATATAACCCCAAGATAAGTCACCTGGAGATGGATCATCAGGACTCTTCCAAGCTGTAAGAATCCTATTCAGATTGTTCTTCAGGTCCCAGCCTAATTTCATGTTTGGCAACAATGTATCCGTTGGGTAGTCAAAGCTTTGCCACAAGTAAGCTTCTGGGTCTGCTTCGTCTCTCACCAAGATTTCCAGAATCTAAGAGATAGGCCACTGGATTCTGTACTTTGTTTTGGGAGCTTGAATACCAAACAGGAGTGCCATTTTGAGTGAGGACAAGATTGCCTATGTTGTTTAATGTTAAGATGCCAGAAGAATCATTCACTGGATCGGGCCTGTTTGCAACCCAAACCACTGTACGGACAGGGAGATTCTTGTACCAAATTCCCAAGTATCGTTTAGTGGAATTTTCAGGACCGAAAAAGCCAAGTTCAAAGCTTCCATCAGAGGAAACTAAGGTCATGCCATCCCTTAAGGATTGAGTGTTGTTAATATAATCTAATGCTAAGCTGACTTTGAGGGAAGCGACAAGTATGACATGAACAATGAATATAGTGAAAGAAAGAATGTTAGTAGGCATTGGATTGGCCACTTTCTTTATCGGCTACTGATATGGTTAACTTAATGTTCCTTGCACAGGAAAGACCAGAGGCCATGAGACCCATGGAATGTTAACAATTCTGCTTGAGCGATTGTGCATACTTAGAATAGTCAAAATCATCTGTGTTGAATAAACAAGGGTTATGCTTCAGAGAATGGAATAAACAAAGGTTATGCCTGGCATCGGTAGAATAAGTCAAATTTAGACTAGTTTTTTTTTTAGGACTTTGTTTGACTAAAATCATTCTTATAAAATTGAATTTGTATTAATTTAATTTCTTATAAAAATTTGTATTAAATTGATTTAAAAAACTAATTTCACGTCAAATTTTAATTCTATTATATATGAGAGTAAATTATTAAATGACTGTATAAAGATATTATACAAAATGAATCTTATAAGAATTAAATTAATATATATTTTTAATAAAAAATAATTAATATAAATTCAATTTTATAGAAATTGAAACAGAATGTTACTCTTCCTAAATAGATAATCAAAGCTTGTTATGATGACCACTTCTAACAGTGAATGATAAAAAATCAGATTAATTGACCGCAGCCACTGTGAGGGAGGAAGTTCATAGTTGAGTCAATAAATGCCGCGAGAGGACCGGAAGTAAAGGTCAAGCAAGTTTGTCTCCACTTGTAAGAGACGAGGAAGGAAACTAGGAGTTGGGATATTAACTTAATTCCTATTTTCTATTCTTCTATCGAATATAATTTACTTAAAAATCTAAATCTTGATGATTGAAATATATAAATGGGAAAATATTTGACCCGTTAAAAGATGATAAAACAGAAGGAGCAAGCAATAGGTTGAACGCAATAGAGCCATTTGTAACCAGAGCGCGTTCTGACATAGTTCCCGGGAAAGATAATCGATAGAGTTGTGTAGAGAAATTGATGGGGTTTGGCGAGGGTGAATTGAATTTAAAAATTTTTGTAATAATTTTAAAAAATAAAAATGCTTTTATTTCCTTGTGAAAACCGAGACTTATTTTTGTGAATTACAAAACTATTTGTTGATAAACTTGTACAAGAGCCGTGTAATATTTTATCTAAAACAAAAGGATTAAAGATGAAGGAAATTTAAAATGCTTGCATAAAAATAAAATTGGGAAATATAAAAAAATACAAAAAAAGAAGAGACACGGAATAATTTTTATAAAAATTCAATGACTTAAAACGAATGTCTTTAAGTGTATTTCTCTTTCAAACTCTCTTGAGTTACCAAGTACTATTTGATATATTTTATTTGTTGTAAATAAGTTATAATCACTTATAATCACAATATTTTACCTCTTTATATTAATCATATTTATTTTTCTCACAAGAACTTTTTTCCTAAATTTAATCTCAAGGCTTATACAAACTATCAAAATTTTTCTTTAAAAAAAAAAACTTCATCTATCTCTTAATTTCTCGCTTTCAATTATAACAAATCAATTTCTCACAATCTTACTAAAAGATTTTGCAACAATCATTCAAACATTCAAAAGTATAAATTTGCAAGTAAAAGCACAACATGTTTGAAGAAAGAAATTGGCACATTGAAACTACAAGAGATTTAGCAAGATGATATGTAAGTGTAGGGTATGTTGTCTTCGAAAGAGTTTAAACCTATCTATAAATGAATGAATGGTTACATGTTTTCTAAGTCTACTTATCCTCCAAGTTGTCTTGATTTCTCCTACAAACTTAACTTTGATGATATAAGATTGCTTAGATAATTGGAGATCTAATTTAAAATCTTTTTCTCTCTTTTTAAAAAAATATTGGAATAACAACTTGCTTGCTATTTTGCCGGATATTACTATTGCTTCCTTTAGTTAAGAAGCATGACTTTCTCTTCAAATAGGTTTTCCGACTAGAATTTTCTTCAACTTTATCTACTCTTAAAATCAACAAACATTATTAAATAAAATCACATTTAAGAACCTATAGATAAAGGAATATTTAAATCCTATTGGCATTTCACTTTATAATATACCAATGGTTAATGAAATTTGAAAAAATTAACGACTATTGTATTTTGGCTAAAAGTAACCTTTCGATAAAATAAATTTTACTTTGTTTGTAAGTTTTTGTCATATTTCAAAATCAATAAAGTTGAGGGAAAATGTAAAAACACATAACATATGGGGAAATATAATATATGAAGCCATTTTTGGATTTACCCATGATGGCCCAAAATTTTATGAGATACTTGATAGGTTTCTATTTCTCAAACCATATTTTTGTACCCAAGATATACAAGTTAGGTCTCTAAAATATATACAATAAGTACAATGATTCCAACTTCTATTTTGGGGCCAAATTAAATATAAAATAATTTAATAAACAATTCTATTAGAGACATAATAGAGGGAGTCATGCCCACGCACAACCAATAATAACTTTTAAAAACTCAATTAATAATTATTATAAACTTAGATAATAACTTTTCTAAATTTAGATGATAACTTCATAATAAAAGTTTTAAAATATTTCTTACTTCTTATTAATAAAAATTATTATCTAAATTTAGGAGGGCTACTGTCAAGCGTGTACGAATGTAGCTCTACCCGGTGTATTTTTTATTTATAAAATAAGGTCCTAAAAATATTTAAATTCAATTTTCTCGTTTAATTCTTCAAAAATATTACACATCAAAAGTTATGTTGCTCATGATTTGTGAATATAATTACGAAAATGGAGAAAGCTTAACCAAAATGGAAGCAATGGTGGTAGCAAATAGCAATTAGCAACTAGATGACATCTTTTGCCCAGATTCAACCCTTTCATATGGCTGAAGTTGAACAGAAAAGAAAGAAAAAGAAAAGAAAATTAATTTGCTTCTTCATTATTTACTCCCATAAAATATTTGTTTAAATAAACTTCATTTCAGCCAATTACTGTACTAAAGGCAAAGCTGTTTTCATTCATATGAATGCATGTAATCTTAGGGGGTTAATAAATAACTTCTGATGATTACAAATTCATTGGATGATATATTTATAGCATGACGATAATCAAGATTTAATGATATGCACGTGAAGATTGGAAGACCCCTTTAGCATCCTAAGATTATTGTGTAAAACAGAGATTCAAAATCCTAAAGCTCAAAATTTGGCACAAATTATGTTTGATGATTTTGGAATGTTTAGGGGCTATTTTACAAGTGATAAAGTCCTCCAAAATCATGTTTTTATGACTTTGAAAATGTTATTTTATTATTAATATTCAAGGTTGCTTATTTGTAGGCTGATTTTTTCCTTCAATGTGCTTATTATCTCGTCCTTAGAAATTTCATGGAAATGATGAGACTAATGAGTAGAATAATATTCAAAGTCCACTATACATCAAATTTATTGCCAGCGGCCCCAGTATGAAGAAGAGTCGACGATTGTTGTCAGAAGACCACAATTAAGGTCAAGGGAGCGTGTCTCAACTTACTTGTTACTCCTTTCGTTCTTTTTAAATATCAGGTGCTATCTTGGAATTTATTTATTTATTTATTATTTTAGAAAATTATTATTATATTTATTATTTTCTTTCAAATATTATTCCTATTATTTTATGTATCAATTTATTTTTAATGAATGATATATTAATAAATTATAATTCTTCTTTTTAAAATTAAAATTATTTATTATTTTCCTTAATGTTTAAATTTATCAGAAATGGAGAGAACTCTAGTCCTCTTAACGTTCTTAACGTGAAGAAGGTGTTGGAATATCGATAAAATTCCTATTTTCTATTCTTTTATTAAATATAACACACTGGAAAATCTAAACCTTGATGATTTAAATATCTTAGTGGAAAATATTTGACTTGTTAACAAATAAAAGGACCCTGCAGTAGGGAAATCATACTATGTAACCGAACGGTACAACCATCACAGCTAGAATGTGTTCCAAGAGAGATTATGGAAAAGATAATAAGCAGTGTTTTACGGAGAAATATCGTACAAAAGAAATTTGGATAAATTTCATTTGATTCCCATGAGATTTGGGTACAAATCATTCACTAGCCTTCTATTTTAAAAAATTTCACAAACCTCCTTATCAATTAACAAACTCTTAGCTCCATTTGTGATATTGTTTTTGCCAATTTTGCCCTTCATGTGAACGGTTAGAAAAAAATTTGTTTATATAAATATTTGTTAATGTTTTATAAATTTATTTCAACTAGATAATTTTCAATTAAAAGGGATAATCTATTATAATATTTGTTATTATGTAAACATGTTATAAGCCATTTTAATATTTTTATGTATGTAGTAGTATCACCTAGTTAAATCAACAATTTTATAAACTTTGTGTAATATGTAATTTATTTAATTATTTAATTGCTTAACACAATCAACTAAATGTCATCTTAATTTTTCACCTAATCAATTTTATTAGGATCCAAATTTTTTAGTCTCATCGGATCAATAATATTAATGTCAGTTATAATCAGCACTATTAATATACAATGACACTCATTTTAGAAACTTTTCTTCATTATATTTCGGATTGAACCCAATATTTTATGTGTTCAATAATCATTTTTTTTGTCGGAAAGTATTTTCTATAGAAAAATGTCATTTATATATAAATTAATAATAAGATAATATGTCATTTATGTTGATGACTAAAAAAAATAATACCTAAAAGTTTAAAAATGGAGAAAAGCAAATTCTTTTTTGAAATAAGAAAAGTTACTTTCCTCAAACTCTTTACATTTAATATTAAATAAGTAAAATACTTTTTTTCATATTATCATTTTTATAAGTATATTTGTAGAAAATGTTTTTAAACGAAACAAACGGACCCCTATGTCTTGCCACTATTTTTCATACCAAAAGAATCAATATTAATAATAATTTCTATAATTAATTATAAGAAAACTCAATATGTCTAACAATAATATATTTGAAACTTTTGTATTTCCTAATAACGGAGATGTGAAAAAAAATTGAATGGAAATATATTTACTAAACTAGCCATTAGTGTATTTTTCCTTTTTAAAAAAAGAGTAATCTGTAAAGTTAATGTCTTTCATTTATCTCAAAGACAATTTTATAATTACATTAGTTTTATTTTTTAATTATTAGATAATATAAACATATTTATAAAAAGAATATTACACATTTGATTGGAATGAATTTATATTTAATTTGTAATGAAATATTAATATTTATTTTGAGCACTCATAAAAATGAAAGAATTTAAATTTGATGTACTGTTGATATAAATTAACTTTTATTTACTTATGTGTTGACATATACTAATAAAAATGATTAAAACTTCATTGTTACTATTAAAAATTATTAATTCTTATTACTTTTTTAATAATATACCTTTTTTCATTTATTGATATTATGAAATATTTTATAATATATTTAAACTCAAAATGAAATTATATTTTGCATTACTATGAAATTTATTTTAAATTTAGGGTTATCAATTACACTAAAATATAAAGTTAATAGAAAATACAAAAGTTTCAAATATATTATTGCTAGCAATAATGAGTTTCTTTGTAATTAATTTTAGAAATTATAATTAACATTGATCCTTTTAGCATGAAAAATGGTAACAAGATATTTAATGCATACACATAAAATATTAAATTCAAACCAAGATATAATGGAGAAAAGCCCTTAAATTAACTTAAGTGCCACTTTATACTATTTGATTATAACTAAAATTAATATTTTTTGTTTGATGGGACTAAAGAATTTAGATGACAATAAATTTGATTAGGTGAAAAATTAAGATGGTATTTAATTAATTATGTCAAGGAATTAAATAAAAGTTAAATAAATTACATGTTAAAGAGAGTTTTTAAAATTATTGATTTTAATGGGTTGATACTACAATATATATAAAAATATTAAAATGAATTATAACATATTTATATAATAAAAATATTATAATAGATTATCCTTTTTAATAGACAATTATCTAGTTGAAATAAACTTATAAAACATTAACAAATATTTACACCAAGAAATTATCTCATAACAATTTGTAACAATTTACATAAAAGGAAAAATTGACAAAACAAATTGTTACAAAATAGCATTAGAGTTTATTAGGGACGATAAGGGAGGTTTTCGAAATTTTTTAAAATAAAAAGGTAATAAATGATTTTCATCCAAACCTCAAGGGAGGTAGATAAAATTTACCTAAGAAGTTATGTTACTAAAGATTTGTGAATTTCATTTACAAGCAAGGAAAAGGCCTAACCAAAATGAAAGTAATAGTGGTAATGACTAGATGACTGTAGACCATTTTCACAAAAACATAACATGTGAAATCATTAATTTTTATCGTGCTTCCAATAAGGTAATGGTTGTCTCATTGGATGCATCAGATTGGACTAGAGTTAAGGAAGGATTTACCTAAAATGAATCAACTTTGGCTAGAAAGAAACTTGGCTATTTAGGCTTAGCTAATTGAATCTCACTTTCCAACATCAGAATCACTGATGACCTTATAGGCCTGTCATCCGAATGATGTTGCACGCCAAAAAGACTAATATAGATGCAACACAATACTTTTGAAATAATGCAGGACTCCCGTATGTTTTTGTTTATTAGTTCTAGAGCTCTATCTTGCTTCCATAATGTCCATGCCTAAAAGAGCAAGTAGTTGTTAGTTACATTTTGGTTTGATAAAGATGGTTCAAAAACTTATATGCTTACATGGCCAATGAGATTTAGGGTTTGGTCTACATGATAAAAAACCCCTTGTTTTATCAACTAGTTATAATCTCCAACATCAAAATATCAAAGCTAAAAACATCATATTTTATTAAAAAAATTCATTAGTGGCATATTCCGATATCATATAATCACTGTAAAAAATTATTAAAGTAATTAAAAATTAGTGTGAAACACAATAAAACATTTAGAATTTCAATTGCATTACATTTACTATGCCTCTATTACCCTGTTTGTGTTTCCTTTAATTTGACTTGTTCCAAAACCTTTAGCTATTCCAAAATTTGATATTTTTAGGTTTAAATTATCATATAACGAAACATTATTTATTTTAAAATCTTTATAAATAGCTTTTAATTTTTGTGTTAAAAATTAAGAAGGCCTTAAGCTATTCAAGGATTATTTGGAAGCGCTTAGGCCAATCTAACACTATATTTTTGTTACCATCTGTTCCACATGCAAGAAATCAATTTTCAAAGTTAGTTTCAAAAGATCAAGTGCTAGATAGGTACACTACAATCACTATATAAGCCTGTCCATACCAAAGATGAAAATGTCTAAGCTACTATTGGACATATATTCATAAATCAGCATTTTATCATCTCCATCAATGCAACAATTGAGTAACTTTATAAGATTTTGGTATTGAAGCTTTGCAATCAATTTGATTTCATTCTTAAACTCAACTATTCCTTATCTTGAGTTTTTAGAAAGCCTTTTCATAGCTATTTCTTGTTTATATGCTAATCTCCCATGGATATTCATAGTAGTAAGTAAATCGAAACACTCTTTATGGCATTACAGTTAATTAGTATATCTTTATATTAGTTTTTATCCTAAAATTGAAAGAATTAATTATGTTATATACAAGTCCACCTTGTCCTATCTTGTTCATCATCAAGAAAGTTATTAATGGCAATAGCAATTGTTGAAAAATCAAGCAATGGGATGTCTATGTTATCCTTAGTTTCCTCATTCTTTTAATCTCCTTCTACACTTATTGATTTCTATAGCAAAATAGAACAAATTCTTTCATTACAAATGGAATAGAAAACCCAATAGGATGGAACAAAAAAATGCCCAATGGAGAGCTCAGTTCAAAACACAATCTAGTCTAAAACTAGGAGAGGATTCTAGAACTCTCTAGGCTAAAGTAGAAAGTAGATATTTGTAAAGAAATTTTAGATTTTTAATAAAGATATATTTTCTCATTAATAGGAAGATATTTTTTAAGATGAGTTTACCTTTGTAAATAGTTATAAATACCCAAAAGAATTATAATTTAGTATCATTAAGTAAATAAGAAATGCTTTTTCCAATTGTAAAGTTTCTTTCTTCTTTCTTCTCCAATTTGGCTCCTGAGCCATCTTGGCATTAGAGTTAGTTTTTCCAATTCCTTATACAAGTGTTTAAGTTAGAGGTGGTTAGAATTCTCACTGATTCTGTAGTTCTACAACTGCCAGCCTCGAAACCCCTTTTTCCAGTTAGTTTCTCAGCAAAACAACACTGTACATAGGTTTGGAGTGGCCCAAAATGCCAGACTGCAAAGTTTCATGGCAATTAGAGTAGCCATACGCCTTCGTCAGAGTCCTATGCATTGATCACTCATGCCACGCACCACATGCCACATGCCTTTGATTGAGGTAGAAGATAACCACATCAGTGCCACTTCATCCATTACACGGGTGACACGTGTCAGAAGACACTACATTAGCATATCCAATTAACTCATCTGACATCAACTGAGGAGTCAATGATCTGGTGCACAATTAGAGCCATGTTAGCCACTACAATTACATCAAGTGTTTGGTGAGCTACGTCATTAACCTAATTAGCATAATTTTTTAAAATTTCATAATTACACCTCTAATTCCCCATATTTTTACTTTAACCCCCACTTTTTCCTAAAATCACATAAAGTACCAAATTGTCCATAAATTTTATTTCGACCTCAAACTTTCCCAAAAATTTCTCTTAGACCCATATTTTTTCTTAATTTACTAAAACATTCTAAACGTCACCAAATTTAATTTTGATCCCAAACTTTGCTTGATTATTACTAATAACCCTAAAACTTTTCAAAAACTTTACTTTGACCCTATAACCTATCATAAATTACCAAAATGCCACTAGGAAGACAAAACGAAAGAAATGCCCAAGAGATTAAGATGGAAGGAATGCAAAGAAAAATTTAACAATTGCAGGAAATTGTTAATGTCCAACAAGCCTTGTTGAATCACCAAAGAAATTCAGAAAATGACTCTGACAGTAGCTCCTCCTCATCAACAAGAAGCTATCGAGCCTAAAACCAGACAACTCAAAAGAATGGCATTAAAATAGATATTCCAAATCTCGAAGAAAGGCTCCATCTAGATGAATTTATCGACTGGCTTCAAATAATTGAAAAAGTATTTGAATTAAAAGACATACCGAATAAGCAAAAAGTTAAAATTATTGCTTTCAAGTTGAAGAAACATGCCTCTATTTGGTGGAAAAATTTAAAGAAGAAATAAGAAAGTAAAGGACAAAGAAAGATTAGGACATGGGAGAAAATGTGATAAGAACACATAAGTTTTTACTTAATTATTATTATCAAGATAACTTTATCCAATTATAGAATCTTTGCCAAAAATCCCTATCTGTGGAGGAATACACTAAAGAATTTGAGAAATTTATGATGAAGTGCAATATCCAAAAGAAGGAAGAGCAAATTATTGCTTGCTAACTTGAAGGTCTGAACTTCAAAATTGCCTAATTAGTCTAACTTCAATAATACCAGACCTTGGATGATGTCATTTAACTTCCCATCCAAATTGAGAAATAGCTACCTAAAAAATCTATACTCTAATCTTCCTCTTCAAAAAACCTTACCAATGCCAATGAAACTCAAGCCCTACAATCTAGTACTTTAAATAAAACCTCACCTAAGCCCACCAAAGAAGCTAACCTTAAACTGCCTATTCAACATAGATTATCTAAATGCTTTAAATGTTAAGGATTTAACCATATTGCATTAGATTTTCTAAATTGAAAAATCATCACTATCATAGAAGAAATTCAAGAAGTATTGGAAGAAGAAGAGTTTAAGCAGACACAAGATGAATCCATTAAATCACCTGTGTTTGACGAAGAACTCATCCCTACTGATCATGGGAAATCACTGATGACTAGATGAAGCTTGCACATCATAGCTAATAAGGAAGAATTATGGCTAAGGCACAACATTTTTCACACTAGATGCACAGCCCAAGATAAATTCTATGATATCATCATAGATAATGGAAGCTATGAGAATGTCATATCGAGATACATGGTGGAAAAGCTCAAATTACCTACTCAGAAGCATTCAGACCCTTATAAATGCAATGGTTTAACAAAGATAATGAGGTAAAAGTTACAAAATATTGCTTTATTTCCTTTTCAATTAGTAAAAAGTACCAAGATAAGGTATGTTGTGATGTCATTCCTATGGAAGCTTATCACCTCTTCTTAGGAAAACCTTAACAATATGATCATTGTGTTATATACAATAGTTATGCAAATATCTATTCTTTTGAAAAAGATAGAATAAGGATCAAATTAGCCCCACTACCACTTGAAAAATTCAATTGGGCTAGAAGTGAAGCCAAACCGCTAGTATTTTTAATATCTAAAGCTAGAAATCTAGATGTTGTAGCAGATATTGTTAATTGAAAAAATACTATGTTTTCCGTTGGAAGATGCCCATTCGAAGTAGTGTATGGTACTTATTCCTTCAGCTCACTTGATTTAGCATCATCTCCTACCAACCATCAGTATAATGCAAATATAGAGTAAAAAGCAAAGAAGTTTCATGAAAAAGTTCGTGCAAGAATTCAAAATTAGAATTCAAAATATAAAGCCTAGTGAGACAAACATCGATGGTAGCATACTTTCAAAGAAGGAAACTTAGTATGAATACACTTGTGGAAAGAAAGGTTTCTAAATCAACCTAATGTCAAGTTATTTCTAAAAGCAAACGGACCATTCCAAGTTATTCAGAAGATCAATAACAATGCCTACAAGATAGAGCTACCAAGCTCTTACAACATCTCTACTACTTTCAACGTTGTTATTCTTTCACCATACTACAGAGACAACAACTAAATTCGAAGGCAAGTATCGTCTAACTCGAGGAGAATGAAATAGAAAATCCAATGGTATAGAATAAGAAAAAAAGTCTAATGGAGAGCCTAGTCCAAAACACAGTTTAATCCAGAATTAGGAAAGTATTCTAAAACTCTCTAAGCTAAGGTAGAAAGTGGATATTTTTAAAAAATATATTTAGATTTTTAATAAGGAGATATTTTCTCATTAATATGGAAATATTTTTTAGGAAGATTTTACCCTTATAAACAATTATAAATATCCAAGAGAATTATAGTTTAGCATCATTAAGTGAATAAGAAATCCTTCTTCCAATTGAAGAATTTCTCTCTCTTTTTTCTCCGATTTGGCTTCTGAGCCAACAAAGATGATGCACATGGTAATTTAGTCAATTTAATGTCCTTGTTTCATTCTACTTTAAAAAAATAATTACAATGAGCTTGATTAGGAACTAAACAGGAATTCTCTTGCTTTGTTAGGCTCCATTCAATTTTTGAAAGATACTTTTTATAAGAAAATCTCATTTTCTTGTTTATATACTAAGGAGTACCATAGGTTTTTTTTACCTTATAAATTAAAAAAAAAATGATCTTTAAAGTTATAGTAAAAAAAGGAAATAACTTTTTCTTTAAAAAAGAAGAATTTATCTTATACTAAATTTATTATATTTAATATTAAATATATCAATCATTTTCTATCATTTTAATAATTTATAATTATATTTCTATAGAAAATATTTTTCATCAAAACAAACGGGATTTATATTACTAACATTGTGTGCGAATGATTGTTTACTATTTCTAAAATGATTACCAACATTACTACTTATAAATCAGCAAAATCAAGATAATTTCTTGATCCATCAAGCAAAAAATTTCAGAACTAAACTTACCGGTCATGTTCCTCCGAACTTTGCAGATATAACAAAAACCAAAGAAAATCAACCCAAAAATGACTGGCACAGTGGTAGCAACTTCTATTGTCAACTTCTTGCTGTGCAGCCCGCTCCCATGTTGTGACTCTTCATATTTGACTTTTGTCATAAAAGAAATAAAAAAAGAAAACAGTGATTAAATTCTATCTCAATGGAGAAGCTTGAGTGTTCCAAGATAGACCTTGATGACTAGACACACCCAAAAAAATTGATTCAAAAAATATAGTCCCTACCTAATTCTGAAGCAGCCAGTCGGATATATAGTTCCTGCCCACCAACAGTAAATTGTTTGATATCAATTAGGTCCCCAAACCACATTACACATCCACTACCTCCTGCCCTTATATCTGAATTTCCATGAGCAGTACAGGAACAGTTATTCAAGCACTTTTTTCTGCACTCCTGTAGTCCAATTGTCTCATCTAGCCAACAACGCAACCAGTTTGACAAATCCATCCGTGTGTTTTTCCTCACAATTTGATATTGTATTGCGGACACATCCTTTGGACCAGTTCATAGAATTCCAATTTTCTGGTGACTTAGGCCTGAACCCTTGTATACATTGGCAGGCCGGTGATTGAGAAATGCTACATTGGCTCCGCACAGGACATAGTTATCACATGTCTGTTGGCATCACGAAGTGAAGATCCCAAATTTTGTCGGGTTCTAAGTTCTGACCAACTAAAAAGGCATTAAAGACCCCGGTTTTGGCTTGGGCTTGTCAGTAATCTTGAGATTGGAGAATCAAGGCTGTATGTATCGTAAATCTCATCCTTATCTGAGATGACATGGTGAATAAGGACTCGGGGAGACCACTTGGATATAGGCCATTCCACGGTCCAGCTGTGGAGTATTTTTCATTTCCCTTGGATAGTTACTAAGAAACCAATAACCCCAAGAAAAGTCACCCGGCGATGGATCATCAGAACTCTTCAAGTTGTTAGAATCCTATTCAGATTATTTTTGAGGTCCCATCCCAATTTCATTCCAGGCAACAATGTATCAGTTGGATAGTCAAAACTTTGCCACAAGTAGGCTTCTGGGTTTGCTTCTTCCACGTCTCGCACCACAAGGATTCCAGAATCCAATACATTGGCCACAATCACAAGATCATTCTTGGCTTGTTTAGGTGAGGTTGTATTTGAATACCAGATAACTTTATCACTATGACTGAGGACAAGATTGCCTGTGCTGTCTATTGTTAAGATGGCAGAGGAATCATTCACTGGATTGCGCTTGTTTGCAACCCAAACCACTGTCTGGATAGGGAGATTCTTGTACCAAATTCCCAAGTACCGTTCCTGGGATTTTCCAGGGCTGAAAAAGCCAAGTTCAAAGCTTCCACCTGGGGAAACTAAAGTCATGCCATCACTTAAGGACAGAGTGTTGTTAAGATAATCCAATGCTAAGGTGACTTTGAGGGAAGGGACAAATAGTACATAAACAGTGATAACAATGAAAGAAAGAATGGTGGTGGCCATTGGATTTGCCACTTTCTCTTCGGCTACCGATATCGATTAGCCTAATGTTCCTTACACAGGAAGAGAGAGAGGCCATGGAGCACATGTTACGCTAACAATCCTGGCTGTACAGTTGTGCCTACTTGGAATAGTCCAAATTAGCTATCTCTGATATCATGCTCAGACAGAAAATGCAATAAATTTAGTAGTAAACACGCCGCATGTATAGAATAATTCAAATTTAGATTTTAGTTTTCCTGCAACACTCGCTTTAGTTTAGATGCACCATCAAAGCCTCATATCTTGTCCTTAGAAATTTATGTAATATATAGCAATGATAACTATTGAATGGATTAATATTAAAAGTCAATGAAGAGTCAGATTAATTGCCAGCAGCCGCCATGAGGAAGAAAGACTAGAAAGCCCATAGTTGAATCAATGATTGCCGTGAAAAGAATGCCATTAAGGTCAAGGAAGTTTGTTTCCACTTGCTGGTTACTTCATTCCTCGTAAGATGAGGAAGTTGTTGGGATATTGACTCGCTTCCTATTTTATATTCCTTAACTAAATATTATTTACTTGAAAATCTAAATCTTGATGGTTGAAATATCTAAATGGGCAAATATTTGACCGGTTATAAGATGATAAAATAGAGGTGCCTTACAAGAGGCAAATATATACATAGTTGAACGCCATACAAACATCGTAACCAGAGTGTGTTCCAACATAGTTTTTGGAAAAGACAATCAGTAGAGTTGTATGGAGAAATATTCTACATTAGATTAGATTAGAAGTCATGTTCCTAATAATTTGTAAATATAATTACAACAATGGGGAAAGCCTCTCCAAAATGGAAGCAATGGTGATGGCAAGTAGCAACTAGATGACTGTTTTGCCCATATTCGACCCGTTCATATAGCTGAAGTTGAACAGAAAATAAAGGAAGAAAAAGGAAAGAAAATTAACTTGATGATTCATTATTTTGCTCCTATATAAAATCTTTGTTAAATTTTACTCCATTTCAGCTAGAATGTACCAAAAAAACAAAGATATAGAAAGAACAATCTTTAGTTCCGAAAAAATACATTTCATAATATGCATACATTAGTGCAACAAGTCCAGAATATATGCTTTGAATTATCAACGAGCATCTAATTGTGTAATAGTCATCTCATTGGTTGATACAAATTCACGCTGACTTGAGCAGGAAGTTATTTCAAATGAATCCTTCGTTACAAAGAAACCAGGTTGTTTAGGCCGAGGCAATTCAGTCTCACTTCCTAGCATTAGAACTACCAAAGACATGTTAGGCCTGTCCTCTGGATGTTGTTGCACACATAGCAGACTAACATGGAGGCAACGCAATACTTCTGCTAAATTGCATGATTCCTCTATGTTCTGGTCTATGAGTTCTAATGCCCTCCCTTCTTTCCACAGACTCCATGCCTAAAAAAAGAACAAATAGTCACATTTTAATTTGGTAAACATGTTGCACATATTGATAATGTACCTGTAGAACTTACGCGGCTAATAAGATTATGTGTCTGGTCTGCATGGTGGAAGCCTCTATTTCTTTTGCCTGATATAATCTCGAATAGCAAAATACCAAAACTGAAAACATCGGATTTCACTGAGAATAGACCATCAGCCGCATATTCTGGTGCCATATATCCACTACAAGAAATCATTTAGAACAAAAATCATTTAAAATATAAAATTCAGTATGAAATTTGATGGTTTGTTAGTAAGACACTCACTAAGTTCCAACTACTTTGTTTGTATTTCCTTCAATTTGATCTCCTCCGAAAATTCTAGCCATTCCAAAATCTGATATTTTTGGGTTCAAATTAGCATCAAGTAACACATTACTTGCTTTGAGATCTCTATGAATAATCCTCAATCTTGAATCTTGATGAAGATATAAAAGACCTCGAGCAATCCCACAAATGATTTGGTAGCGCTTAAGCCAATAGAGCACTTTACTTTTGACAGGATCTGTTCAATCCAACAAATCAAATTATCTAAATCAATTCTTTGGTGCTCTCAGAAGTTCAAATGTCATTAATTATTAGGTTCCTTGAACCTTTAAGTTAGCATATACAAATACAAGTTATGCCAGTTTATTAGGAATATCCATACCAAAAATGAAGGTGTCTAAACTGCTGTTTGGCATGTACTCATAAACCAGCATTTTCTCTTGTTCCTGAATGCAACAACCAAGAAGCTTCACAAGATTTCGGTGCTGAAGTTGTGCGATCAATTTGACTTCGTTTTTAAACTCTATCATTCCTTGTCCTGAACTTTTTGAAAGCCTCTTCACAGCAATTTCTTGTCCATGTTCTAGTCTTCCCTGCATATTTGTAAGAAGATAAATACACGAAGCAATTATAATTCTTCTTTATTTTTTTCCCAATACTCTAAAATTTGAATTACCTTGTATACAGGCCCAAAACCACCTTCCCCAATCTTATTCTTTATGGAGAAGTTATTAGTGGCAGTAGCTATTGTTGATAGGTCAAACACTGGGAGATCTAGATCATCTTCATGTCCTCCACTGTTTCCATCTTCTTTGTTTTTTGATCTCTCTGGTAAATTGGAAAAGAAGCTCCGGCTTTTCAAAGAATGAGGAATAACTGAATATGATGGATAAAGAAAAATATATATATTAGAATAACAAGACATATATATCTCAATATCTTTATTTTCATCACCTTGAAAGTTAAAATTCTGGACTATGCTGTCAAAAACCAGATCCCCATATTGTGTTAAAAAGCCATCGAGTTACAGAGATGTTAATGTGTGTGCAAGTAGGTGTCTAACGTTACTGCAAATATACCCCTATCAACGAAAAATGATAGATTCTTTTAACCTCTTCGTGTATTAAGTAGATCCTGATTTTTCTTTTTATTTCTTCAGTAAATTTCACCGTATGAGCTTCAACCAAGTGATTTTTCACTCGGGATCCATTTATCCAGCATTTGGTTTGAAAAGATAAAATGAATTTCGACGAGAAATAGATACAAATATTTCTTTTTTTAAAAAAAAAAAACCGTAGGTCACAGTTAAAAAAAGTAGCGGATCCTTAAATAAAAATTGTGTCTTTATTTCTTTGAAAATGATAAAAAGAAAAGAGAAGATCTAGATCCATCTTATTTTTGCTTTGTTGGCAGCATCTAATGCTGCCTAAAGTCTTCCTCGTTGATTTAATTTGTTGGAGGTAAGGTTCAAGTTATTTTGGTTTCTTGCTCATCATAGGCTTCTCTTTTACAATAAGAACGATTCGGGGAAGTCTGATAGATTATCATTGCGATTGAACACAATTAGATTACTTCGATATTTGCTTTTGTTTTTTTCTTTTTGGTGTCTTTTGAGCTGGCAAAGTTTCTACTAAACTAATAATTTCAATTGTAGTCAAATATTCCTGCTTAGACCTGTGCTTGCAATGGTATTTTCAATTTTGACAATCATCACCTTTCTATAGAGAAACATACTACATTAAAACCTTGAAAATGAGAGCGAGTTTACCGGTCCTCTTTCTGCGGACTTTGTGGATATAACAGCATCCCACTAAAAGCAACCCAAAAATTGCAGCCATGATGGTAGTAACTATGACAGTCAACCTCCTCTTGCCTCCATTTTGTGACTCTATATGATTGAATTTGTCCAAACAAAATAAACTATGGTTAAACCACAGAAGGCTTAATTTTTTTTTTTTAAGGGAAAAAAGAAGTCAATACAGGCTAATCTGAAAATTTTCAAGTCCGTACCTAATTCCGAAGCAGCCATTCGAACATAAAGATCTTGCCCGCCAGCTGCAAACTTTCTGATGTCAATTAGATCACCAAACCACAGGACGCACCCACTTCCCTGCCCTGTTATATCTGAATTTGCATAGGCCATACAAGAACAATTTTTCAAGCACTTCTCTCTGCATTGTTCCAGATTCATTGTCGTATCCAGCCAAGTATGTGTAGTATCAGGCAATTTCAAGCCAACCATTTTGGCAAACCCATCCTCCTGTTGTTCCTCGCAGCCTAGCGGTTTTTTCCGGACACATCCTGCAGACCAGTCCATGGCGTTCCAATTTTGCGGTAACTTGGGCCGGAACCCTTCCAAACAATCACAAACCGGTGAATCAGTTATCATACAATTCCCATTGGCTCCACACAGAGCATAAGTATCGCAGTAGTCTTGTGGCACTGTTGAATAAATCTTCCAGCTTTTAGTATCTTCCGTCCATACGTAGCGCCGCCGCACATAATTAGTTTGGTCCATAACTAACCTTGAGATCACAGAATTACTCTTCAGGGTGAAAGTGTAATAGACCTCATCCTGAGTGTGGATAAAAGTGTAATTGAACAAGGGGTTTGGCTTTAGTTCTGGGGAGCCACTAAAGCCCAGGCCGTTCCATGGTCCGGTCCGGAAGTGCTTATCCATTCCTATCATCATATAAAAATCAGGATAATCATTGAGCTTTATGGTGAAATAGAAGTCTCCCGGAGCTGGATCATCCTGGCTCTTCCAGGCCGTGAAACGCCTGTTGATATTGTGTTTTAGGTCCCATCCGAACTTCATTCCGGGCAACATAGTATCAGATGGATAATCAAAGCTTTGCCACAAATAGGCTTCTGGATCTGCTTCATTCTCATCTCTTACCACAAGATTTCCTGAATCCAGGAGCTGTACCACTGGATTCTGAGCCTGTTTCAGCAAGCTTGTGTACCAAACAACTGTATTATTCTGGCTCAGAACAAGATGGCCAGTGCTGTTTAGTGTTAAACTGCCGGAGGAATCATTGATTGGAGTGAGCCCATTTGCAACCCAAACCACTGTCTGGATAGGGATATCCTTGTACCAAATTCCCAAGTAACGGTTTTTGGAGGTTCCGGGACTGAAGAAACCAAGTTCAAAATTTCCACCCTGGGAAACAAAGGTCGTGCCATCCCTAATGGACAGGGACCGAGCAGGGGAATCAACTGCTAAGGAAATTCCAAAAGAAAGAAGAACAATCAAACAAGCAATGGCTTTAATGGAAGAAAGAACATCCATCAAAATCTAGATATCAAGTCACTCTTTTTGTTTGGCTACAAATACTGATGATGGAGCTGATGCTTCCTAAATTCCTGATAGATAATGAACAGAGATTGGGATTTGCTAGACAAGACTATCTATGCAGTTGATGGATCTGCGATGGAAAATGAAGTTAGCTTTAGTGTAATATGGGAGTGGATTCTTACATATCAAAGTTGAAAAGAAAAAAATACTATTCTTGAATTGAAAATGGTTCACCCTTGTCTCTATCCATCCGTCTAAAAATTGAATATTACTAAATCTTCTGGAAGATTGATATTAGCCTGCACCACTAAGCTCAATAAATTGCTTCACATCACAATCTGGGAATTTTTTATTCAATTTTTGGTGAAAATGTCAGACTTTCCAGCAAATATCTCATCTGCTAAGAATTTATTACCAGTAAATTGAAGGCCTAACATATTTTCCAATTGCGATGTGAAAGTTACTTTTTGAGTTGAAACATAATTTTCGAATGCCCCTTTGCAGCTATTCAGACAAAGTCAAAAAAGTAATCTAAAACACAGTTTTCTCGCTACGTGAAACTTGTCATACCATTGGCTTGTCAATCTCAAGCTAACCTTGTTCCCACGGAGAATTTCTATTGTTTTTAAGAAAATTTCAAATATTTACATATAATGAAAAGAAGCTTATATTATTTATCTACTCATAATTAAAAAATCATACATGATATTATAATAGTTGAGAAAATAACTTTCAATTTTTTTATTTATTTTGTTAAAAGACACCATTCATAAAAAATTCCTCATTAGCTTGTGATTATAGATCGTTACAAAACTACAAAATCATAAAAAATATTGCAGAGACTAACATCCACTTCTTTTGAGCATAAGTCGTTTTCTTTGGGTTTTTTTATTATCGTATATTAATTTATTAATTCCAAAACATATAAATTGCATAAAATCTTTTATTTTTACAAAGCAAATAAGATTTTTTGTTAAAGATATTTTCTTCCAAAATAAACAAAGTTAAGACTTTATTTGTTTCAATATTTTTTTTAAATATAGTTATAAAATATTAAAATAAAAGAAAGTATTTTATTTATTTAATATTAAATATAAAAAAATTAAAAAATATATATTTAAAAAATATTTTTCTACGTTATCATATTCTTAAGTATATTTTTTAATTTTCGTTATAAATAATATATTATTTTTTTATTAATATAAATATAAATAATATTTTTTATAAAAATACTTTTCAATTATACAAAGAAGCTAAATCCTATAATACTACTGTTCATGAGTTTTACATTGGCAATGAACAAGTGCATGAAAAGAGAAGTGAGCCCATGTGCAAAAGGAGAATATGAGCTTGTGATCATTTTGCGAGGCAACAAAATATCAGAACTGATTGTTTTAAGGATGAAGGAGGGGTCACTTGTATCGCGAAACGCTACCAACACGTGTTCACTTCATTCCGTCACGGATGGATAGTTGTTCCACTGAATTTGGGTCCTTAGGTATGTCCAGAAACTGAACGAACTCTTACAATGAGCAATTGATAAATGTCTTTCTGGTCAACCACGCAACCAATTTGTCCAATCAAGGTATACCAGCTAATTTGGCAGACGGTGAAGAAAATTAAAGAGGCTGGTGGAAAAAGGGACGCTATTAAAAACATGAGGGATCCTCTTCTCGTGATCATGGCCGTTGGTGGCATCCAACAGCCACCAACGTGCCACAGCACCAGTCGTATAATTGTTCTGAAGCATGTGCCACTCCTCTGCAGTCTGCATTTTTCTGAAAACCTTCTGCCAACTCCATTTCTAGCCTCCAGGCTTCATAGTCTTCTTGACCATTCCCCAACTATAATAGAAAATCGAGACAGACAGAGAAAAGGAAAAAAAAAAATTTCTGCCCAAAACTCCCACTTCGTAAAATTTTTCCTAAAAGAAATTATGGTCAAGTTTAAAAACATCAAAATAAAATGTGGATGTTTTCTCTCTGATCTCCTTTGCAAAGCCTGCCAATATCTTGTCCTGTTGCTGTAATGGAAGTTATGTCCAATGAGAACAATAACATTAACAAGCAAAGTAATAAATTAAGTTATTCCCAAAGCTTTTTTCTCTCAATGCTTTCTCTCTTATTTGTCCCCATAACTCGTCCACCTAGTTTTCTTCTCCTTTTTCTGAAATAGTCTATTTCTGGGTTCAAACAATATTTTTTTATTCATATAATTCGATTTCATCGAATCTGACCTCACATAATTTTGGTGGTTTTGATGAAATTTCACAATTTGCTTTTTTGCATTCATTGGTTCTTGATAGTGAGAAGGGAGAGCTTGTGAGACGGACTGTGTTTCAAAACATGATACGCTGTGTGAGACATATTATTTAATCTGATACAAAATTTAAAATAAATTATAAGATTGGGTGATGTGGCATGTTGGTGGCCACTGGATGCTACCAATGGCCACGATCACGAGAAAAGGATCACCTCATACTTTCAGGAACATGAGAGGATCTATTTCCTAGAAAAAGGAGGAAAATAAGTATTTCTAAAAATAATTTTTTATTTTTAAAAATAGAACAATTTATTTTTGAAATTTTTTTTCAAAAATTATAATTTCAAATATATAATTTAAAAATAAAAAATAAAAATAATTTTTAATTATTTTTAAATTTTATTTTTTATTTTAAATATTAATTTTATAATTAAATAAAATATTTTTATTTACAATACCAATCATTTTTTATTTGTTATTTTTATTTAATTTAAATATAATTTTAAAAAATAAATTTTAAAAATATATAAATAAAAATATATTAAAACACATCTAATTTCTCCTTTACCGTGTGTTTGTAATGCACAAAGTCTTGATTAAATAGTGAAAAGCCTCTTTGAATCATCATCAATGGATATCAAGAAAGACTTGACAATTGGATAAACACTTGGCAGATTTACATCTTAGGAAATTGAATTGATCTACTACAAATCAAAAGCCACCGCGACTTCATTAATTTGCAGTGGTAAATATGTTTACAGAAACATACAACTTCATTAATTTGCAGTTCTATTCAATTACAAGCTGCATCCCAAGCATGTTTGGAAGAAAAAAATGCAGTGCACTGCGAGACTACTTATTCTTGATTCAGTGCAATGTATCCTCTGCATACGTTAAAGAAATTAGATCAAGAATGGGAAAAACAATCACAGGGCCACGTCAAGAATTGAAAATTTGATTACAAGATCACATTCATCATCTGCTAATATGCAAAACAAGCCCTTATATTTCAATCGAGCAACATCAAATATATATAGGATAAGATTTGAGACCTCTTTTTAGTGATTAAACTGAATCACCCATCCATTATAAAAAATTTAGAAACAAAAACTCACAAAATAAAATATTCACAAAGCTTAAGTATCCAAATAGGATTGAATCATAATATGATTACTAATTTGAACCTAACCAAATATTCTACATTATTTTTGTATTTGTTAATCCAAGGTTTTAATACATTCACTACCATGTTGAGATAATCAAGGTGATAAAGAATCAAACAATCATAGTATTTGATGAGCTCTATTCATCTCTGTTGTCTCAAATTTAGATCTTTCTTCTTAAAAATATATTTCAACATCTTATGATCATGAAGTTTTCACAAGTTTTATGTATAAGTAATACATTCAAATCTCCAAAGCAAAAATCAGTACCATCATCTCCAAGTCATAGGTAAGGTAATTATGCTTATGCCTCTTTAGTTGCTAAGAGGAATACATTATCACCTTGTTTTGTTGCATTAAAACACATTCAAAACTAATTTTAGAGGCATTATAGTACATTATATACCTTCCTATGCCTAAGGGTAATGCTAATATTGGTGCAAATGTCAAACACCACTTTAACTTCTAGAAGCTGATTTCACATGCATATGACCACTTAAACTTAATCCTTTTCTGTGTTAACTTAGTTAATGGTTGTAGATATTTTTAATAAATCTCTTGTAAAATCCTATCAACCTAAGAAAGTATCAAATTTCTATTACAAATGTAGGCTTTAGCCAATTTTTTTATAACTTTTACCTTTTAAGCATCCCCCAAACTCCTTTTAAGATACCATGTGCCCTAAAAACTTCATGCTAATTAGCTAGAAATCACACTTGGCGAATTTAGCATACAAGTGTTATTTTTGTAATGTATGCAACACAATTCCAAGATAAGTTTTATAAAGTTAATGAATAGATAATTACCTAAATTCAATTATTGAAATCATTTAGAAACAATTTAAGATAAATCAAAACATTAGTAGAAAATATTATAACAAACTTGGTACCCACACTCTTATCTAACAACTAGATGGCTACAAATCAAGTCTTCAATACACATTCATAACTAATTTTTACACATTAGCAGATAAAGGTACAATTGCCGTAATCTAGAATAAATAAAAATAATAGTAAAAAGTACTAGGTAATTAGTAATAATTGGTCCATCTTGTGCCTTTGGGTCTACTTATTAGTTTATAAACCTAACCTTATCCCTTTCAGAATTTATCAATCACAATCATGTAATCTAGATTTAGAATCAACATTTCAATACTTTATCACATCATTTCTCATTTTCACATTTCACAACCCTTCATAATTCATCATATCATCACCCATAATTTGCTTATCATCACACATGCCTAATGACAACATTCATACTATATCATCTCTTCATTATCAAATGGTTAACTCATTCCAAGTACAATATAAACAATTTATAACAATTAATAAATTTACATAAGTTTTCTCATTCACAACATTTGAATTTCTAGCACATTCATATGTCAATATAAGTATAGCTACAATATCAAATAATAGTTTCACACTTTTTCGTGTATGGTCATAATCTAGTTACAAACATAAGCACATCCTTTGTTAAAGTATGAAATTACATAAAAGTCAAATAATAGTTAATATGATGCCTTCACTACATCATTCCTAAAGAGAAAAACAACATTTAGTAACAAGGAACAAATGATGCACTAGAAGCACCATTAAACATTATAATACTTAGCATAATAAGAGATATGACCTCTATATAAAATAATAAGAAATATGACATTTAATAAGAATAGCATTTGATTTTTTTTCCATTTCTTCATACTTCACAATTTACAAAATAATTCATAAGTATTTTGACATTGTTTATTTTCTTCACAAAATTGTCATTCTAGACTTTATTCACATTAGTTTATGAACCTATACATTTAATTTCTTATATTTTTAATTTTATTTTAATAAATCACCAAATCACATTTTATGTATTTAGTGGTTTCTCAAATTATGCATGAATCATTCAAAATATTGAAACTTAGCATGCTAGGAATACCCTAATCATGTCACTATAATATTCTATAACATAAAAATTATATTTTTCAAAAGCATTATCACATTTTCAAAATATATATAAAAATGGATTTTTTTAATCAACTTTAAACACCTAAAAATAGCAAAATTGATGATATAAAAAGGTTTTGACCATGCTATTCAATCATCCTATAACATAAATTCCATATTTTTCTAAGCTATTATCAAGTATTTTAAACATACAAAAATGAGAATTTCTAAACCAAGCTCAAATCCTTAAAAATTATTGGAACTTTATGGTGTAGGACAACTTTCCCAACTTTCTAGAGGCCGGTCAAAGCTTTAATGGTGATATAAGGCACTAGAACCTTGGTGAAGGGAAGGAAAGATGATAGTTATGCAATGGTTATTTCAAGCTATAACTTAGCAACCTTCTTTTAGTACCGACTAGTGTTGGCTAAATGACATAATAGTAGAAAGCATTGTTCTGGCATGTAAAAAATGAAAGACACCTGAAAGCAAAGAGACACAGAGAGAGGAAAGAGTGTATTGAATATGAAGGTATCAGGGAGAGAGAAAAAAAGGGAAAGTGAGCTACAAGCTACTTTCTGGTGCTTCATCTAATGTTTTTTAATGCACTCTAGGCTTAAATTCCTTCAATCTCAACCCTTCATTTTATTTAACCCTTTATTTTTGTCGAACCTCAACCATTGATCCTTATTTTTATCATATTTATATCCATCTTTCTTCCTATTAATAATTTCATTATTCCCATTTTCCAATTAATGCCTATACTAATTAAATATGTTAAAAGTTCAAAAATAATTTTTTTAATGTCTCATAAATCATGGAAAAAATTATTTATCATAATTAATATGTATATTTTTATAAACATCTTGCTCTCAAACTATCCAATATCTTGATAAATAATAATTATACATATATAAAAAAAACTTAAAAATTCTTTCATTAAATAAAATTATAATAATACTTATTTAATCAGAATTTAAAATATTTATTTCACCTTTACATAGATAAATATAATTTAACTCCTTTATCAACTTAAATAAATACTTTGGCATTTTAGATAATAAGTTTTTAATTATTTCTTCATGGCATTACACTTTATTTAACTAGTAATAGTTTATGTACAATCACAAGGATTTATCCTTCTTCTTTACAAATAATATTAAAGCTCCTTAAGATAAATAACTTGAATGAATAAAACCTTTATCCACCAGGTTTTGTAATTGCTCCTTTAACTCTCTTAATTCCACTAAGGCCATTCGATAAAAAGGTATAGAAATGAGTTCAATGGTAGGTATTATATCAATATGAAACTCTACTTCTCTATCGAATGGTAACCTTGGTAATTCCTCCAAAAACATGTAAGGAAATTCTTATACCATAGGAACAGTAATGATATCCAAGACTATTTAGTTCAAAACTCGAATCATGGCTAAATATGCAGTACATCCTTTCTTAATAAGCCTTTAAGCCTTAATATTAGAAGTCAGGCTAATAGTTTCTAACAACCTATCTCCTTGAAACTTAGTAGGCAAATAACCTTCTATAAAAAAGGCAACAGACTTGTCAAAATAATTTACATAAGTAATATACTTAGATAACTAATCTATTTCTAGGATTACATTATAATCAATCATATTGAGCAAAACTAAATCAACAAGTAAGACATATTCATGAACATATATGAGACAAGCCTCCATCATATAAGTGGTTAGAAGTGATTTGTCAACTATAATTATTACAATTAAAGGTGTACTCATGCTTTTAGGAGTTATACTTAAAGAAGTGGTAAATTTCTTAGAAGTAAAAGAATGAGTAACACCAAGAGCAAACAAAACTCTAACAAGGATGTTACTAGTTTTTAAAATACTTGTAATAATTGTATTTGAGACTTGGGCCTCTAAGTAAGTCAGTGCATAAACTCTAGCCTGATTCTCACTTGTTCCTTTCTTTGGTTAGCAGTTCCAACACTTTATATGAGCATTAGTTGATTTATTAAGGGATTCATGGTTGAAGGGGTTGAAATGTTTTACTAAAACATTAAATAATTGGCACCTTAGTTAAAGGAGTTCTTTAGGTACTCCTTAGCCTTATGCTTAACTTAACCATAATCAAAGCACATGTGATTCTGGTTACATGATTCTTGCTATTTATTGCCACACAAAACATATTTTGGTAGCTCTTTATGAAAGTTGCTCCTATCAAAGCCAGTTAAACAATATTTTAAAAAACCAAACCAAACATTGAATTTAAAAGGCTTTTGGTTCATAATTTGATTAGTTCAATTGGTTGAACTAATAGTTAAATTGAATAATATTATAATTATAAATTTATATATATTATATAAAATTTTATAAATAAATTAAATATCCACCCTTAAAAAATATAAGTCTTAATCTACATAAAATAATAAATTTAACAAATAAAATTATTATAAAATTAATAAAAGATAGCATATACAGTGATGTTGAGTTTTAATCCATTTAGTTTATTAGTTTACTAATGAATTTTTAAAATTTTTTTTTTAAATTGAACTTATACATGTGAAATAGGGTGAGCAAGGAGAGGTGAGCTAAGCTCACATGAACCTACCAGTATAAGCTCGCACTCTAAGCAAGCAAAATTAGTTAAGCCTATGGATAATCCATACTTCTTTTTATTTTTACAAATAATAAAATAATTAGAAAAACCCAAGCAAGGATAAAAAAATTGAACCTTAAAAATTAAGGAAAGTACCTTTAATAGGATATTAAACTGAGTTAGATTAAAAAAATATTTTTTATAAATTATAATTAACTAATTAATTTTTTTATTTTGTGTAATGGGTTAGTTAAACAAGTTTAAAAATATATATATTATGCCATTTCACAATGGATTAAGAATTAGGTTGAATTAAAAAAAATAATCAAAGAATTAAAGAACCATTTAAAAATAAAAATAAAAATAAAAATATTAATTAAAACTACAAGGGCTTACAAGCAAACTTGTATGAGCCCATGCTTATGTAGGTTTGCCTATATAAGCCCATTAGTGAAAATGTACTTTGTTTTTTTAAAGTTCAAACCTCTGCATACTCGTGAGGACCTACATAAGCCTACAAGCCCAGACTTGTTTTATATCCCTAATTGAACTATTAAGTGTTAACCTAAAGTTACTAATTTTTTGTAAAAAAAATGGAAAAAAATTTAAAAAATAAAAAGCTAAAATAATTTTTATTAACTAAATTAATTCTGCTATTTAATTTGGTTCTTACTAGCTTTGTTTAGTTTAAGCCAATTCAAACCAATCTAACTACCAAAATAGTTTTAAAGTTAGCTCGAACTATTTGAAATGCTGGTTAATAACCAAACCAGTCTAATTGTTTGGTTCGATCCACTTTTACAAACATTACCACTTAAACATTTAAGTAAAACTAATAATTACCTTAATAACCTATGTCACAACCTTAATCCAATCATGATTGATGTGAAACTTGCTTATCAATTTTCACTAGCTTATCTTGATTTAACTATTGTATTTATAATTAATGAGTGGTTATTTACATGGCAAGATAGAAGGTATCAATGAGACAGAAAATATTTCATTCGATTTCAATAATAGGTTTATAAAAATGAGAAAGTTAAATTTGCTTATAATCTTTCTAAAATGGAGATAAAGTAGTTTAACTATCTTATGGGGAATCTAGTTCATATATTTCCTTTATATAAGTCTACCAATAGAATAAGACCTAAAAATATATCCCTTGAATAGATATCATATGTTATTATACAACCAAAACAAGGAGCTTCTATGAAGTCTAGCTTTAAGGAAGTAGGTAATAGAGGCTCAAGATTTTGCATTTGCAAAGTAATAAGTTTGAGACTTAATAGGGTAAATACTCTATACAAACAAATATAATAACATATTAGCTTACCAATTAGACAATCCTCTTATAAAATTTATCATACAAAGTAGTCAAGTATGCATAATATTATCAAATAATCCATAAGTCTTAACCATAGTTGTATTCATTCATTATCATGTCATACAGAGATGACTAATGGCATTTAAAGGCCAATACATATAAAAAAGAACAAATACATATATCTATCTTGTAACTTACACGTTAACCCTATAACCTATATAAGCTTTTTATTCTTGTCCATTTAAGTTTACTTTATATTGTCCATAAGTTTATTATTGAGAATTAGCAATTTGGTATTAACATTACCCTTAACATATTACTTAAGTCATAGTTGCATATTGTATTCATATTTTGTATCATAACTTTAAGCCATTCCTATCTCATTAATTCATTGCATTATGTATTAACTAATGGCCATATATATCACTTCTCATTTCATAATCATCATTAAAATTATCTTATGACATGTATCACAAGATACACTTAGTTAATCTTATCATTCAAGATCATGATTCCATTTATCTTACCACTATCCATCACATTCATCTGATGTTAAACCTATAAGAGTCATGATATTTTAGAGGTATTAGGCATGTTCAGGTACTATAATTGATTATAAGTCTCCTGCGAGTAATCCTAGGACCTAAAATCAACTATGGTATTCAATTATCAAGGTCTTTTTGCCATTCTAAAACTTGATAGTTAGGTTATGGTAGTTGATTATATGCCTTCAAAGAGTACTTTAGAAGTTTATAATCGACTACTCCCAAATAGGACATGTCATTTTATATATTTTATGTATAGTAATGGAAGGTTATAGGATAAAAAATAAATTTGCTTAGGTTTTAAATTTAGCACAAACCAAAGTCATTATTCTTTTTGGTTTGCACAACTAAAAATTCGCAAAGAGAGATATATTTTTTACCTATCTTTATAAGCTTCATGAATTTATTACTATAATTGACTATACTTCCTTAGGTAGCATATTTTGGAGATATCATTAATTATCATAATTGATTATGATTGGAAATTTGTAGAATTTCAAAAAATTTATTGTTTATTCTTAATTTATTTTGCCTTTAATACATCATTTACTCATATGATTAATATGCGTTCATTAATATAAGAATAATTACTCACCATTAATGCTATGGACATCATTTAATTCAACAATCCTTATTAAACAATATACAATTTAACAATTAAACTTATAAAGTTATAAAAACCTTAATAAGTCATATAACTTAAATTTCTTAAAATTTATCAAGAAGAGAAAGAATGCTTGGATGCTAGATTTGAAGTTTCTTAACCCTAACCACACCATAGATCAAATGATTCTTATATTGGGGGTTCTAAACTCCCATTAGAATCAAAATTCACTAACTTTCTCTAAAACTAATAGGAAAATAAGAAGGAATTTTCAATGATAAATGTATTTTTACCTTGATTGGATGAAGAACTTGAAAATGAATCTTGCTTTTCCTTGCCAAATTGAAGAGAGGAATAAAGAGGAGGAAAGGAAAGACTTGTATGGGAAATTAGGAAATTTTTGTAGGAAAATAAATAAAGGTGAAAGGTGGTTGATTTTAACCAATAATAGTTAGAGATATTTTTGAAATTTTTCCTTTAAATCTCTTCCATACTCATATACTTCTTTATAATAATTTATAACTTTATACTTTATGATTATATTTAATTTTTTTCATCTAGTTCTCACAAAATTCATATTCTCATATTCATTAAATTATTAACCTTATTTTATTTTGTAATTTCATACTTAAAATTTTTAGTTTAATAAAATTTATCAATCATCACAATTATTCCCTTTTTCAAAATAAATTATCATTTACTATATTTTAAAAGGTATAACAACTTACTTCCCTCACCCAAAAGAGCATTTTGAGGGGACATCCCCATTACTAGGTATAACGCTAAGTCTTTTTCACTAGCTTCTACTTTTAAGTTCCTATTTGCATTTTTCTCTCTTTCCTTTCTTTTATTCTAAACTTAAGCCTTATTACTTCATCCAACACTCATTGATAAGTTGTAATGTTATCCACATAGGATTTGTTCAAAGTAAGAATCATGTAAGCCTTGAACAAATCTTTCAACCTTCACCTTTTTAGTAGGGATTAGGTAGGTCACATACCTAGATAGTTAAGTAAATTATGTATCATATTTTATGAAAAAGAGATTTTCCTACTTTAAGTACTTAAACTCCTTTACTTTAGCTTAATAGATGCTTAAGGCTAAGAAATAACAAATAAAGTTCTCTTGGAAAGTCACTTAAATGAAGGGTGCCAAACATGAATCTCTATTCTTTATGGCACTATTAAACTAATAGTGTGTCACATCATGTAACTGATAGCTCATAATTTTTATCTATAATTGGTTGAGGTATTCCAACATTTTCTTTTAGTACTTTATTTGGTTAAGAAATTAGTGAGAATTGGTTATTAGATTGGTACCAGTATACTGCAAAGGCTTAAGCTTTAAGAACTTATTATATGGAATTTATTTTCAGCACCCTTTTTAAGTGGGTTACACTCTCATTCATGCTCATTTTTATAGTCTTGATTCCTATGTTGGTTATGTTTTCAATTCTGTTTAATAACTCTAATCACTTAGTTTATAACTTGTTGCTTGAAGTTTATAGCCAAGGAGAAAACTATTGTTTACTTTATTTCTCCTTTTCCTATTTACTACTTAGGAGCCTATAGACCCATGAATAACTTTTTATGATTAGGTTCAGTTGACTTGCATTTGACTTCTAGTATTCGCCATTTCCTAATTCATAAGGTTTTCCAAACACTTGGATAATAATTAAGTTATCATTAAACAATTTATTGAAGATAAACCCCACCATAAATATCAATGAGGATTATGAGGTCTACTGAAATGTTATTAATTATATGTGATTCTTGGTACATGTATACCACTAGTATAGTTTCGGTCAACATATAATTAGGCTAATATATAGATATAACTTAATTAACTAATCCTAAGGTCTTATCCTACAAAGAAGTATCATAATCAATGTGAAATCTATTTAATCTAACTTATTTTTCATGTTAATATACTTAAGCATGCAAGAGATGATAAATGAAAATAACAAGCAACAAAAGGTATCAACTTTCATTTGCCAAAATGATTCCCATAATAATGAAAAATTAGGCCTACTTATAATCTATTTTAGATTGAGGAAAAGTTAGTTTAACTAGCTCTGGTTCCTTTACCTTTTTTTCTATACAATTTGAGGCCCAAAATCTTTATTTTCTAACCCAAGCTTAACACTTAAGATTATAGAGGTATCATAAGATTTTAAGCTAAGTAAACCTATTTCATTTAGAAGATCAAAAACATATTTCCTTTGTGATAATAAGATACATTTTTTTACTTTAAGCAACCTTAAGGCCTAGAAAATACTAAAGCAATCCTAGGTCTATAACCTGAAAGAAACTTCTTCAATTTTGAAACTCCAAGCTAGTCACTGCTAATAATCCTAATGTATCCACATAAATAGTCAAAAGAATACACTAGATTTCAATTACTTTATAGAATAAAAAATGATTATAGTCATTTTCCTTCATACTAATTATCATATCACTAAATTTGCTAAACCATGCCTAGGGAGATTACTTCATTCATACCAAGACTTTTTTAATTAGCACACCTTCTCTTTCTCCCTTTGAGCATCATAACTAGGTGGTTACTCTATACAGTCTTCTTTAAGAAAGTTAATATAAAGAAAAGCATTCTTAACATCAAGTTAATGAAAAATTTAGTGTTGAAAGGTAATAAGTGAGATAAATAAAGGAATAGATATAAATTTAGCAATAAGAGAAAAATTCTTAAACTAATCAACACTATAGGTTTGTGTATAATCCTTAACTAATAAACAAGCTTTTAGTTGAGCAATTGAGCCATTAAGATTGACTTTGATTATATATACCCACTTGCACCTAGTAGACTTTCTCACTTGGTAAAAGCACAATATCCTAAGTAATGTTATCTTTAAGAGCCATTATTTCTTCTTTCATATCAATATGCAACCTATTATGACAAAAAAAAACCTTTATAACAATTCTGGGGATAGTAATATTATCCAAAGAAGCAATAAAAAGATTATGATAAGACAAGTAATGAGGAATATGACATAAAGTAGATATAGGATAAGGAATGGTGTGATAACTTTTCTCAATGCAACTAACAATAGAAATATCAAGATCAACGGTAAAAAGAAGGAGATCCTCTATAAGAAGAAGCAAAGTTAATAGAAGGGGGAGTTATCAATGAGAAAATTCATATAAAATAATAAGATAAAAATATACAAAGAAATAGTTATTAATAGATACTTAGGTAAAAAACTAGTCACTTCGGAAGAATCAAAGAAAAAAATGAATTAAAAAAATTTAACATCAAAAGATACAAAACAATAACCTAAATTAGGAGAATAACAACAATACACTTTTTGGGTGCAAGAATACCTAAGAAAAATACACTTTAAAAACTAAAGGTCTAGTCTAGAAACTTGAAATCGAAATTTTGATCAAAATAAGTACAACTAAAGATAGGTGAGAGAAAATAATAGTCAAGAAGGAAATAAAAGTGAATAAGGTACCTAACTATCAAAGACTAAAAAAGAAATTCAATTGAATAGAAACCAAGCTATGGAAATTGTTTCTTCCTAAAACACCCTACGTACTTTCATTAGAAATAAAAAAGCCTATAAAACTTCCATTAGATGATGATCTTTTCATTCAATTACCTTATTTTGTTGTAGAGTAATTGTATAGGAAGGTTAATGTAAAATACCATGCTTAGATAAATACGAAGAAAATTGGGAAGAAAGATATTCTTTATCATTATTGCTTTGTGAGTGTCATATGAAAGTATGAAAATAATTCATAACCTTAATATGAAAAGTACAAAAAATATCAAATAGCTTAAAATGATTTTTCTTTAAATAAAGTTAAGTAATTCTTGAATTATTATTAACAAAGGTAATAAAATAATAATAACCAAGTTTAGAAACAATTAGATTAAAGCTCTAAACATCATAGCGAACTAACTTAAAAGAAGATATAACTTATTTATTTACTTTAGGAATATAAGATTGATGTTGTTGTTCACCAAATTAATATAACTCACAAGTAAAATGTGAAATATAAATTAGGACATAATTTCTTTAAGAATGCTAAGGAAGGATTGCCTAAACGGCTATACTTCTAGTATAAAGTGACAATAACAGTACTAGCAATAGATTAAGGAATATTTTCATTAAGCACATACAATTCATTAAATTTATATCCTCTACCAAAAGTTTTCTTTATCAAAAGATCCTAAAAAATATAATAATCAAGAAAAAAAGAAAGTACCACAATTATAAGTACTTATTATTTAACTAACAAAAAGTAAGTTAAAATGGAACTTAGAAAGGCATAAAATATTAGATAAGGAAATATTAAAGGTAGCATTTACTATACTACTTCCAACAATTGAAATAATAAACCTATTAGCTATAGTAACATAAAAAGAAGAAGTTTGAAAAGAAGATGAAATACCTTTATGACTCATCATTGAGATTACTTGCTTAAATTAAGATTACTTGCTTAAATTAAAGTTGGAGTGGGTTAAGTAGGTGGTGTTGATGTGTGTCCTAGGAACTAATCATATAAATAATTGAAATAATACATAATGTATTATATTTTATTTTAAGCAATTTAATTATTATATTTTATTTTTATAATTTTATTATTATTCTACGCGATTTATAACTTAATATAATAATTATCCTTGGAATAGCTCTATTATTCCTAAAATGCCCTTAGTCAAGTATTATTATGAAAATGATAGTAATAATACATCGAGACTAGCATGTATAGTGACTGATGAGTACGAATCATGGATATATGATATCAAGTCAATACATGAGTACAATGCTAGTGAATAATGTACTGGACTGACCCACTATGAGAATATTGCATGGATAAAGATGTCATAAGTTATTCTCATATGATCATAAATACACATAAACCTTTGACCTGAAGTCACTACGATTTCCTACATGAAGAATTACTCACTTTAATATTGTCCTATGTCACCTTTAATCAGGATGACAAATAGGGCATTGATTGAGTGTATCATAAATCGTGCAGAGAGAAGTGAGTGATGTAGATGGGATTTTGTTACTCTTGTATAAAAGAGAAATATCCTTGGGTCCCTTGATTAAGTGAGATTTAGAAATGCATAATTATGCTTAATTGGATTAATATATGATATTAATCATTTATTTTAAATCTACTCAGTATCAAGAAATATAAATTGAACATTGACGAGGATGACACATTCTATGCCTCCAGTTCAATTTGGATATTATTACAAAAGGGATTATGATGCAAAACATTGATCATGTATTAGGTGGATGTTGAATCACAGACATTTTTACTACTTGAGTGGCAATGATGTATTGCTAGATACCGCTCACTATCTATGGCTTAATAATGAATCATTGTCAACGTAGTAAGAACCTACAAGATCACACAAAAGGAGTAGGAATAAGACAATAATTAATTGAACTTTAATTATATTAATATCTAATTAATTGAACTTATTTTCATGCATATATATTATTATTAAGAATAATAATGTGTTATTCACATAATATATATATATATATAATATTATGTGATATTATTTGATATTAAAGTAATATCAAATAATTACGTTATCAGATATTAGATAAATATATTATGAGATAATATTATTTTGATATTTGATAACTATATGCAATTATCTAATATTAAGATATTTATATTATAAGATAATATTATCTAATATTAGATAATTAATAGATAAGTCATATCTCTCCTTATTATCTCTAGAATAAGGATAAAATGAGTTATTAAGTATGATTAGGATTTTAGAAGCATTATCCTAGTAGGACTAGGATTGTGACTTGTCTAAATTTTATAAAAAGGGGCTTGAGGATAGCACATTATAGACACGCTCAAAGCTTCCATATAAACCTTAAATTACTCAGAAAACATCCAATCCTAATTCCTAGAGAGAAAAATGCATCCTAGTAGATTCATGAAGGGTGAGAAGTCATTGTTCACTCCGTGTGGATACCGTAGAGATGCTGTACCTTCTGGCCGGCATTTGATTCATCCGCTCTCAAGTTTTGATCAGTAGAAATACAAGTGCCTAATAGGTAAAACCCTAATTATTGATTTATGCTTTTTGCATGGATCCTAGGTAGAATTCGAATCAAATTTTGAATTTTCGCTGCATATGATAATCCGAATTCACAACAGGTGGCAATTACTAAGATCCTTAAAATTATATATATATATATATATATATATATATATATATATATATATATATATATATTCAATATACACATTTTTTGACATGGTTATAATATGCTATCGACCTTCTATATCTAACTTTTGATTAATTATTTTTCCACCAATCGAAAGCAAATTAAAGAACGTAACTTGAATTTTGATTTTCCTATCAATATAGTCTTTAAGCTTATTGTTTTTATTAGATTTAGAACTCTTACGAGCTATGATAATAGATTTTACAAAAAAATTAATAAAAATATTCAAAAAATGATGAAAAATAAAAAAAATCACATTGAAGGGTCTAAATCACAAAAGTAACCTTTTACTATAATTTAGAAAAGGCCCAAAGGCACACTAGTCAAAAGCACATCATTGAGGAGTTGCTTATGCATCACTATGCACCGATAATAACTCTTATGTATGGGCCTTCCATATTGTTGTAAAAGACATGTGTGTGTTGTATGTGCCATTTAGAAAGTTCACCACCCTCTAATCTATTGCCTAGTAAGCCCAAACCTTTCCTTTAGTCACCAAAACTTGCTTAATTATGCTGAACAAAACCTATTCATGTGCAATCTTACCATAGTCACCTCTGATCACCAATACCAAGGTTTGTGTGTTTCCCTAAATACATGATCATAAGTCATTACTAGAGTTACCATGACTTAGTCATGTATAAAAGAAAAATATAGAGAAAAAGAAGAAGTTATTTTTCTTTTTTTGTTCCTTTGTTTATTTTCTTTTGATTAAGATAGAGAAAGATAGGATTTAGGTGGCTTTAAATACTATGTTAAAAGAAAGTGATTGCCCTTAACTAAAGTAAGCAATAATTGTTTATAATAAAATATGTATATCACATAAGGTTATAATAGGTTCACTCATGGCCTATGATTCCCTAATTTATTTTACCCCATAATTAACTTGTTATCTATTAATAATTATATATCAATTTAGATAATTATGCAACACTACGACAATAGACAAGTCACGTAGAGATAGATCATTAAGACTTTTCCAAGTAGTCATATGCCTTTTAAGACCAATTCTTAAGTCCCATCCAAACTTCATTCTAAGCAACAATGTGTTAGTTGGATAATCAAAGCCCTGTCACATGTAAATGTTTGAATTTGGTTCATTTTCATCACTTATTACAAGATTCCCAAAATCCAAGAGGTAAGCCACTATATTTTGTGTTGGTTTAAGAAAACTTGTGTACTAAATGATAGTGCCATTTTATGTAAGTACAAGATGGCCAATGCTATTTATTGTTAGACTTAAATGTAATTTTGATTTTTTAAATTATAAATTATGTGATTTTGGCCCCTTAATTTAAAATAATCTGTCTTAGGTGCCTTTAAGTATTAAATTAGTGAAAATTTGGTCTATTAATTGATTTTCATCAATTTCTATCAACTCTTGTTCGATCTCTAAATATTTATTAAATTATTTTTTAGTTAAATTACTTTTTAAAAAAATTTGTAGACTATTAACTTTAAAAATGAATTAATTCTTCATATGTAATAAATTGATTTTATTCAAAAATTTTAAAATTTAAATAAAAAATTTCTTTTCATCCCTGTATGAAAATCATTTTAGGTTAATATAGAGAAAATATTATATAAAAATGATCTTGCCAAATTAAGAAATTAAAGAAAATTAAGTAGAAGAATCAAAATTATATCAATTTAATATTTAGGAGGATCAAAATAAATTATTATAAATTAATAAAATTAAAATTGTACAATTTATATCTCAAAAAATCAAAATTGCATTTAACCTTTATCCATTATTTGAAAAGAGAGAAATTAGAAAAAAGAAAGAAATTGTAAAAGAGGAAATTGGAGGGGATAAAACATTTTCTCCTATTTGACTATTAAAAAGAAATTGAAAAAAGAAAAACCAGAAGAGAAATTGATGGTGGGCACCATTATTTTTTTTTTCTTTCTTTCTTTCCTGTTGTGGAGAGAAATCGTAGGTGAAAATATAATAAAAAATTAAAATAATTCTGTTTCTGTTTTTACCCTGTCACTTTACCAATGCTATAGCAAACAGAAGCCTGAAGCCATAGACCCAGTTCGTGCTTGCCATCTTCGTCTGAATCACAGTTCTTTGTAGTGTAATTCATCTGGATTTGCAATATGCGTTGTAGATTTTCCATCTGGATCTGCAGTATGCATTGGAGGCTTTCAAATTTGTGATGATTATTTAGATGATTTTTCTTCTTTCTCTTCTATTTCAGATTTTTTGTACATCTCATTGTAATGCCTTCTGTTTTATTCATCATTTCTCTCTTTTTTTCTCTGTCACACTCTCTCTTTGTCTATACTCTCTTTCGGAGAGCATGAGAATGCGGTCTTTTGAGAAATCTTAGCTGAGCTACTAGACGGCGGAATTGTTGCTGCTACTGCTTGGGCGGCAGAGTCTCCGGATTGGAGTTCACCGACGGGGACTTCTGAAGTCCCATTACTACTCTTACATTGCCTGCTACCATTGATACTTCTCGATGTTGTCTCTTTCTCTCTTTAGGCGTAGGCTATGTTATTCTGGTGTCTTGTTATTTTCAATCTCGTGGAAGACTGAAACCTACAAAAATGAATTTCTCGTTTGCTTGTTTGATTGTTTGGAGAGTTCTACGAATTTTGGAGAGAAAAGACGAAGGTGAGATGAGCAACAGCATTGGGGGTTGTATCGGGTGAAAGAACCGCCAATAGTGTGGTTGAATGCACAATCAGAAGTAGCAGAGTCTGACTAACTTTCTACTAGCAGATATATTCGTCGATTCTGCGATTTATGCCATGTGCTTTAGAAGATAAGATACAAAAATTCATTTAACTCAAGGATATATCACCTAAAGGAAAGGTGAAATCTAAACTACTCACCATTTGGGGAGTAGACACGGAGATGAATAGGAACAGAAGATATCTGTTTTGACTTCCTGGTCATACTATTTGGTTTCATCTTGAATTTCCTTTCTAACCATAGCTAGAAAAGAAAAGGAAACAATCACACAACCGACTCAAAATTGTAATATTGCAAAGTGTAAATAATCACAATCGAATCAAATAAATATTAAAGACATAATGTTTTGTATTTTTTTGAACAAGTCCTAAGTAAATTGCTGGTGTTAAACACGTAATCCCAAGAACATAAATTGAAATTGAAATTTGATTTCTAAAAAATTTCATCCCACACTTTAGGTGTTATTCTATCAAGTAGTGTGGAAAATCGACAATACTTAGTTACATTTATGACTATTTTACCTTTATTTTTTTATAAATACGTGGATCTTAACTTTAATTATATATGTTATCAATTTTTTTTATGATAATTTTACCTTTTTTCATATATTATCTTTAGATATATTTTTGGATTCATGTTTGATTGTTGCTTCTACATTGTTATACCATTTTATAATATTATAACAATAAAATTCTATTAATTTCTATAGTAATAATTTTATTTCATTGAAATTTTCAAATATTTTTTGGTTGAACGTTAATGCAGGAGTGCAGATTTAAGAAACCTAAAGTTATACCTATCCAACCATGATAATACTAATGATTAAGGAATTCAAATATATGATATATGATCAACTTCACCTAATAAATAAATTAATTTATAATTTATTAATTCAGTTAATAACTTATTAATTTACGATTGATTATTCTAAAGTAAATAATTAATTATTTTCTAGTAATATTTAATTATAAATTTAAACATTAATTGCTAATTAATTATATATAATAATTTTAATAATAAAATAAATTATTCAATAAATTTGATGAATTGATAGTATAAATATTTCTATATATTATGTAACGAGGGCATTGTAATCATTTTATTCTATTAAATTTTCTTTCTTCTCTATTTTTTCTTCATTCAAACAAAATAAAATATTTTCTCTTTTTTTTCTCTCCCATTTTTTCTTCCATCAAACACAATAAAAGAAAATATCTTCTCTCTTCTTCTCCCTCTTCCCTCATCTCTTTTTCTCTCATTTTCTTTCTGTTCTAATTTTTCTTCCAACCAAACAAAGCATTAGTGTTAAGATGCTAGAAGAATCGTTGATTGGATTCAGCCTATTTGCAACCCAAACCATTGTTTGTATTGGGATGTTCTTGTACCAAACACCAAGGTACTGTTTGTTGGAATTTCCAGAATTGAAGAAATCAAATTGAAAGATTCCAGCTTTGGAGATCAAGGTCTTGCCATCATTGATGGACTATGATGGAGCAATGGAATCAAATGCTGACCAAAAGTGGAAGAAAAAATAGGGTATGTGTAGTGGATATGATAGTTATGAAAAAAAGAATGCCTATTTCAGCACTTTATTAATTGCTTGGCTGCAGAGAAATGTCATACTTATGAAACAAATGGCTGCTGATATTGCAGAAAGACTCGGCACCTCATTATTAGGTATTGACAATAGATAGGGTCAAAATTGGTTGTCTAGAAATTATTTTATATTCCTTGACTTAAGTACACCACGATCACTGTCCATCCAAAGAGCACATATTTAATGAAAGAAAGGCCAACCAATTCCATCTAAAGAAAGTTCACAGGGAAGGCACTAAAAACCCTGCGAATTGAAGTAACTCCAATGGAAGGCTGGATAAAGGCAAATGCTTGGAACTGGAATCAACTTTTATTCACAATGTTTGTGAGTTCAAAATCTGATCTCATATATATTTTTTAAGCACATATTCTCTTACAATTCTAGTGACTACTTTCACAAAAAATCTTAAAACAGGCATGATTTTTTTTTCTTTCAGTTTAGAGTTTCTCTCTTTTGGTAAAAAAATGATTAAGAGATCAATTAATGTATGTATTAACTAAAAACATAAACCATGAAAGAGTAAAAACAGCATTAGGATTCAATGAAGAATCTTATCAAAGAATAATAATATTATTTATACTCTGCTCCTTAAGCCAATAGTAGATAACCCATGATTTTTCCATAAACAATTATGATGATCTACTCCTCTACTATCTAGAATCCGTGTTATGCTTTACAAAAGTTAAATCTAATGAGGTAAAAAAGAATTGCTATTAGTGAAAAACTAACACAAAATTAAGCATGTGAGTCATATATGTGATTTCTTGCTTATTTAAAGTATTATAAGCATATTGAGAATCTTAATTTAAGTGGCATATAATATTATTTGAAAGTTGTACCTTTCTCTATATTTTTAATTTAATCTCATTTTACATATAAATCTAGTAACTTAACTACTTCAACTATTATCCATAAAAGAAATATATCATAAGTATTTTTGGGACTGCTGTTCGCACCATGAGATTTATCCATAAGAGAGGAAAGAAGTTGACAAATGGTGTTGATTATATACCAAAAATGTTCCTCATGCCCTCTTCATAATAAGAGAGGGGTGTATGGACTCTAATATCATTATAGGATGCATTCTCTCTACCATAGTGATTATTCATTTTATTTATTTTTCTATCATGAATTACTTTAGCCAAATAAAATCTTAACTGCGAGATTCAAAGAAAAGAAATAAAATCCTATAAATAAGATTAGGAATACGTGTTAAATAAGTTGACTAAGTCAATAATGTGTGTGTATTTTTACAGAATTAAGAACAATGAAATCAGAAAAATCTACATAGATAATTAGATATAGCAAATCAGAAAAGCACATAGCCTATATTTACTGTATATGAACCACTAATAACATAACAACATATGAGATATACGTAGGTTGTAGAGCCACCCAACTTTCAAGCATCTTAATAACTTGAACACGACAAAGGAAAGTGTACAACCTAAACTTTTATCTTTGCTTAGCTTCCTACGACAATATGTCTTGCTTCTATGTCTGGATTCTAACTAGAAGACTTTCATCGAGCATCCAATAATGTGATGGTTATTTCATTAGTTGAGCTATTTTGCTGTTTGCTCGAGGAGGAACTTCCTGCATCTGAAACTTTTCCCAGAAAGAAACCAGGCTGTTTAGGCTGAGCCAATTCAACCTCACTTCCCAACATTACAACAACTGATGACATGGTAGGCCTATCCTCCGGACGTTGTTGTACACACAATAGACTGATATGCATGCAACGTAATACTTCCGATAAATTGCATGATTCCTCTATGTTGTGGTTTATCAATTCTAAAGCCTTGCCTTCTTTCCACGATATCCATGCCTTAAAAAAAATAAGAGAAAAAAACCCTGCTTGTCAAACCTTAGTTTGATTGAAAAAAACGGAAGGAAGAAAAAAGAGATAGAAAATATGATGCAGGCACTTACATGATTGACAAGGTTTTGTTTGTGGTCTGCATGATAAAAGCCTCTGTTTCTTTTGCCGATTATGATCTCCAATAATAATATACCGAAGCTAAAGACATCAGATTTGATGGAAAATTGTCCATCAGAAGCATATTCTGGTGCCATATAACCACTGCAATTAAAAACATCATTGTTCACATAAGGAGTAATGAAAATTTGAAATACTTTCCAAGTTTGATAACTATTGGGTTGCTCACTAAGTTCCAACGACTCTATTTGTGTTTCCTTCAGTTTGATCACCTCCAAAAGTTCTAGCCATTCCAAAATCTGATATTTTTGGGTTCAACTTATCATCAAGTAAAACATTACTTGCTTTAAGGTCTCTATGGATAATCCTTAATCTCGAATCTTGATGAAGATATATGAGGCCCCGAGCGATTCCACAAATAATGTGAAAACGTTTGGACCAATTTAACACTTTGCCTTTAGTATCATCTGCTTCATTCAAAACAGAAAAATTATGCAAATTGATACATACTCAAGATTCAAAAGCTGTTAGGTTAATGAAAATGATTAAAAGACTATATCCTTATTTAATTCCCATGTAGAAATCATACCAAAAATGAAGGAGTCGAGGCTGCCATTAGGCATGTATTCATAGACCAGCATTTTTTCCTGTCCATGAATGCAACAACCTAGAAGCTTCACCAGATTTCGGTGTTGTAGCTTTGCAATCAACTTTACTTCATTTTTAAATTCTTTGGTTCCTTGACCGGAGCATCTGGAAAGCCTCTTCACTGCAACTTCTTGCCCATGTTCTAATGTTCCCTGCGCATATATTTACACTTAAGTACACCAAGACACTCTATATTAACATTATTACATCTAAAAGCCCTTTTATTTAGTGAAAGATAGATTACTTTGTAAACAGGCCCAAATCCCCCTTCTCCAATCTTGTTTTTCATTGAGAAGTTGTCAGTGGCAAGAACTATTGTTGAAAGATCAAGAAATGGGAGATCTAAATCATCCTCACTTCCCCCACCGTTTTGATCTCCTTCAATGTGCTTTGGATCCTCCCTCGAGTTAAATGATATTTTTCTTTCCCCAGCAACATTTCTCCGGACTCTGTAGCAGATACAAAAACAACCCAGCAAAAGTACCCCTGAAATTGCAGCAATGGTTGTACCAACTATAATTATCAACTTCTTCCTGCTCTCCTTTTGCGCCGCTTTGGTAAAGACAGGTACAGCCAAACCACAATCAGTAATTAAAGGGATTCAAAGTTGAAAAGATAACTAAAAATGACATGAATCACAGAAAAAGAAAAAATCATAATTTGAAGTCCTTACCTATTTCTGAAGCAGCCAATCGAATATAAAGATCCTGTCCATCTGCTTGAAACTGCCTGATATCCATAAGATCACCAAACCACAAGGCACAACCACTGCCTTGTCCCCTCATATCCGAATTTGTATAAGCCGTACAAGAACAATCACTCAAACACTTTTCTCTGCACTGGTCAAGATTCATTGTCATATCTAACCAAGTATGCGTAGTTTCCGGAACTTTCAATCCAGCCACTTTGACAAAACCATCCCTCTGCTTCATTTTGCAGCCCAATGGTTTATTCCGGACACATCCTTGAGACCAATCTGTGGAGTTCCACTGTTGAGGCGACTTGGGCCTAAACCCTTTCAAACACTGACAAACCGGTGATTCGGTGATCATACAATTGGTGTTAGCCCCACATAGGCCATAATGATCACAATAATCTCTCGGCACTGATGTGTAAATCCTCCACTGATGATCGGTTTCTGACCAAACATAACGATGGCGAAGAGAGTCAGTTTCATTTATCACCAATCTGGAGATAACAGAATTGAGAGTGTAAGTGTAGTAAAACTCATCCTTGTTTGAGATGAAGTAGAAATTGTAAACAGGATTAGGCTTTAGCTCCGGAGAACCACTCGGATGCAGGCCATTCCATGGGCCGGCACGGTAGCATTTTTCTGCTCCTTTCATCATATGTGATTCAGGGTAGTTGCTAAGAAAAAAATGGCCCCAGGAGAAGTCACCTGGAGATGGATCATCAGGACTTTTCCAAGCAGTTATATACCTATTCAGATTATTCTTGAGGTCCCATCCCAATTTCATGCCTGGCAATAGGGTATCAGTTGGATAGTCGAAGCTCTGCCACAAATAGGCTTCTCGGTTTGTTTCTTCCTCATCTCGAATCACGAGATTTCCAGAATCCAAGAGATATGCCTTGGAATTCTGTGCTTGTTTGGTTGAGTTTGTGCCCCAAACAATATTGTCATTTTGAGCGAGGACAAGATTGCCGGTGCTGTTCAGCGTCAAGATTCCGGATGAACCATTGATTGGATTCAGCCTGTTTGCAACCCAAACCACTGTTTGAGTTGGTATATTGTTGTACCAAATTCCCAAGTAACTTCTCTTGGAATTACCGGGACTGAAAAAACCAAGAGCAAAGGTTCCACCTTTGGAAACCAGGATTTTTCCGTCAGTTAAGTTCTGGGAATGAGCAATGGAATCAAGAGCTGTGGAAAATTGAACAGAAGGGACGAGAATGTAACAAATGAGGGTGGTGTAGGAAAGAATGTCCATGGGATACTAACTTTGGTGGAAGCAGTGATCATGGGATGGACTAAGAGGAGAGATTCATTGCTGAAGGATTCAAAACAGATGGATGGAGGGAGTTCTGTTGCTACTTACTTCCTAGTTGATTAAAACTAGTGAGCCTCAGATTTCTCGTGCATTTAAGAACTTTAGCCTTTCTGGTTTCATATCCCATGGGAAAAGAAGACTCAAAAGTTTGCTGATTTTTCTTTTAGTCAACAATATGGGTACCTGTCAGGCAATTTATTCCTCCTGATTTGATGAAAGAATCATCATAATTGATAAAATTATATTTTGACTTTTACTACCAAAAAAAAAATATATATTGGCTTCTTTTTTTTTTTTATAAAATAAAAAATATATAGCTGCAGAATCCCCCCACAACGTTACATTGTTAGGTTTGGTTATGTACAGTATGAATAACGCTTCAGGGCAGGACATCTGGGGGATGGAAACTCCGGACAAATGACCAAATCATGGCCGTTGTCTTTTGTTGATCGTCGTATATGTAATAAAGTCAATTATTTTCTCTTGTTGAATCGTAGTTGGAATTTGATTTTTTATGATTGATTGGCAGTTCACTGTCTTTGTCTGTATTTTTTAATTTAGGCAAAAATAATTAAAAATAAATAATTTCTTGTTCAATTTTAATGTAATTTTTTTATTTACAACAAAGATAGTTAAAAATTATTTTTTTTTAATTTTAATATTAAAAAGTTGCATTAATGTAGCCAATTAACAGGAAGTTAGCATAAACAATTTAAATAAATAAAAAAATTATAGTTTAAATAAATAAAAAATTATACTTTATCCATTTATAATTTTACTTTTTTATATTTAATCCATACAAGATTTTTTATGTTGCAATTCACTAATATATGCTTTCAACTATTAATACTTTTCACCTAAGTTATTTTTTTACTTAAAATTTAATAAAAATTCATATGCACCATATGTGACATTTACTTTTTAAAATTTTAATTCAATTTAACACTTATTTATGACTAAATTATTCAAAAAAAATTACCTTCATATAATTTAATATATAATTGGTAAAGAGGGTATCAAATATCATTTTTTGGAAGTAAATTAATTTTAAGTGAACGTTAAATTGAATTAAAATTAAAAAAATAAAGATCACATATAATATATACAAGTTTTCTATTAAATTTGAGTGAAAAATAGTTCAGATAAACAAAGTGTAATGATTGAAAATATAAATGAGTGAATTATATCACTTAAAATCATATGTGGATTAAGTTAAAAAAGATAAAAATTATAAATAAGTAAAATATATTTTTTAAAAATAATAAGTATTTATTTATTTATGAGTCAAAATTTAATAAAAAAATTAGTATGCTTTGTATGTGATTTTTATTTTTTAAAATTTTAATTCAATTTGACGTTCACTTAAAATTAATTTATTTCTAAAAAATCATATTTAATACCTTCTTTAACAATTATAAATTAAATTATAGAATTTTTTTTAATAATTTAGTCATAAATAAGTATTAAATTAAATTAAAATTTTAAAAAGTAAATATCACATACGGTGTATATGAATCTTTATTAAATTTTAAGTAAAAAATAATTTGTAAAAAGTATTAATAGTTGAAAGCATATGTTAGTGAATTATAACATAAAAAATTATGTATAAATTAAATATAAAAAAGTAAAATTATAAATAAATAAAGAATAATTTATTTATTTATTTAAATTATTTATGGTAACTTCTTGTCAATCGTTAATATTAATGTAATTTTTTAATATTGAAATTAAAAAAATTAATTTTTAACTATCTTTATTTTAAATAAAAAAATTACATTAAAATTTAGTAAAAAAATATTTATTTTTTAATTATTTTTACCAAAATTAAAAAATTCCGACAAAGACAGTAAATCATCAATCAATCATAAAAAACCAAATTCCAACTATGATTTGACTAGAGAAAATAATCGAGTACATTACATATATAATGATCAACAAAAAAACAATTGTCGTAATTTAGCCACTTGTCCGGGATTCACGGGAATGGAAGTCCTGGTCCTTCATTGCATCGCAGCGGATACAGCGTTTATTAATGATGGAAATGACGTATTGGACCCTCACTTGCTGGTAGGTATCATATGAATGCAAATTTAAAATATCTTTAAATACATATTTTTAATTCTTTTTAAAAAATTTTAAAATTATTTCGGAATTCAATGGAAATAAAAAATAAAGGACAATCAACGGAGCACGTAAATCCTTTTCAACTCCCTTCGGGGAAGTAAAATTGGAGTCTCCCTAGTGTATTTAACCAACCCTAATAATCAATTGTCAAAACTTTGTGAAATGGCAAACAAAATACCTGAATCAAATATATACATGACATTTTTGTATAATTATTTAATACTGATATGATTACAAAAACTCCAATTTGTTAATTACATTTCATATTTGTTGTACTGGTTTGTTGCCCTGGTTGTAATCTAAACCTTAACACAATTTACATTATTGACATACCAAATCTATTTGAAACAGCCAAATGATATAGATCAAATGACTAATATATCTAAAGGAATTAAATAATAATGAAAATAATACAAAGTTTCATAATATATTATTTAATCTTTGAGCACAAGCCTCATACATTTTAGTAGACATCTAAAAATTTTCTAATATTTATGGGTATCTTGCTAAAATGATAATTTATGAATTAAAATTTGTAAAAGATAATTAAATAAAAAACTATCAAATTATTATTTAAAAAATATTTCTAGCGGCATTAGATTAGAAGAGAGATTTATGTATATTTAGAGTAGAGAGAGATCTATATATTTTATTCAATTTATTATTTTAAATTCTTTTATTGGATTGAAATAATAAAAAAATCATTCACTCTCAATCAATTATCTTCATTGTTTCAATTATAATTTATAATCATATTAATTATAAGTGCTTTAAAAGAGTTATTTGAATTTTTGAATGATAAACCTCAATCATCGATTTAAATATTATTATTTTATTTGAAAGAATTAAAATTTGGAGTCCGTGCAATGTATAAATTATATCTTAATTATATATAAATCAATTAATCAATGAATCTACTTATAATATCAAAATTTTATTAAGGAGAATGGAAGAGAATTATAATATCTGATCTAATTTAATGAATTATAATCTCCACATGTTGACGCAAAATTATTATAAAAAGTCCGCTAACAAAGCTTTCGACTAACAGTAACAGACGCCAAACAGAAGTTTCCATCCCTGAGGTTAAATTAGGGTTATCATTACATGAAGTCCTCATTTGTAATTTCTCTTATTTATCCAAAATCTACGGCTAGAATTAATGACACCAAATCTTGAAACTCAGTAAATTAACACGTCATCCAAAATTTCAAAACCCAATCTTTTAGTCCTGACACTATAGATAAGGTCAATGAAGGATAATTTATGTATTTCATCATAAAAAATACTAAAAATTTATTACAACTATATTATGATTTAATTTTTCTCAGTCATATTTTAATTATTTAAATTTAATTAAAATATACTTTTATTATAATATATATAAAATATTTTATATTAATATATATTATATGATCTAAATCTATAATTATTTTATTAACAAACTTCAAATTTTAGTTTAAATCTTACATTATTTTATATTTCAAAAAAAAGTCTTATAAATTTTGAAATTAGAAGAGAAGTCTTTCTAATTCCATTGAAATTCAAGAAAGATTAATACATTTTTCTCTAAAAATAAATATGGTTGATAAATATAAATATTCTAAATTAAAACTAATATATATATATATATATATATATATATATATATATATATATATAATATGGATTGAGTTAATCAATTATATATTTTATTTTTAATAAAAATATTTAAAAAGTTAAAATCAAATTTATTTATGGGCTTACCTTTTGCTAACATTTTCTTTATATAAATTTTCAAATATTATAATTTTTCATTAATTAAGATTTCATCAAACTTTTAATATAAATTCTACTACTTGATTTTTAATTAATAGATCTTACAAAATAATATAGAATTCAGTCTTTTTACTTTTGGAAATAAACAAAAGTGATGGGCATAGATACTTCGTGACTATAACTTGTTTCTTGAATTTTTATTACCAAATAAGTTGTATCTATAATATTTTTGTATAAATTTAAACCTGATTCATTGTTAATTTAAATTTTTTATACTATTAATAAATAGGAAGTTGGTATATCATTAAAAAATTTAAAGTAATTAATAATTTTATTGACAATTAAAATCTTTTAGTAGTTTTTATTCACATGAAATATGTAAATTAGTGATAATATGATAACAAATCAAATTTAAGTCCTTCTTATATTTTAGTGATTAAGTACATTTTTATATTTGAATATAGATATAAATCATATCCAGTTATATTATATAATTATTAAAAAAAGTTTATAAGCAGATATCATCCTTAAAAATCTCAATTATGCTATTTTAGGAATAAAAAAAATTTGAAAATTTCACATGTTTGAATTTGTTTTCCCTATCAGACTTTCATAACAACAAATCCATTCTTTTTTTTTAAGTGCAAATGTTTCTTCTGTTAAATATTATTTGTGTGATTTGATCATATTTGTCATATATAATCTTCTTAAAATGTACGAGGAATTTATTATTATAAGTATATCAATATTATATCCTTCCTTTTTGTATTCATCATAAAAAGATCATTTTAAATCAAATTACTTTTTAAATAAGATTTATAAAAATAGATACATAATAACATAAGGTGTAAGGGTTTTCATTCACTCTTTGTTGTACTTGTTTTTATATGGAAGTTCAATTTTGATTCAATTAAGACCTCCAAATGTGGAAAATCTGTGAAGAAAAGTGAATTGATTTTGCATATTTTTATTTACTCGAATTAAGTAATATCCATTTATTAAATAACTATTATATTTATAAACACTGATATATAATTACAAAATAAATATAATAAATTAAATAAATTTCAAAGTTTTCTATCTAATTTTCATTTATTATATACATATTATTCATATATTAATAGTATGAAAATAATGGATATCCAAATGAAATAACGAACCAATTCTTTATATTTAAATATTTAAATTATTAACATATTATTTAATATTTACAAAATAATTTTGATATAATAAGTTATCAATAAAACACTTGCAACGCTCGGGATAAATATCTAATTTAGTATTAAATTTTGGATCGTGGAAGATTTTCTCGCATGCTCAAATATTAATCTTAAATTAGAACATTAGTGCTATGCTTGATGTTGTTGAGCTATCAAATCTATTCTTTTTTTTTCAACTACAAATGTTTCTTCTATTAAATATGATTTATGTAATTTAAAATTATGATCATACTTTATTATATACAATATTTTCTTTTTTATATAAAAGTGAAATTTATTAAAAATATGTTAATACTATATCTTGCCTTTTTGTTAGGAATGGTAAAATGTTTTTGAATTTACAAAGCCCCATGGAAATTGCTTGATAATGCTTGGAGATGATATGATTTTTTGTTCTACAAGGCAAGGTATGAAACATGTTCTCACTTTAAATCAAATGGTGAGAATGGAGCAATAATAAATTGTCTTGCCCTTTAGAGTTTTAATATTACAAAATTATTATATTTTTATCTTATACACTAATATATATATATATATATATATATATATATATATATATATATATATATATATATATACATATATGTATAATTATTTTAACTATTTTATTAATTTAATTACTTAAAAATTAAAAATGCATTAAAATTTTATTTGAGATAACAAAGGTTAAAACTAATAATATTTTATTGGCTATGTATTAATCATTTTTTTAAGTTTTAAATTATTTAAATTAATTATATATAGTTTTAAACCTATATTATAACATTTTGTTAATTACATATAATTTATAGTATTTAAATTTATATTTTTCCTTTCTTCTATATTTATTAATATTTAATATTACTTGATAATTGTGTATAAATTTATAATTCTTAATTTTAAGATTTATATTTTTAATTTCTTTTATTTATTATCATTTCTCATAAGTTCCCATAAAGTTCTATTACCTCGTGGGATATGGAAATGGGATGAATTTTATCCTTAAATATGGAGCATGAGATAAGGTAATAATATTCCCCCCACAATGGTCATAGAGTAAGAGAAGAATGATTTACTCTTGCCTTGTCCCGTCACCATTCATACTTTCTTTATTCATTAAAAAAATACCTCTTTAAATCAATTATTTTTAAATATGATTCACAAAAATAGATGCATAATAAAATAAGTTGTAAGAATTTTCATTTATTCTCCGTTATACTTGTTTTTACGTTGAAGTTTGATTCAATTAAGATTTTCAACTCTAGAGAACCTACAAAGATAAATGAGTTGATTTTGCATATTTCTATTTAGTAGAAAGTCATACATATTTATTGAATATCTATTATTTACGAACATTGATATATAATTATAAAATAAATATAAACATTTAAGTTTTAAAGTAAGGTTGATAATAAATTAAGTTAACTTGAGTTAGTTTTAGCTCAAGCTTAGTTCGTATTAAATTTCTTTAACTTATAACTCGATTTAAGTTTGATTCAAACCAATTTATTTAGTTCAAGTTTAACTTAAATTAAGTTCACAAGTAGCTTAGTTTGGCTCGTTAGCTCAAATCAATTATAATAATAAAATATTTTATTAATAATTTAATGTCTTAAAATATTTTTAAAAGTTAATATCTTTGGCAACTTAATGACATAGATAATATATATATATATATATATATATATATATATATATATATATATATATATAGTTTATTAAAGCATATGTAATATAATATAAATGATAATTTATTTTATAATATAAATTTTCATTACAACCATGTCTAAATTTTAAAAGATGAATTAGTTTGAACTTTTCAATTTTTTTATTGATAATCATAACTTTATTAATTTATTTTATTTAAAAAATCACAAATCTTATTTAAAAATTACAAGTGAAAAATGAACCTTATGTAATTATTTAACTTAAAAATATAGAATTATTAATTTTTTTAAAGAATAAAATATAAAGTGAAAATTATTTACTTAATTATTTTACTTATAAAAATAAAATAAATAAATTATCTATTAAATTTGGCCCTTTGATTTTGATTCTTATGATAAATCTATAAATAAAAAATTATCAACCATTATTAATATAATTATTTTATATTTTTTAATTAAAATATTATTTAAAATTTTTATAAAAAATATTGAAGTAATATATTAGCAATAAAAATATATATTATCTTAGATTTTAGAATTGAAAGTTGTTAAATACATTTTTAAACTTAATATATATTATAACATATATGTTTATGCTTATACATTTTTTGTTTTATATGTGTGTATATTGAGACAGTTTGTAATACAAATGAATTGAGTTTTTATCAATTTAATCTCAACTCATTTAAAACATGGGTTAAATAATTTAATTTATGTATTGCTCATTTGTCTCTTAATCATGACTTATTGAGATAAAACTTGAATCAAGTTATGAGTCACTCATGAATTGGCTTAGTTTTAAATAAAAATTTATATATAAAAATTGTAATTATTTAGTTTTAAATAAAAATTTACATGAAAATAATCATATCTTTTTTATTAAATTGTATAAAAAATAAAATATATATTTCATGTCATAGAGAATAATAGAAAATAAATTGAGAAAATTATTATTCTTTTGCAAAATGATATCTTTTGAAATAAGGAATATTAGATATTAAGAAAGAAAAAGAAATGACGGGATGATATTACTTATGAAATATATATTTTATATTTTAAATATGTAATTTATCAACATTTTGAATGATAAACATATAGACTTTAAGTTTAATATTAAAAATAGTTATAAAATAATCTTTAATAGTTATTACACTTACAAAAATATTACAAGCATTTCTTAATTAAAAAATTATAATTATTCATTTTTTAATAGAAAATAAAATAAGTATAATAAATTATAATGATATATATTTTTAAAAAATTTAGTATAATAAATATTGTATTATAATCTAAAATATTAATAAAGTTAAAGAATACTTAAATAAATTACAAAATATATGCATATCTTTATATATCATTTTGTTTATAAAAAATTAATAATAAATAGCTAATTTTACCAAAAAATTTTATATAAATGCCTAATGCTATTAATTATTTAAATTAGCTAATATAATCAATTATCAACTAACATTTAATTCAATTAATTAATTATTAATGTAATCAATTAATTATCAAATAAAATCATTATTCCTATATAAATAGTATGAAAATAATAGATATCTGTATGAATGGATGAACCAATTTCTATATTATATATTAGTTATAATATTTCTTACCTTTTATTATGATAAATATTATTCTAATAATTCATCGCATGTTAATTTATTATTTTTTAATAAAAAGTCAATTTATCATTTTTCTCATCTAAAAGATAACTTACAAAATAAAAAAAATTCTTATATTTATTAGTTACTAAGAGTAAATAATAAATGTAAAACCACTGAGTGCTTCTTTTATTTATTCTTCCAATATTAAATCAATTTCTAATAAAAATTTGAATTTAAATTTTTATTTATTATTAAAATTCATAACTATATATTTATTTTATTTTTCATAAAACCCTTCCCAGATTACATTTATGTTTTACTTTTTTTCTCTCTTTACCTTCACTCATTTCAAAGGCATCATTTTATTTGAAATGAGAGTTTCATTTTTATTTTTAATATCTCTTATTACTCTCACCTTTCTACAATTGTTCACTCAATTCAAAGTTCTTATCATGTAAATTCTTTTTTATATTTTCTTTTACTTTTTTTTATACTATTATTATTGCAATTTAATTGTCCTTTTTATTATTAGTTTTTTATTTCATTAATTTTTTTATTTTTTAAAAAAATTTATAACCTAATTAGTTCTCATTAGCTTAATGAACTTTTGATATACAAAACTACAAAAAGCATACATTTTTTACGTAGTTTATTTCATTAAGTGATTTTTTTGTTTATTTTATATTACTTAACAGAAAAAAAAAACATAATTTTGGAGAAAATTATGAAAAAAGGGAAATTGCCAAATAAACACATAGATTATCAATTATAAAATTTACCAATTTATAATTAATAATATATATGAATTGATCATTTTTTGTTATCTTAAATTTATATAAAAATATTAAGATTAATAAATATGATTTTTTTATTTTAAAATTTGAAATTTATTTTATCTCTATCTTTGTTTGATTTTATTTACAAATTTTCTATTTTTTTAATCTTCATTAGATTTGATTAATTTTTTTTTATTTTTATCTTCATCTTATTTTACATCTAATTGAAAATCTGTAATCATTGCTCTTACAAAATACTTATATTTTAAAAATTTTTATTTAAATGAAATTATTACCTACTTACAAGCGTACAATCTAAGATTGTAGAAGTAAGAATTTCTTTTTAAAGATCGTAGCACATATTTGGAACAATTTGAGATATTTAAGCTTTGTTTTAACTTATGAATATTCAAAAATAAGAAGAATTTTTATATTTATTTTATATAATCTAGGTATACAAAAGAATTTGTAAGTTTAATCGTTTATTATATTATAATATCAATTTTAATTATTTAATGATATACATATAATAGAATTATAATATTTTATTTTATAAAACATTTTTTGAATTTATTGATTGTATATTAATTTTTTATCTAATCTTCTTTATAAGTAATTAACATATAGTTATAATATTATATTATTGAAATATATATTTATCCGTGTAATATACGGATCACTAAATAATATATATATATATATATATATATATATATATATATATATATATATATATATATATATATATAAGGAAGAGAGAAAATAAGTAAATTGTACAATAATATAAGATTTAAAATTAGAAAATATAATATAATTTAAGTAAATTAAAATTTTAATTTATTTAAGTTAAAAAAGGTAATAGCAAAAAGTAAAATAATATGTAAATTGTAAAGTCTTAATAGAATTTAATTATATCTTATATAATTTAAAATACAGAAAAAATAATATTAAGATAATATATATTAATAAATTCTAAATAAATAAATTATTTTAATTTATAAATATTTTAGTAAATAATACAATATATAATAAATTATTTGAACAAAATATTTTTATTAAAATTTAAACTTATTTGAGTTTATTTTAAAAAAATTAACTTTATTATTTGATATCTATAATACTTTTTAATATTTGGATTTAAGTGATAGGCAATAGTAATAGACATAAAAAAAAGAAAAATATGCTATAGAATATATAGTAATATAAAAGTAATAGAATTTATAGAATATATATATATAAAGAAAAGAAACAAGAAGTAAATTATACAGTAATAAAAAATTTAAAATTAGAAGATATAATATAATTAGATTAAATGAAAAATTTAATTTATTTAAGTTGAAAAATATATAATAGAAAGTGTGAAACAATACGTAAGTTATAAAATCTTGATGAAATATTAATTATATTTTATATAATTTAAAATATAGAAAAATAATACCAAGATAATATAGATAAATAAATATTAAATAAATAAATTTATTTTAATCTTTAAATATTTTATTAAATAATAGAATATGAAATTAATTATTTCAACTAGAAATGTTTTATTGAATTTTAAACTTATTTGAAATATTATATAAAAATTTAAATTTATTATTTTATATCTATAATACTTTGTAATATTAGCATTTAAGTGATAAAAAATAATAAAAGAAATAAAAAATGGAATAGAATATATATATATATATATCAGTATAAAGAAGAGAGATAATAAGTAAATTATAGAATAATATAAGAGTTAAAATTATAAAATATAATATAATTTAATTAAGTTAAAATTTTAATTTATTGACGTTGAAAAAAGTAATAGTAGAAAGTGAAACAACATTTAAACCGTAAAGTTTTAATAAAATCTCAATTATATCTTATATAATTAAAAATATAGAAAAATAATATCAAGATAATATATTTTAATAGATTTTAAATAAATAAATTTATTTTAATATTTAATTATTTTATTAAATAATATAACATATAATTAATTATTTCAAATAAAATTTTTATTATATTTTAAATCTATTTAAAATATTTCAAAAATTTTAAATTTATTGCTGTATATCTATAATATTTTATAATATTAGGGTTTAAGTGAAAAATAATAATAGATATAAAAGAATTATGTAATAGAATATATATGTAAATGAGAGAGATGAAAAGTGAATTATACGATACTATTAAGGTTAAAATTAAAAAGTATAGTATAATTCAATTAAATTAAAATTTTAATTTATTTAAAATAAAAATAAAATATACCAGTTATATGTATAATTTTTATTGATATTAGTTTCTAAACCATTAATGACAGAATTGATAATTAAAAAAATACAAAACCTGTAATAGAGTAAATAAAAATAAAAGGATGTAATATATAAGAGTTAAAATTGAATATATAATTAAATAATTTAATTAAAATAAAATTTTAAATTATTTTATAATAAAAAAGTTATCATACTATATTTATACTAATTATTGATATTTATATTTGAATTATTAATAATAGAAATTGAGTGGTAAAAAATTGATAAATTGCAATAAGGTGCTATTTCGTGGACTTTATTTCAAAGAGGTGATAGTACTAGACTTTTTTACAAATAGGTTCCAGTTTCATGATTTATGAATGTTATGCATTGAAATTACTTTTTTTTAACTATGAGAATGTGGATGAGAATTAGAAACTTTAAAAAGTCATAAATCCATTATTAGTTAACTAATTTTTGCATATGACCACGTTTTCAATCATCTTCATATGATCTTTCAACAAAAAATAAGCAAATATGAGTTTGATGAAATCCACTTGGTTAAGAACGTGTAAATTGAGTTCAAAATTTTAAACGATCATAACTTTGTGCTCGGTTATCCATTTTAAGTGAATTTTTTTTATTTCACGTAACTTTTTGAGATTTACGTGCTTTTGCATTTTGTTCACTTTGGTTTGGCAAAAAAAAAGTCTTTTTCAATGATTTTTCTTAATTTTTCTTTATTTTCTTGTTAATTTTTCAACTTTGATCTTATTTTTTTTAATTCAAATTCATTTGAATCTTATATTAAATTTTTATTCCCCAATTCTTTTGGTGTCTAGTAGTGCCATAATAATTTTTTTAACACATAAAATTATTAAAAAATAATATATTACTATTTGTAAACTAAATAATAACATGTTATTATTTCGTTTTAAAACAGTAATAACAATAAAAAATCTAAAATAAATAAATAAATCAAGTTTAGTTAATAGCTAAACTAGCAAATAATAGCATATTATTGTCTATTCTCTAGACAGTAACATTATTGTTTCATTTCAAAATAATAACACTAATAAAAAATCTCTCAATAAATGGATAAATTAAGTTTAATTAACAATGAAATTGCTAAATAATAGCATGTTACTATCTATTTTATAGATAATAATGTGTTATTATTTCGTTCTAAATGTAATTAATAACTAAATTGTTAAAGAAGAAGATATTACTATTTTGTTTCAAAACATTAACACCAAGCAAAAATCTCAAATAAATGAATAATAGCATGTTATTGTTTGTTCTTTAGATAGTAACATATTACTATTTCATTCTAAAATAGTGATACTAATAAAAAATTTAAAATAAATAAATTAATCAAGTTTAATTGACAACAAAATTATCAAATAATAGGATGTTACTATCTATTCTTTAAATAGTAACATGTTATTATTTCATTTCAAGCCTAATTAATAATTAAACTGTCAAAGAAAGGATATTATTGTTTCATTTTAAAATAGTAATACTAACAAAAAATCTTAAATAAATAGATAAATTAAGTCTAATTAATAACTAATTACTAAATAATAGCATGTTACTATTTTATTCCAAAACAATAACACCAAGCAAAAATCCTAAATAAATGGATAATAACATGTTATTATTTATTTTCTAAACAGTAATATGTTACTATTTCGTTCTAAAACAGTAATACAAACTAAAAACTCGAAATAAATAGATAAATCAATTCTAATTAATAACTAAATTTTCACATAATAACATGTTACTGTCTATTATCTAAATAGTAATATGTTAGTATTTTGTTTCAAAATAGTAACACCAAGTAAAAATCTTAAATAAATGGATAATAGCATGTTAATGTTTGTTTTCTAACTACTATTTTTTAGAGAAGGAACAGTAACATGTTACTGATTCATTTTAAAATAATAACACTAACTAAAAATTCTAAATAAATGAATAAATCAAGTCTAATTAATAATCAAATTATCAAATAATAGTATATTACTGTCTAGATAGTAATATGTTATTATTTCATTTCAAATCTAATTAACAACTAAATTATCAAATAATAGCATATTACTGTTTCATTCCAAAATAGTAATACTAAGTAAAAATTTTAAATAAATAGATAAATCAAATCTAATTAATAATTAAATTATCAAATAATAATATATTACTATCTATTTTCTAGATAGTAATATGTTACTATTACAAAATTGTAACACCAAATAAAAATTTCAAGTAAATGGATAATAACATGTTATTATTTATTTTCTAGATAGTAATATGTTACTATTTTGTTCCAAAATAGTAACACTAACTAAAAATTTCAAATAAATAGATAAATTAAGTTTAATTAATAACTAATTTGTCAAATAATAATATGTTATTATCTATTCTCTAAATAGTAATATATTATTATTTTGTTCCGAAATAGTAATACTAAGTAAAAATTTCAAATAAATAGATAATAGTATGTGACTGTTTATTCTCTAAACAGTAATATGTTAATATTTTATTTCGAAACAGAAACACCAAATTTTAATTTTATAAATTTTTAATTTTTAATTTATATTAAATTTGCCTGATTGGGGTTACATGGTGATGAAATGCAATTCCTCTATTTCTATTTCTATGCTTTTGTTCTTTATAGAATATACTTCAAGTATGTCATTTGGACTTATGACTATTTTAGTAAATCGCACTTGGTGAATATACTTAAATGAGAAAAAGTTCACCTAAGGTACTTTACTGCAATAAATTATTATTATTGGTACTTTCGCAAATCGCACTTAAATGAATGCACTTAAATGAGAGAAAATCTACTTAAGGTACTTTCTTGTAATAAATTGTTGTAACTAGTATTGGTCTAATTTTTTTTGATAAAAAATGTATGCAATAAAGCATAAAAAAATATGGTGTGAGTTTATAGTTTTGATAAAATCTTATTTAATATATATTTAATTTAGAATATAGCACTTAAAAATTAATTTACAAAATATTTATAAGTTTAAAATAAATAATTTTAATTTTAATTTTTAAATATTTTTATTAAATAATAATATATGTGATTAATTATTTCAATTGGTACTTTCTATATTAAAATTTTAAAGTACTTAAAATATTTTATAATAAAATTAACTATATCATGCATTATCCATATTACCTTGCAATAATAGTATCTAAATTATAAATAATGATAATTCATATGACAAAATAATATGTGGATTATAAAATAATAAAAAATTTAAAAATAAAATTAAAAATAAACATGCAATTGTGTATATAAAAAATAACGCATGAGACATAAAGTAACACAATAATTAAAAAATATAATTTAAATTTATAAAGTAAAAATAAATGCATGAAATGGGAAAAAAATATGAAGATACATAAACTTGCATCAAGAGTCAGAACAAAGTCAAAATAAATTTTAAAAAAATGATAGCAAATTGTAATAGATAAATTAATTATTAAAGGGTTATTTATTCCATACCTCTAAAGAAGGCCTTTATTTCTCTCAGACAAGTGACACATGGCATATTTTCCTTCCTCTAAAATTTTATTTTCCCTCAAAAACTAAAACTTTTTTATTTACAGTTTTACATATATTACATATATTTATTTACACTCTATTACCTTCAAATTTTTACACAATTTCTCTTCTTTTCAATTATTTTATTTTTCTTCTTTTTATTTATTATGTTACTCCGTTACATTGTATACATATTACTTTTATTTACTTTATTTTTTACTTCACTTCTATTATTTATATCTCAAATACAATTCTCACATAATTTATTCTATACTGTTAAAGGAGGCTTGTATTTCTCCCAGACAAGTGACACATGTCACATTTTCGTTCCTCTAAAATTTTATTTTCCCCTCAAAACTAAAACCTTTTATTATTTTCATTTTTAAATATAAGACATATATTTATTTACATTCTATTACCTTCAAATTTTTACACAATTTCTCTTCTTTTTAATTATTTTATCTTTTCTGTCTATTTATTATATTACTCCATTATATTATATACATATTATTTTATTTATTTTATTTTTTTATCTTCACTCTTATTACTTACATTTCAAATGCCATTATCACAAAGGAGGCTTTTATTTCTACAAGACAAGTAACATATGTGACATTCTCTTTCCTCTAAAATTTCATTTTTCCTCCAAAACTAAAACCCTTTTTTATTTACATTTTTATATATATTACATAAATTTATTTATATTTTATTATCTTCAAATTTTTATGCAATTTATATTTTTTAATTATTTTATTTTTTATTTATTAAGTTACTTCATTACATTGAATACATATTAATTTTATTTACTTTATTTTTTATTTTCACTCCTATTATTGACATCTCAAATGTCATTATAACATAATAATATACACATAATATGATATAGTTTATTTTTATCATAAAATATTTTTAATAAATTAAAGATTTGATTTCCTTAATATTTCTATTACTTTCAAATTATTATATATTTTTTCTTCTTTCATTTTCTCTATTATCCTATTAAATATGTACATAGTATTTTTTCTATCTTATAATTGTATTTTTTTATATTTCTTCATGTTATTTATAATTCAAATATCAATGCCACTTAATAATATATATAATATGATATATTTTATTTTCATGATAATTTTTTTAATAAGTTAAAACTTAATTTAATTAAATTACTTAATTATATATTTTATTTTCATTTATAAATTACTTTACAACTCAATCATTGTACTATTAGTTTTTATTGGATAATGTTATTTCTTAATAGGTTGATTGTTTTACCATTAAATTACCTTTTTTTTTCAAATATCAAAGAAAAGGAATTAAAATAAAACAAAAATTTCAATATATTAAATGTAATTCAACAGTGCCATATAGCATTTCCCTTTTTTATTTACTTCGTCACATACTTTTCTTCTTTTTGTATGTTTATTTTTATTATTTACAGTTAATATATTAATATCATTAAGAAGCATGTATATATATTTTATTTTTATTATAAAAATAATTTAAATATGTTATAAAAATTAATTTTATTAAATTAATTAATTATAATTTATATTTTTAATTGTTATATTACTTTACAACTTACTTTTTATTTCCTTTTTTTTAATTTGCTACATTATATTTTTTAATGTTCACTACTATTGTATACAATTTAGATAGTAATATCAAAGAGTAATATAGATATAATGCAATGCATTTAACTTTATTATAAATATATTTTTAAAAAATTACAATGTTAACATAAAAATTGTTAATAAAAATTAATTATATATTCTACCATTTAATAAAAATTTATGCAAATTAAAATAAAATTTATTTTTTAAAATTTTATCAATATTTTTATATTAATATCAAGTTTTTAGTGCAATATTTAAAATTAAATATATGTCAATTGAAAATTTGTAAATACTTTATACTTGATGCTTTGTTTCTATTTTTCATATTTATTTTTAATATTTATAATTTGGACATTAAATATTTTTTAGTAAGATATATTTTATTTTATGATAAAATATTTTTAATGAGTTAAAAATTTAATTCAATTGAATTTCTTTGAATACTTTTATTACTTTGAAATTATTAAATAGTTTGTATTTTTTTATTCGTTCCATTACCCCTTGAATTATATACATATCATTTTTATCTAATTCATTGTATTTTTTTATATTTATTTGCAATATTTGTGACTCAAATGTTAATGTTAATTAATAATATAAATAGAATATAATATATTTTATTTTTATTGTAAAAAATTTAAATAAATTAAAACTTTAATTTAATTAAATTATTTAACTTCATATTCAATTTTTATCAATATTTTCTTGATATCAATTTTAAAGTGATATATTTTAAACTAAATATAAATAAATTGAAATTTTATCAAAATTTTACATTACTCACATTATTTCTTTGTTTTTCATCTACTTTATTATATATATTTTTATGTTCACTCATATTATTTGCAATGTAAATATAATATAGTGTATTTTATTTTTATTATGAATTATTTTAAATAATTTAAATTTCAAATTAAAAAGTATTAATTAAATAAATTAATTACATATTATATTTTAAGAAAAAATATATAAAAAATATAATTAAAATTATTTATTTAAAATTTTCAATATTTTTTTGGTATGAATTTTCAAGTTCTATATTTCAAATTAAATATAAATCAATTAGGATTTTGTCAAAGCATTAAAGTTGAAATACTATTTATCTGTCTTTTTTTTATAGTTTGTTGTATATTTTTCTTTTTACATGTTTACATTTTCATTTATAATTCAGTCTCTATTATTATTAAATGCTACAAATATAATTTGATATCCTTTTATTTTTTTATCAAATATATTTAATAATTTAAAACATAAATACAAAATGTATTAATCAAATGAATTTATTATATATTTTATTTTTATAAAAAATTAAAATCAAAACTATTTAATTAAGATTTTGAAATTTTTATATCAATTTTTAATTTTATATTTCAAATTAAATATATATTTATTAGAATTTTATCAAATTTTTATGATACTTTGTTATTTATTTTGTTGCATTTTTTATATCTATTTTTGTTATTTATAACTCATATACTAATATTATTAAATATTATAAATATAAGATGATATATTTTATTTTTATCATAAAATATTTTAAATGAATTAAACCTTAATATAGAGAGTATAAATAAAATTAATTAATTTTATAATCTATTTTAATAAAAAAATATAAATAATATAATTAAATTTATTTCTGAATATTTTTATAACAATTTTTGAATGTTATATTTCATATTAAATTTAATATAATCAATTTATAATTATCAAAATTTTAATATATAATGTATTAATTTATTTTTCAAAATGACATAAATTTAATTCATTGAGAAATATTGCATATTTTTAAACAATTAAAAAGTAAATTTATTCCAAATAAGATTTAAAAATTATTAAAATAAGATACTCTTTTCTTTTTTGCCAACTTCAAAAATTTGTCTATTCAATTTTGAATTAAAAAAATTATATTCAATTACATTTGAGTGGTTTGTCATTGGTCCACAGTAAAAAGTGTCCTTTATCACTCTTTTTTTTAATTGTGTTTTATAAAAAAAATTTAACATTTAAAATCATAAATATATTTATGGATAAAAAATTTATTATAAATTTTTTTAATATATTATATTCATCATCTATCATTTTTAATTTTAATCCAATATAAATAATTTATATGAAGATTACAAGTATTGATTATTGAATATATTTTATGGCCCAATAAATTATTATATAAATTACTAATAATTTAATAATACTAGCCTAATATTAATAGCTTACTATAAAAGTTTATTTTAAATCATTACTAAATACATAAATAAGTTAAAATATATACGTAGAATAAAAGAATGACATATCATTATTTTTTACAAGTTAACCCTTTCTCCCATTTGTCTTTCTTGACCGTAGATTTAAATAATATTTTGAATTTAATGGTAAATATAAAGACAAGTGTCTTAGGTATCGACACCCAAACTTTTATTTTTGGTATGTTAGAATTATCCTTTTTTATTATAAAACTATTAATTTAAAATTTTAATTATATCTATGTATTTAATTATATATTATAATTTTTAAATCTTATATTGCATTGAATTTTTTTTATAAATTTTCATATATAATTATAAAATAAATGTAATAAATTTGATTTATAAATTTTTATAATTTTTTATTATATACTTATTATTTTTATTTTTACGTTATAAAAAATAATAGATGCCTATGCATGCACGGGCTGAAAAACTAGTTAGAGGAAAAAAAAGAATAAGAAGTTTTTATGGGAAAAAATTTCATGTAAAATTGATGCTTGTCCAAAAAAATAATAAAAAAATGAGAAGCAAAAATTTAGTTTAAGAGGCAGGTACAGATACAGATACACTTAACAACTCCTAACTTTCAGCTGCCGGTCAGCAGCCAATTAAACAATTAACAGTTAATTATTACCAACCTACGCCAAGTGGATCCTTTTATCGAGCAGTTACCCCAATCCTGTTTGATAATTAATCAATTAAAGTAGATATCTATATCAAATACCACATTTGAAAAGCTGGTACTCATCGGTCTTCAAATTCAGAAATAGTTACTTCATTTCTTGAGCTAGATTCTGGTTGACTTGCAGAGGAATTTGATGGTTCAACTGAATACTTAGCCAGAAAGAAACCAGGCTATTTTGGTTTGGACAATTTTGTTTCATTTGCTAACATTAGAATCATCGAAGGCATATCAGGCCTATCCTCTGAATGTTGCTGCACGCACAATAGACTAACATGGATGCAATGCATTACTTCTGAGAATATGAAAGAGCCTTTTATATTTTCATCAATCTGTTCTAAAACCTTACCATGTTGCCACAAACTCGATGCCTGTGCCATAAACAACATCAAAATGGTTACTCACAAGCAGTATTTGCTGCATTGCTCCACCGCTCAGCCAAGCTGTACTTGCTGCGCTTGCTACACAGCCCCACCACTCAGCCAAGCTATCCTTCCTGCACTGCTCCACTGCTCAAGCATGGGACTGATTTTATAATATTTTATTTTGTAAACTTTGCCTATAAAGGGCACTCTGTTGTATCAGGCCAAAAATAACAAGAAGAAGTGATATATATTGAAAGTATTCAGCCTCTCTTCTCTCTTCTCCTTGGGTATAGTTCTGCTGTGTGAGTGTGTGTTAAGTGTTGCCATATCCGTCTGATATCACCGTACAAGAACAATTGCTCAAACACTTTTCTCTGCATTGGTCAAGATTCATTGTCATATCTAACCAAGTATGCGTAGTTTCTGGAACTTTCGATCCAGCCACTTTGACAAAACCATCCCTCTGCTTCATTTCGCAGCCCAATGGTTTATTCCGGACATCCTTGAGACCATTCAGTGGAGTTCCACTGTTGGGGTGACTTAGGCCTAAACGCTTTCAAACACTGACAAACCGGTGACTCGGTGGTCATACAATTGGTGTTAGGCCCACATGGGCCATAATGACCACAATAATCTCTCGGCACTGATGTGTAAATCCTCCACTCATGATCGGTTTCTGACCAAACATAACGATGGCGAAGAGAACCAGTATCATTTATCACCAATCTGGAGATAACAGAATTGAGAGTGTAAGTGTAGTAAAACTCATCCTTGTTTGAGATGAAGCAGAAAGTGTAAACAGGATTGAGCTTTAGCTCCGGAGAACCACTCGGACGCAGGCCATTCCATGGGCCGGCACTGTGTCATTTTTCTATTCCTTTCATGATATGTGATTCAGGGTAGTTGCTAAGAAAAAAATAGCCCCAAGAGAAGTCTCCTGGAGATAGATCATCAGGACTTTCCAAGCAGTTAGATACCTATTCAGATTATTCTTGAGGTCCCATCCCAATTTCATGCCTGGCAACAGTGTATCAGTTGGATAGTCGAAGCTCTGCTACAAATAGGCTTCTGGGTTTGTCTCTTCCTCATCTCAAATAACGAGATTTCCAGAATCCAAGAGATACGCCTTGGAATTCTGTGCTTGTTTGGTTGAGTTTGTGTACCAAACAATTTTGTCATTTTGAGCGACGACAAGGTAGCCGGTGCTGTTCAGCGTCAAGATTCCGGATGGACCATTGATTGGATTCAGCCTGTTTGCAAGCCAAACCACTGTTTGAGTTGGTATATTGTTGTACCAAATTCCCAAGTAGCTTCTCTTGGAATTTCCGGGACTGAAAAAACCAAGAGCAAAGTTTCCACCTTTGGAAACCAGGATTTTTCCGTCAGTTAAGTTCTGGGAATGAGCAACGGAATCAAGAGCTGTGGAAAATTAAAGACAAGGGCCCAGAATGTAACAAATGATGGTGATGAAGGAGAGAATGTCCGTGGGATACTAACTTTGGTGGAAGTAGGGATCATGGGGTGGATCAAGAGGAGAGATTCATTGCTGAAGGATTCAAAACAGATGATTGGAGGGAGTTCTATTGCTACTTCCTAGTTGATTAAAACTGGGGAGGCTAAGATTTCTCGGGCATTCAGTAACTTCAACCTTTCTGGTTTCATATCCCACGGGGGAAAAAGACTCAAAAGTCTGCTGATTTTCCTTTTAGTCGACATCAACAATATGGGTACCTGCGACGCAATTTATTCCTACTGATTTGATGAAAGGATCACCATAATTGATAAAATTATATTGGCTTTCTTTTTTTTTCTTTCATATATAAAATAAAAAATATATAGCTGCAGAGTCCCCGCAGTGTTACATGGTTAAGTTTGGCTTTGTACAGTATGAATATGCTTCAGTGCATGGCACCAGGTACGGCGGCTATTAATAATGGAAAATGACGTGTTGGAGGCCCTCCCTTGCTGGTAGGTATTTTATAAATGCAAATTTAAGGTAGGTTTAAATAGGTATTTTTATTTCTTTTTAAATTTTTTAAAAAATTATTTGAAATTCAATGAAAATAAAAAAATAAAGAATAATCGATGGCGCATATAAATCTTTTTCAACTTTGTGGGAAGTAGAATCAGAGTCTTTCTCTTTTATTAACTTTCGACTTCACCTTACTTCAAACAACATGTGATAGTGTATTTAACCAAGCCAAATAATTAAGTGTCAAAACTTTGTAAAATGACTAACAAAATACATGAATCAAACATATACGTAACATTTTTGTATAATTATTTACTACTAATATAATTACAAGAACTCAAACTTGTTAATTGCATTTTATATTTCTTGTACTAGTTTGTTGTTCTGACTTGGTTATAGTCTAAACATTAATGCAATTTATATTATTGACATGCCAAATCTATTTGGAACAGCCAAATAATATATATAAAATGACTAATATATCTAAACCGATTAAAATATCAAAATTAGAGGAAATAATATAATAATAGAAATAAAACAAGGTTTCATAACATATATTTAATCCTTGAGCATAAGCCTCATACATTTTAGGAGACACCTAAAAAAGCCATCAATATTTATCGGTATCTTAGTAAAATGATAATTTATTAATTAAAATTTTTGAAAGACAATTAAATAAAAAATATCAAATTATTATTTAGAAAATATTTCTAAAGACGTTAGATTAGAAGAGAGATTTGTGTATATTTGAAGTAGAGAGGAGATCTATATATTTTATTCAATTTATTATTTTAAATTCTTTTTGTGAATTAAAATAAAAAAAATCATTTGCTCTCAATTAATTATCTCAATTGTTTCAATTAGAGTTTATAATCATATTAATTATAAATGCTTTAAAAGAGTCATTTGAACTCTTGAATTGCAAACCTTGATCATTGATTTGAACTTTATTATTTTATTTGGAAGAATGAAAATTTGGACTCCGTGCAATGTATAAATTATATCTTAGTTATATATAAATCAATTAATCAATGAATCTACTTATAATAGCAAAATTTTATTATGGAGAATGGAAGAGAATTATAATCTCTGATCTAATTTAATGAATTATAATCTCCATATGTTGATGCAAAAATTATTATATGAAGTCCCTTAACAACGGTCTCGACTAACAGACACCAAACAGAAGTTTCCATTCGTGAGGTTAAATTAGGATTATCATCACTCGAAGTCCTCATTTGTAATTTCTCTTATTCATACAAAATCTGCGGCTGGAATTAATCATACCAAATGTTGAAACTCAGTAAATTGACATGTCATCCAAAAAAACATAAGGCGAGGCGATATTATCTCCGAACGATGGGTATGGAGCAAGATAAGAATGATCTATTCCTACCTCGCTCCATTGTTATCCATACTTTTTGTATTCATTAAAAAAATACCTCTTTAAATCATATTCTTTTTCAAATATGAATTACAAAAATAGATACATAATAAAATAAGTTTTAAAAAATTTCATTTACTCTTTATTGTACTTGTTTTCATGTTGAAGTTTGATTCAATTAAGATTTTCAACTCGAGAACCTACGAAGAAAAATGAATTGATTTTGTATATTTTTATTTAATAGAAAGTAATATGTATTTATTGAATACCTATTATTTATAAACATTGATATTTAATTGTAAAATAAATATAACTAATTAAGTTTCAAAGTGGAGCTAGCAATAAAGCGAATTGAGTTGAGCTAATTTTAGCTTAAGCTTGACTCTCATCAAATTTATTTGACTTATGTCTAGGTTCAAAGTCAATTCAAACTAATTTTTTTAAGCTCAATCTTGACTTAAATTGAGCTCACCAATAACTCAATTTGGCTCACTAGCTCAAATTATTTATAATAATAAAGTATTTTATTAATAATTTAATATCTCAAAATATTTTTGAAAGTTAATATCTTTCACAAATATTTTTAACAACTTAATAACATAGATAATATGTATATAGTGTATTATAAGCATATTCAATATAATATAAAAGATAATTTACTTAAAATCTAAATTTTCATTACAATCACATCTAAATTCTAAAAGATGATTGGTTTAAATTTTTAAATTTTTTTATTCATACTCATAACTTTATTAATTTATTTTATTTAAAAATCATAAACCTCATTTAGAAATCAAAAATCAAAAATGAACTTTATCTAATTATTTAACTTATAAACATAAAATTATTAAGTTTTTTTTGAAAGATTAAAATGTAAAGTAAAAATTATTTACTTAATTATTTAACTAAGAAAAATAAAATTAATAAATTATCTGTTAAAGTTTGCCTTTTGATTTTCATTCTTATGATATATCTATAAATAAAAAATTATCAACCATTATTAATACAATTATTTTTATTTTTACTTAAAATATTATTTGAAATTCCTGTAAAAAAAATATTGAAGTAATAGATTAGTAATCAAAACATATATTATCTTAGACTTTAGAATTCAAATTGCTAAATATTTTTTAAATATAATAAATATTATAATATGTATGTTTACTTTATTTTATATTTTTATATATGAAGTTAGTGTTAGGTTTCAAATCAATATACGCAGCAAACTTTTAAAATTTTGATCCAAATCCTTCCTAGGATCCATGCAAAAGTCATAAACCAGTGTTAGGGTTTTATCTTATTTATTTATGCTCGTATTCTTTCTGAACGAATCCTTGAAAGACCGAGATGAATCAAACATCGGTTGAAAGGTAAAATATTTTTATGGTATCCACATGGAGTGAACAATGACTTCTCTCCTCCATGAAGCTGTTAGGATTCGTCTCTCTTTCACTAGGATTGGATTAGGCGTTTTCTAGAGTGATTGAGGGTTTGATTGAAGCCGATATGTGTGAATAATGTGCTGCCTTCAAATCCTTTTATAGATCTAAAGCATATCACAATCCTAGTCCTCCTAGGATTATACTTCAAAAAATTCTAATCACACTAAATAACTATTACCTTATCCTTATCATAAAGAGAGTGAGGAGAGATGTGACTTATCTATTAATTATCTAATATTAGATAATAGCATTATCTCATAATATAATTATCTAATATCTAATAACATAATTATCTAATATTATTTTAATATCAAATAATATCACATAATATTATATATATATTATGTAAAAAAAATATATTATTATCTTAATAATAATATATATGCCTAAAAATAAGTTCAATTAATTAGATTTTAATCTAATTAAAGTCCAATTAATTATTATCTCATTTTAATTCCTTTTGTGTGACTTTATAGGTTCTTACTACATTGATAATGATTCATTATTATGCCATAAATAGTGAATGGTATCTAGTAATACATTATTGCCACTTAAGTAGTAAGAATGTCTATGATTCGACATCCACCTAATATGTGATCAACGCTTTGTATCATAATCCCTTTTGTAACAATACCCAAATCGAACTAGAGGCATAGAGTGTGTCATCCTCGTCAATATTCAATTTATATTTCTTAATACTGAGTAGTCTTAAAATAAATAATCAATATCACATATTGATCCAATTGAACATGACCATACATTTCTAAGTTTCACTCAATCGAACTGGAGGCATGGAGTGTGTCATCCTCGTCAATATTCAATTTACATTTCTTGATACTGAGTAGTCTTAAAATAAATAATCAATATCACATATTGATCCAATTGAGCATGGCCATACATTTCTAAGTTTCACTCAATCAAGGGGCCCAAGGATATTTTTCTTTTATACAAGAGTAACAAAATCTCATCTACATCACTTACTTCCCTTTGCATGATTCGTGACACATCCAATCAACGTCCTATTCGTCGTCCCGATTAAAAGTGACATAGGATGACATCAAAGTGAGTAACTCCTCATGTATTGAACCGTAGTAACTTCAGGTCAAAGGACGTAACTCCTTATGTATTGAACCGTAGTAACTTCAGGTCAAAGGACTATGTGCATTTTTGGTTATATAAAAATAACTAATGACACGTCTAACCATGCAGTATTCTCACAATGGATCAATTCAATACATTGTTCATTAACAATATTCTCATGTATTGACTTGATATCAGATATCCATTATTCGTAATCATCAGTCATTGTTCATGCTAGTCTCGATGTATTATTACTATTTTTTTTCTAATAATACTTGATTAGGGGTATTTTAGGAATAGCAAAGCTATTCCAAGGATAATTATTATATTTAAGTTATAATTTATGCAAAATAAAATAAAATAAAATATAATAATTATATTGCCAAAATGAAATATAATATATTATGTAATATTGCAATCATCTCTATAATTAGCTCTTAGAACACACATCAACAGTTAGTTTGTAATATAAATGAATTGAGCTTTTATTAACTTAAGTTTGGCTTATTTTAATATGAGTCAAATTATTTAACTTATGTATCATTCATTAGTTTCTTGAGCATGACTTATTGAGGGAAAATTTAAATCTAGTTATGAGTCGCTTATAAATCAACTTGACTTATTGCTAGCCCTATTTCAAAGTGTTACTATCTAATTATCATTTTTTACGTTCATATTAAGAGTGTTTAGTAAATAGTTTCATGATTAACTTCTAGTTAGTTTGAGTGTCTTTAATTGTTTAAGAAAATCAATTAGTTAATTTAAGTATTTTAGCAAATATTTGTTTTAGTTAACTTATTAACCCTCAAATAGCCATTTTAAAAAAGTTAAGAATAGTAGTTTTTTTTTTAAACAATTGATTTACATTTAATATAAAAAAAGACATTCTTGCCCATAATAATAAATTTTTTTACATTTCTATTCTTGATAAATAAGAAAATGCTAAATTATATTTATTTATTTCTTATAGAAAAATTTAATACATATAAAAATTATAATTATACCAAAATACTTATATAATAATAAAAATTTACATGAATATAATCATATCTTTTCTATGAAGTTGTATAAAAAACAAGAGAATATATATTTTATTTCATAGAGAATAATAGAAAATAAATTGAGAAAATTATTAATGTTATGTAAAATGATATTTTTTGAATTAAAGAACAATATATATTAAGAAAAAACAAAAATGACGGGATGATATTGATTGTAAAATATATACTTTTATATTTAAAATATGTAATTCATTAATATTTTTAATTATAAGCATATGGACTTTACATTTAATATTAAAAATAGTTATAAAATAAACTTTAGTAGTTATTACATCTACCAAAATATTACAAGTATTTTTAACTAAATAATTATAATTATTCATTTTTTAAAGAAAAATTAAAATAAGTATAATAAATTATAATTATATTTTTTTAAAAAAATTGTATAATAAATATTGTATTATAATCTAAAATATTATTAAAGTAAAAGAATACTTAAATAAATTATAAAATATATACATATCCTTATTTATCATTTTATATACAACTAATTAATAATAAATAGCTGATCTTATAAAAAATCTTTGTAGAAATAATTATTACTACTAGCTAATTAAATCAATTAATATAATTAATTAATAACTAATAAATAATTTAATCTACTAATTGCTAATGTAATTAATTAATTATCAAATAGGACCATTATTCATATGCTAATATTATGAAAATAATGGATATCCATATGAATGGACGGACCAAAAATATTAATATGATGAATCTCTATATTTAATTTTTATATTTAAATATTTAAATTATTAACATATTATTTAATAGTTACAGGATAATTTTGATATAATAAGTTCTCAATATAACACTTGCACAGTACGGTATAAATATCTAATTTAGTATTAAATTTTGAATTGTAACCGATTCTCTCACGGGCCCAAATCTTTGACTAGAATATTGGTGCTATGGTTGATGTTATTGAGCTCTCAAAATTCTTTGGGTTATTTTTGTTTTAATGATGAGGGTGTTTAAATAATTAAGTTTATATATAGAAGGATCTAAGATTGAATATTGAACATATAAAAAAATACAAAATGTTCTAAAAGTATCAAATACTACTTGAATCAAAGTCTTTAAACAGAATTTATTAAGTTATTAAATTAGAATAATGTTATTTTGCTAGGTGTTATTAAGCTTACAAAGTGAGATTTCTCCTTTTTTTTTTCAAATTTACATTCTCCTCTCAACTCACCATGGATAATTTATGCTCTAATTATATAAAATTTAATATTTATTATTCTTTAATATTATACTATTTAAATGTTTGTTTCTTAAGTCAAAGAAAGTAAAAGTATATTTACACATCATTGTATATTTGACATAAATTTATTAATTCAATATAAATAAAAATGAATAAATAAATATATAATGTCTAAAAATGTAATTAATTCAAGTTTTGGATAATTATATTGTTATTTTAAATATTTTAATTATATTAATACTATTTGATGACAAAGTAAATTTGAATTAATTTATCTAGTACATGTTTAGAAACATGTCTTTTTGAGTTATTTTACATAATCTAATTCAATAGCTATTTAATAATTTATCAAATTCTTCTAATATAATTAACTAATTTGATAACTTTTAAATTGAATTTCAAATAAAATCAGTTAACTGATTAATTTTTAACTTATAGCTATTGCTCACGGCCACTAAAAGAGTTACTAGTTAATTGTTACCTACTTGCTCCGAACAGAGCTTTTTATCAAGTTGTTAACCCAATACTATTTGATAACAGTTAAAGTGGACATCTACCAAGTGCAGTGCTTAAAAGCTAGTACTCATCGGCCTTCAAATTCAGAAAGTTATTTCATTTCTTGAGCCAGATTTCTAGCTAGCTTGCGCAAGAATTTGGTTGTTCAAGTGAATACTTAGCCAGAAAGAAACCAGACTACTTTGGTTCAGGTAATTTAGTATCACTTGCTAACATTAGAATCACTAAGGCCATATTAGGCCTATTCTCTGGATGCTATTGCACACACGATAGATTGATATGGATGCAATGCATCACTTTTGAAAAAATGCAAGTGCCTTCTATATTTACATCAATTAGTTCTAAAACCTTGCCACTTTGCCACAAATTCCATGCCTGAGCCATAAACAAAAACAAAATGGTCACACTTCGGTGTCATAATTCATATTTAATAATTCAAAATCTTCTAAGCCACCATGTATAATATATGGTAATGATAGATTTAATTGACTTCTGGGTCTCAATTCAAACTTCAATGTTGATGTAAAAATAAAAAAACAATCCATATAATTAACTTACACAAGTTATAAGATTGGCAGGTTTGTCAAGATGGTAAGACCTGGTTTCTCTTCCCATATATAATCTCTAGCATCAAAACACCATAACTAAAGACATTAGATTTCATCAAAAATAGTCCACTAGTAGCATATTCAGGAAGCAAATAACCACTATAAAATATCATTTAGAGAAGAAATATTAGTAGGATTAATAATTAGCTATGAATGTTGAATGTAAGAAACACTTATTATGTTCTAACTACTCTATTTATATAATCTTCAGTTATCTCCATAAAAAATTCTTACCATGCCAAAATTTGAAAATTTTGCATTCAACTTATCATCTAATAATACATTACTTGCTTTGAAGTCTCTATGAATAATCCTTAATTTGGAGTCTTGATGAAGATACAAAAGACCTTGAGCAATTTCACAAATAATTTGAAATCAGTTACTCCAATCTAATAATTTTCCCTTAACATGATCTACTTACATAAAAATTTAAGTGATGATTAGAATAATTCAAAAAATTGAAGTTAAGCTAAACTAATTTCAAAGTAGTAAAATAGTCTGTCCAAATTTAAGCTTCTTATATCTATGCCTATTAATTTAAAGAGAAATTTGTATTGTCATATCCTCAACTGAGTTAAGCAGTCATTATATATATTATAATACAGGATACATATAGCAGAATATAATAGATGTGGGACCTATCGACTAACACTGCCCCTTAAGCTGGGCTATAGATATCAATCATGCCTAACTTGTTATAAATTTCATCAACCCATTTTCCTGGAAGAGCTTTAGTAAATAAATTAGCTAATTGTTCCATTGTTCTAATATGTCTAAGATTAATAACTCTTTCTTGTAACTTCTATCGAACAAAATGATAGTCAACCTCTACATGCTTAGTTCGTTCATGAAAAATTGGGTTTGAGGCAATGTGAGTAATAGCTCAATTATCACACCACAATTGCATAGTCCCATGAGTCTTGATGCCAAGTTACTAAAGAAGGTAATTAACCCATACAAGTTTAGATGTAGCATGAGCCATAACTCAGTAATCAGACTCTATACTGGAGCAAGATACAACTATTTGCTTCTTACTTTTCCATGACATAAGATTTCCTCTAACAAACACACAATACCCATAAGTTGATATCTGATCTATAAGATATCCTGCTCAATCTGCATTAGAAAAAGCTTCCACTTTGCAATGATTATAATTTTTATATAAGACTCCTCGACCAGGTGCCTTCTTCAAGTACTACAGAATGTGTGTAAGAGCATCCTAATGGAAAGTTCTTGGGGAGTTCATAAACTAACTAACCACACTTACTGGAAAAGCAATATCAGGCCTAGTTATAATAAAATAGTTTAATTTTTCCACAAATCTCCTGTACTATTCAGGATCTTCAAGTAATTTTCCATCTTCTAAATTAAGCATAACATTTATAATCATAGGATTTTCACATGATTTAGCGCCAATCATTCCTGTTTCATTCAAGAGATTAAGCACATATTTTCTTTGAGATAAGAAAATCCTTTTCCACTCTCGAGCAATTTCAATGCCTAAGAAATATTGAAGTGCTCCTAGGTCCTTAGTCTGATAGTTAGCCTGAAGAAAAGCTTTCAATTGTGAGATTCCCAATTTGTCACTCCCTGTGATCACAATATCATTAACATATACAATTAGAAGAATACATCCTGAACTAGACTCCTATAGAACACAAAATGATCATGATCACATTTTTTCATTCTGAATTTTGTCACTACTTCACTGAATCTTCCAAACCAAGCTCAAAGAGATTGTTTCAACCTATATAATGATTTTTTTTAAATGTAGTACCTTACCACACTCCCCTTTAGCAACAAACCTAAGTGGTTGCTCCATATACACTTCCTCATTCAAATCTTTATGTAAAAAAGTATTTTTAACATCTAATTAGTGAAGAGACTAGTCATGAGTAGCAGCAAGAGAGATGAGTAAATGAATAAAAATAATCTTAGCCACAGGTGAAAAAGTCTCTGAATAATTAACAGCATAGGTCTGAGCATATCTTTTAGCGGCTAAACGTGCTTTCAAATGAGCAATGGAACCATCCGGATTCACTTTGCTCATAAATATCCATTTATAACTAATGGATTATTTTTTATTAGGTAAGGGCACAAGATCCCATGTGTGATTAGCTTCAAGGGCTATTATTTCTTCCTTCATTGCAGCATGCCACCCATTATGAGAAAGAGCTTTAAAATAGGACTTAGGAACAATAATAAAATCTAAAGAAGCACTAAAGGCTTAAGAAGAAGTAGGTAAAGAAGAATAAGATACGTAGGTAGAGATGGAATAAGAGTGGTGAGGATTACCTTTCTGAGTGCAAGTATGGGTACCTTTTTGGTGAGCAATAGAAAAATTTAAATTGAAAAACACAAGAGGAGGATCTGATGAGGAAGAAGCCGGTAAAGGAGATGAAGCTGACGGACTATGGGAAATTAAGTCTGGATCAGATAGTTATTGCATGATTGGTAAAGAAGCTGGTGGTGGTACCTACACTTTACGAGAATAAACAAACTGAATGGGAGGTTGAACTAAATTTTATGGTGGAGGAACTTGTGAGTCCAGTGAAGGAGAAGGTACAAGAAAGTATTCATTAACATAATTTGAGTCTAGCAAGAGGGAGGAAGATGGAGAATGTCCAAAGAATGGGGTAGACTCAAAAAATGAAACATCAAAAGATACAATATAATGATTTAACTCCAAAGAAAAATATTAATACCCTTTTTTAGTATAAGAATAGCCAAGAAAAATACATTTTAAAGATCGAGGATCCAATTTCGATACCTGGGAACGGTGATCATGAACAAAATAGGTACACCCAAAAATATGTAGAGAAATAAAAAAAAATTTAGAAGGAAATAAAATAGAAAAGGGTACCTGACCACCAAGAATGGAAAAAGGCATGCAATTGATGAGAAAATAGGCTGTAGAAATTGCATCCGCCTAAAAAACTTTAGAAACTTTCATTTCAAATAAAAGGGCTCGAGAAACTTTCAATAAATGTTAATTTTTTCATTCAATTACTCTATTTTATTATGGAGTGACAGCATAGGAAGATTGATGAATTATACTATGCTGGGATAAATAAACTGAAAACTATGCAGAGAAATATTCTTTAGTATTATTACTTTGAAAATTACGAATAGTTATCTGAAATTAATTTATAACTTCAACATGAAAAGTACAAAAAATATTAAATAACTTTGGATGATTTTTTATTAAATAGAGCCAAGTCATTCTTAAAAAATCATCCATAAAAGATATAAAATAATGAAAATCAGACTTTGAAATAATTGGGTAAGACCCCTAAATATTTGAATGTACTAACTCAAAGAGGGATAAAACCTGTTTATTAACTCTAGGAATATAAGATTGATGATGTTGTTTAGCAAATTAACAAGACTCACAATCTAAATGAGAAACAAACGCTAAACTAAGACATAATTTTTGTAAAGAAAGCAATGAGGGGTGACCAAGGCGACAGTACAATTGATGTAAAGTGGGGGTAGAAGCAGTATCAATTGATTGAGAAACTTTGTCATCCACCACATATAATCCCCTAGATTCATATTCCCTACTAAAAATTTTGTTCATCAACAGATCTTGAAATACACAATAACCAGGAAAGAAGAAAACACCATAATTATAAACACAGGTAATTTAGCTAATTGAAAGTAAATTAAATGTTGGAAGACATAAAATATTGGACAAAAAGATATCAAAGGTGAGACTAACCATGCCACTTCCAACAACAAAAACAGTAAACCCATTGGCCAAAGTGACATGTGAAGAATGAGAATTATTAAAGGAAGATAGTATACCTGTTTGACCCGTCATAGTATCAGTAACCCCAGAGTCAATAACCCATCTAGAATTGGAATGAGATAGACATGCAGTAAGATTACCTGTGTGAACTATGGTAACAATAGGTTAAGTGGGTGACGGTTGTACAGAGGCCGTCAATTGCAAGTACTCAGCATATTTACTACCATATAATAATTTATCATTGATTTCTGATTCTTGTGCCATATGAGCAAACCTGGAGTGCTGGGTATTCTTTCCTACCAACTTCAAACAGAGTTTCTTGATGTGTCCTTATTCTTGACAATGATAACAAATCACAACTGATTCACCTTCTCTTCTTCCTTCACTAGAGTGACTCTACCAATCACCTCCTCTTCCTCTTTCATTAAAGTGACCTCACCCTTTTCCTCTTTCCTTACCACCTCTAGAATTACCACATCCTCCATAAGCACCTGAGCCAACTAATGCTGTTGACTCATTCACATTTGAAGATGGAGAAGAGGAAGAAATATCTTTGGATGCTCTTTGAACTCGATAATAAGCTATTTTTCGAGTGAGGGGCTCAGAACTAGAAAAGATTTGTTGTCGTGTTGTGCTAAACTTAAGAGGTAAATGCATTAAATAACACAAAGCAACTAGTTGTTCTCGTTGAGAACGTATTGCATTAACATAACTAGTAATAGGCAGCAAAGAATTTCATTGTTCATAAATACGATTGAACTCAATATAAATTTGAGCATTGGTATTACCTCTCTCATCTGATTTAAATAAGGACAAAATCATATTATATACCTAATTCAGATCATCCTTTTTCAAATATAAACTTTCAATAGACTCCCATAACTTCTTAACAATATGATAATGAGCTGTGTTATCTTCAACTTCGATAGCTGAAATATTATAAACTAACCTGAACAACCGATGATCTTTTATGATCCATTGTTAGTCTGGATCTTCTATCGGTGGTTCTTGAATAAGGTGATGTATTATACGAACTTCATCAAAATAGTATTCAATCGCTCTCAGGCAACATATTGTCACCCTTCAATATCTAACTTTCACTTTGTTATTTTTCTACCTACTGGTAATAATTATGAAAAATTAGATTTGAGTTCTCTCCTTGAATTTTTTGAACTATTGGGACCTCCAAAATTGCTCATGAAATCAGAACCAATATCCATATCTAGCCAACATAGTAGAAAACTGAAAGAAAATTATCCAGAAAATAGAAAATACTACTTAGAGACATGGAACTGTAAAATTAACCTTATAGAACCTTTTAGAGTCTTCTGAAATAGTTCCAGACGGAAGATCGCTGCCTGAAGATGGCCCATGTGCCTCTACATGCTGCTACCTGCCTCTACGAGTGGGCTTCACGTGCCTCCATACACTAATGCATGTGATGCCATGCACCGCCTAGTCAGGATCGCCTCATCCCAATCTATCGTCTAATGTACCCAAACCTTCCCTACTCTAGTTTTGCTCCATCTAGTCAGGTTTTGCTCCCAAGGTGCTGAACAGTACCGTTAGTCTTCTCCACCTCCCTACATTGCCGTGCACCACTACTAATCAGCAACATTGAGGTCTGGGCTTCCACCAATAAGTGGCTTAGAGTGTTGCTGATCCCACTATAACCTTAGTCACGCATAAAAGAAAATTAAAAAGAAAGGAAGAAGAGGAGAGAGAGTTTGGTTGTTTTTGTCTTTTGGTTTGTTGATTGGAATAAGAGAAGAATTGTTAGAAGACTCTAGATACCATGTTAATTTAGAGAGGAATTTATATTGTCATATCCTCAACTAAATTAGATAGTTACTATATATATAGCAGAATATAATAGATGTGGAATCTATCTACTAACAATACCAAAAATGAAGGATTCCAAACTATTGTTAGGCATATATTCATAAACCAATATTTTCTCTTGTCCTTGAATGCAACAACCAAGAAGCCTCACAAGATTTCTGTGTTAAGGTTTTGCAATAAGTTTTACTTCATTCTTGAATTCAGTCATTCTTTGTCTTGTTCTTTTTGAAAAACTCTCCACTGCAATTTGTTGCCCATCTATTAATTTACCCTGCATTGTGTAAGTTCATAATATTTTTATATTTTCCTCATTCCACACTAAGATTTGAATTACACAATATACAAGACCAAAGCCTCCTTGTCCTAGCTTGTTCTTCATTGAGAAATTATTGGTGGTTGTAGTTATTGCAAGTAGATCAAGTAATGGCAAATCTAGATCTTCTTCGTCTCCTTCGTTGTTTTTATTTAGTTCCACATTTTCTGCCACCGAAAGAATTGAAACAAAGACATGAGGAGGAAACTTCATAGTTTACACTCCTGAGCCAAGTATTAATTGAAAAATGTTCTGTCACTTAATGGTCCTTTATAGTTGATTAAACAATCAGTTTAAATACTATTTGCTAACAATTAATTATTGCAGACATCTATGTAGTGAGAAAGATGGTTATTATTATTATTGGTAGAAGTGGTTAAAATATTGAACATATATATGCAAAGTTTTGAGATCGAACATAAGGGGCAGAAAAAGGTGAAGCCATTAAGCAATATTATATATCACTTAAGTTAACTACTCTTAATAGAAAGATGGATATTTTCTTTTACCAGCAACATTTCTCTGGACTCTGTAGCAAATACAAAAAAAAACCAAGTAAAAGCACCCCTGAAATAGCAGCAATGGTTGTAGCAACTATAATTATAAACTTCTTCTTGCTCTCTCTTGGCGCTGCTTTGTGAAAGGCAGCTACAGCCAAACCACAAACATTGATTGAAGGGATTCAAAGTTGGAAAGATAACTAAAAATGACATGAATCACAGAAAAAATAAGATCACAATTGAAGTCGTTACCCATTTCTGAAGCAGCCATTCGAATGTAAAGATCCTGACCATCTGCTGGAAACTCTCTAATGTCCATAAGATCACCAAACCACAAGGCACAACTACTGCCTTGTCCCCTAATATCCGAATTTGTATAAGCCGTATAAGAACAATTGCTCAAACACTTTTCTCTGCATTGGTCAATATTCATTGTCATATCCAACCAAGTATGTGTAGTTTCTGGAACTTTCAATCCAGCCACTTTGACAAAACCATCCCTCTGCCTCATTTCGCAGCCCAATGATTTATTCCGGAAACCCTTTCAAACACTGGCATACAGGTGATGCGGTGATCATACAATTGGTGTTAGGTCCACATAGGCCATAATGATCACAATAATCTCTCGGCACTGATGTGTAAATCCTCCATTCATGATCGGTTTCTGACCAAACATAACGATGGCGAAGAGAGTCAGTTTCATTTATCACCAATCTGGAGATAACAGAATTGAGACTTTGAGAGTGTAAGTGTAGTAAAACTCATCCTTGTTTGAGATGAAGTAGAAATTGTAAACAGGATTGGGCTTTAGCTCCGGAGAACCACTCGGACGCAGGCCATTCCATGGTCCGGCCCGGTGTCATTTTTCTATTCCTTTCATGATATGTGTTTCAGGGTAGTTGCTAAGAAAAAAATGGCCCCAAGAGAAGTCTCCTGGAGATGGATCATCAAGACTTTTCCAAGCAGTTAGACACCTATTCAGATTATTCTTGAGCTCCCATCCCAATTTCATGCCTGGTAACATTGTATCAGTTGGATAGTCGAAGCTCTGCCACAAATAGGCTTCTGGGTTTGTTTCTTCCTCATCTCGAATAACGAGATTTCCAGAATCCAAAAGATATGCTTTGGAATTCTGTGCTTGTTTGGTTGAGTTTGTGTACTAAACAATATTGTCATTTTGAGCGACGACAAGGTTGCCGGTGCTGTTCAGCGTCAAGATTCCAGATGAACCATTGATTGGATTCAGCCTATTTGCAACCCAAACCAATGTTTGAGTTGGTATATTGTTGTACCAAATTCCCAAGTAACTTCTCTTAGAATTTCCGGGACTGAAAAATCCAAGAGCAAAGTTTCCACCTTTGGAAACCAGGAATTTTCCGTCAGTTAAGTTCTGGAAATGAGCAATGGAATCAAGAGCTGTGGAAAATTGAAGGCAAGGGACGAGAATGTAACAAATGATGGTGATGAAGGAAAGAATGTCCGTGGGATACTGACTTTGGTGGAAGCAGTGATCATGGGATGGATAAAGAGGAGAGATTCATTGCTGAAGGATTCAAAACAGATGGTTGGAGGGAGTCCTGTTGCTACTTCCTAGTTGATTAAAACTGGTGAGGCTAAGATTTCTCGGGCATTTAGCAACTTCAACCTTTCTGGTTTCATATCCCACGGGGGAAGAAGACTCAAAGTCTGCTGATTTTCCTTTTAGTGGACATCAACAATATGGGTACCTGTGGCGCAATTTATTCCTACTGATTTGATGAAAGAATTATCATAATTGATAAAATTATATTGGCTTTTTTTTTTTTTTCATATGTAAAATAAAAAATATATAGCTGCAGAGTCCCCACAGTGTTACATGGTTGAGTTTGGCTTTGTACAGTATGAATATGCTTCAGTGCATGGCAGCGGGTACAGCGGCTATTAATAATGGAAAATGACGTATTGGAGCCCCTCCCTTGCTGGTAGGCATCATATAAATGCAAATTTAAGGTGTGTTGTTATTTTTATTTCTTTTTAAATTTTTTTTAAAATATTTTGGAATTCAGTGAAAATAAAAAATAAAGAATAATTGATGGCGCAAATAAATCTTTTTAACTCCCTTCGAAGTATTGGGGAGGATAAAATACCGGATTACGTTAAATTTACAAACAATTTACCGTTTTACCGTAGTTGCGAAACATATTACCGGAATACGTAGGACGCCATTTCAAATGGCGTTCATAGGGCTGGAGGCGCCATTTAAAGTGGCGTCCTCCCGCCCAAGGCACCTTTGGAGGCGCCATTTGAAGTGACGCCCCCACCATGGAGGCGCCATTCAAAGTGGCGCCCTCCAGGGGCGCCATTTTTGAAATTTGAATGGGGAGCGCCTAATGAAATGATGCCTCCCCACCCCTTTAAATTGCCCCCCTCCCCCTCCCTTCGCACTCCATCTCAGAAACCCTCCCAAGCCGCTGTTCCGCTGTTCTTCTCTTCTTTCTTCGTAAATCTTGCAGCCACTCTCTGCAATTCCTCTCATTCTCAGTAGTTTATATTTTTCATTCAGCACTCATCAACTGTTCTTTCCTTTGTGCATTTTATTTGGAGGCATTTTCTTCCTTGGAGCAGATCTGATCTTCTTTCAAGTTTTTCTTGGTTAGTATTTTTATAATTTTTGTATTTATATTACATTTTTTAAATTAATTATTATGATTTATGATATGAAATGATGATCTAGGATTTAGAAAAAATTTATACAAATTTATATAATCTGTGATAATTTATAATTTTTAGTGGTTAATATTTTGATAATTTTTATATTTATATTATAATATTTATTTTATGTTGATTATTATAATTTATGGTGTGAAATGATGATCTAGGATTTAGAAAAGATTTGTACAAATTTATGTGATATGTGATAGTTTATAATTTTTACTGGTTAGTATTTTTATAACTTCTGTATGTATATTATGCATTTCATGTTGATTATTTTGATTTATGATCGAAAATGATAATCTAGGATTTAGAAAAAATTTATATAAATTTATGTGATCTGTGATAATTTATATTTTTTACTGAGTAGTATTTGTATATTTTTTATATTTATATTATAATTTTTATTTTATGTTCATTATTATGATTTATAATGTGAAATGATGATCTAGGATTTAGGAAAAATTGAAGCTTTAACATATTTTATTTTTTAGAAAAATTAACATGTTGTTAACAATATTTTATTACAATCATTAATTATATTTTTTAATTTATTACAATATTTGAAGTAAATTGAAGCTTTAATATACGTTTTATTAACAAAAATAATTAATTTCATATTATATTTTACAGAAAAAAAGTTAGTGATTAAATTAAATATTATTTATATAAATTTTTTTAAATTCTTGTTGATGATAATTTTTAAATATTCTATTTTAAATTTAAAATACATCAAATAAGAGTTCTCAAAGGGTTTACAGTTCGTACATAATTTATTCTTCATTTCATGTACGTTGCTGAATTTTTTCATCTTTATTTCTTCAATCATTCTATTAAAAGTTGAAATGCAATATATTGAATAATATTAATATAATATAATTTCATATTTTTGACATAAAATTATTTTTAATGATCAAATATCTTTTTTTTTTAAATTCATGTTATGAAAAATGCTAGTTGAAATAACTAGCTATATATTATAGTTTTAATAAAAGTTGTTAAGAATAAGAATTAATTATCTTTTAAAATTTATTAATATTTTCTTGATATAAAAGTTCAAATACTATATTTTAAATTGAATATACATTAGTAAAATTTTATGTATATTGTTATTTTTATTCGTTTAATATATTATTTTACAAAATATATTTAATTTAGCGTGATTTTTGCATAATTTTTTTTGATACAATAATATCTAATAACTTTTACTTAGAGATTAAAATTATTAAATTATCTAACATATTTTTCTTTCATGCAGAGGCTTTTTTCTGTTTGCTTCTCCGAATACTTACTGGTTAATATTTTTATAAATTTTATGCTTATATTATAATCTTTATTAGTCATGATGAAAATATTTTGTATATTAGTAGAGGAATTTGTTTAGAATGTTATGATATAAATAATCAAAATTTTTTTATTTTATATTAATTATTATGATTTATGATGTGGAATTATGATTTAAGATGTGAAGTTATGATTTATAAAAATTTTGTAGGAATTTATATGTACTGTGATAGGTTGTGTTATTAAAAGAACAACAAACGAGATAAAGAAAGGTGTCCTAATATAGGTCTTAGGACTTAGGTGAAAGTTATATTTAAAGGATTTTTTCATGTAAAATCTTAATATAGTATAAGAGAGGTACTAAAAAAAAATTCTAGGATATGTGAATGTAACCAAGGATCTTAAAAAAATAGGATATTGTTATTAAAAATTTGAACTTTTTTGTGTTTAAATAGTAGATATAATAAATGCACGAAAAATAAACGTACTTGAAAAAATTTAAGGTTACATAGGTTTATCCAGGAAGCATTAAAATATTTATGGAGGTATTGCAAAATAAGTATTAGACGAAGTCAGTGAATGTAAAAAAGAATTCATGATTGTATTGTATTAAAAAATTCAAATAATAATGTGTACATAATTTTGGTTGCTATTTGGTAGTAGGTGTGAACGGAGAAAAAAGCCGTAAATATAAAAAAATATAGCGTATTAAAAACGTTAACTTAGTTAATTAGTATAATTTGGGCAAAATAACTAAGATAAGTGATAATTGAAAGAGCTAAACTAAACCATAAATAAGATTATATAGCCAAATATTAAATTAGTTTTGGAAAAGAAATAACATTTGCTTGGCCGAAAAAATAATCCTATTATTATGTAGTATTGATAGAATACCTTGCAAAATAGTAATACATTCCGTTCATTTTTAATTATAGTAGTAAATATTAGTGCACTCGTTTATGAGAACAAAATTTGTATATGAGACTATCTATCAGCTGTGGAGGTGCAGTGAGGATTTTGCAGCTAAAAGTAAGAAGATGAAGAAAAGTTTAATTACTTTTATATATTCAAATGGTACAATTATTGAGGGATTAATGGGGGTAATGTACGATGGACCTCCCCCAAAGGCATTGAAGTTAAGAGGATGCAGCACTATGGATGTTTTGCGGGAGAGAATTAATGCCCGACTGAAGCTTCACGAAGATCAAGCTGTGGGAAAAATTGTTTATAGGTTTCCACAGCATCAAACAGAGGCTCAATACATGACATACGAATTGGACGACGATGAGGACTTGGCATGTGCCATAGCAAGCTACGAACAGCATCCAACAATGACAGCAATGGAGTTGTACGCGGAGGTGATCACATCTAAACTGCACGCAGCCAACCTGGGTTCACAAGAAAGAGTTCCAACAACTAGATCACCTATGGTTCCAACGGCTAATGTTAGCACTAGTTGTTCGATGGTGCGGGAAGGGCTTCCGTACACGGGTGGAATCGAGTTCCACATTTATGATAGTTATACTCCTGCATTGGACTCATCAGTTGCCGGCGTTTTCCCGTGAAATATATCACATACCATGATGGGTTCAACAAGTGCCTTACCGGCTGTAGAGGAAGAATCCGCTGGTCCTATATTAATGGATGCTTACCTTGAATCTGGTTTTGAGGATGATGAGGTGTCTTGCAGTAGCGATGATGATCGTGACACTAATGACGAGGAACGCGCCACTGCACAGGGAGACAGTGTTGCAACGCGGCAGGTGAGGAGTGACAATGCTGCACAGACATCATGTGGTGTCCCAAGCTGCTGTCTTCTCTCACATTGATTGGGATGCCATGCGGAATCCTAATGAATTTCCGGAAATAATGAAACCAAGCTATGATTACGACATGGAGGACTTACAGGTTGGGCAAGAGTTCGATTGCAAGGAGGCTTTAATTGTTGCAACCAAGCATTACCACATCAGAAAGCACCACAATTATTACGTGGAGGAGTCGGATACCAGAAGATTAAGTGTGAAGTGTGAAAATTACGAGGACCAATGCAATTTCCACCTCAGAGCGACCAAATTGAAGAATTGTAACACTTGGACAATAACTAGATTTCCAGGGCCTCACACATGTGTCAATGCCAGTTTGACATAGGATCACAAGTCTCTAGATTCCGAGTATATCAGTTCCTTGATACTCGATATGATTAAAGTTAAGCAAGATGTTCCAATCTCGCTTATACAAGAGAGGGTGGAAGGCATGTATGGGTATAAGATTTTGTACAGGAAAGCATGGAAGACGAAACAAAAGGCAATTGTCAAGGTGTACGGTGATTGGGATAAATCGTACGAAGTGCTTCCCAAATGGTTGGATATTTTAGGCTACTGTGACCAGGCACTGTTCAAGTTAGAGTCACACGAATTCGTCACAGCTGACAATCGTGTTGATCCGCAGAAACATATTTTTAATCGAGTTTTCTGGGCTTTCAAGCCATGCATTGCCGCATTTCCCTACTGTAAGCAATTCATACAAGTTGATGGAACGCACCTGTATGGTAAGTTCAGGGGCGTGCTACTGATTGCTGCGACCCAGGACAGTAACAAATGCCCCGTTCCTCTTGCCTTTGCCATTGTTGACAGGGAGAACTATGAAAACTGGAGTTAATTTTTGGCATTACTGCGGGTAAATGTTACGAACAAGCAAGGAATATGCTTGATATCAGACCGGCACCGAGCTATAAAAGATGCTGTAACCACCGAAGGTCTGGGATGGCAGCCTCCTAATGCTTTTCACCAGTACTGTATCAGACATATTGCCAGCAACGTTCGCAAGAAGTGTAGGAATGACAATGTGAGGAAAAATGTCCTTAAGATTGGTATGCATTATAGCATAATTTCCTTGTTGAACCTTTCATCTATAAATTTACGTATCTGGTAGTTTAACTCAGTTAACCTATTTGTCTCCATCTGTTCAGCGTATGAGCCCAGTTGGGAAAAGGCCATGGAGAGATTGGAGAACCTCAGCAAAGTTAACGAGGAAATCCACAAGAAGTTGACGGCTATTCCGATGGAGAAGTGGACGCTGGCTTATGATGAAGGTAGAAGATATGGTCATATGATGACCAATATTGTAGAGTGCATCAATGGCTTGTTCAAAGGATTAAGGAAGCTACCAATTACAGGCCTTGTTCAACAAACATACTACAGATGTGTCAAGTACTTTGTGAAAAGGGCAAAAGAAGCACATGCTGAACTACAACAAGGTCACGTATACGCAAGTAGATTCAGACAGAAGCTTGCGACTATCCAGTCACGTGCTTCTTCTTACCACGTTCGTGCTTATAATAGACAAGGGACTAGGTTTGAGGTGGTGGAGGGCCCTAATATGGCAAGGGGGTCATGTGGAAAGGTTGTCCAAGTATTATTAGACAAAGGGCAATGTGAATGTGGACAATTCCAAGCATATAGGTATCCTTGCGCTCATATTATTGCTGCTTGTGCCTCAATCAACATATCGTGGGAACCATATGTCGATGCTGTGTACAGGCTTGACACACTACTCAATTGCTACAAATCTGAGTGGTGGCCTATCGGGGAGTGGTCGCAATGGAATAACCTACCACCATTTCCTGTTCTGATTCCAAATTATGGAAGATTACGTGCAAGGGGACGACCAAAGTCGACCCGGATCAGAAATGAGATGGATTGGCCTCAAGAGAGCGGTGTAAAGCAAAAATGCGGTCATTGTAAGATGGAAGGACATAATCGTAGGCGCTGCCCACCGCTACATGGGGAGAAAGGCCCTTCTACACCTTGATTTTTATTATTTACTTTCGCATATATGTTATAGAGTATGTTACCCAATGTCGTAAGTGTAACGGTCGCACACTGTATTTTTTTTATGGTTGTAAAATTGCACGTCATTGTGTATATATATGTTACCTCATTACTAGTAATGTGAACCGACCATTAGTTAATCGTCCAAGTGTATACAACTTGGTTTAAATAGAAAAATACGAAAATTTTAAAAACTTTTTATCGCTTTACCGTGGTTTCGAAAGTATTTACCAGGCGCCTTTCAACATGGCGCCTTTGCTGCACCTAGCCCGTTAGGGGGAAAGGGGCTGGGAGGCGCCATTTCATTTGGCGCCTCCCCCAATCCATTTCGTATTTCATAATAATTAATTAATAATTAATTAAATTTCATAAATTTATACATGGAATAAATACATAATTTTTAGGTTATTAATTATTTATATGGAGATTATAATTTTAAAAACACAATTAATTATATTCTATGGTATTATTTATATATGTTGTAATTTAAGTTTAAGATATATTATTTGTACTTAAATTGCACAAGTCTGTTAAGTTAGTGTGTGTTTAAATTTCATTCTAATGCAATGCTTGTCGTGGCAGATGGCATCCACATCCCGACGTGTTGATCCTGGACCACGGGATCCTTCACTACTGACGGCTCAGGCCTCACACATATCACAGTCGATTTGGGCTGGCCATGTATGGAAATAGTTAGATCTTAATTAATCCAAGTATAAACCGTTTCTGAATTGTCAGACGTGATAATTGGTGATTTTTTTTCTTTCGTAGCCTGACCGTGTGTTCAGGATTCGACGAGCTCATCACTACCATCATCAGCAGCCGCCAGAGTTGATTATCCCCTTTTTGTGAGAGGCAGATTTTTACGGCTTGGCGATGTGCGAGTTTGTGCCGATCGACCATCAGTTGATCAGTGCTCTTGTAGAGAGGTGGAGGCCGGAGACACACACCTTTCACATGCCGCAGGGAGAGATGACGTTACCCTGCAGGATGTTGCTTTTCAGCTTGGCCTACCCATTGACGGTCGAGTAGTGACGAGACCCACTGTGTGGGGATGGGGAGCCCTGATAGAGGAGTATTTGGGACTCCAGTTACCGATGGATGAGAATGTCATCCGAGGGGGGCGACTGAAGATGAGTTGGTTGGAGAGGCATTTCACTCATCTTCCAGATGATGCGGATGAGGTGACAGTGTAGAGATTCGCCCGAGCTTACATTTTACAACTCATTGGTGGGACGTTATTTCCAGACCATTCCGGCACATATGTCCATCTCATGCATTTACCCTTGATCGGACACTTACACGAGGCTGGGACGTACAGTTGGGGATCTGCTTGCCTGGCCTATCTATACAGAGAGCTCTGTAAGGCCACCGCTCCGGATTACAGGGAGATAGGAGGTTGTTGCCTACTACTGCAGCTCTGGGCTTGGGATAGATTTCCCACTATCGCCCCCGCGATAGCTGTTTTAGACATACCAGAGGGGGATGCAGGGATTGGCCCCTTAGCACGTAGGTTAGAAAATTTTTCAACTTTCACTTATAATTAAGTTTACTACGAAGTTGTTTAACTTTGTTATTGAACCTGGCAGGTGGCACTATCAGAAGACGTTCCAGGATAGTCTGGCACACAGCCTACCCCATTACAGATATGTGCTGGACCATCTTCGACTTAACCAGGTATGTAAGGGATAATGGATTTCTTTATTTCAGGGCTTTATCCATTCCATTAGCATATTTAAATGATAACCTAAATTTGCAACTTCAGATCGCTTGGATCCCATACACTGAGGAGGTCATCGCATCACTGCCTCAGTACTGCTTTGACGGGAGTGACACGTGGACAGCAGTGGTGCCGCTCATTCACTTTCAGATTGTCGAGTGGCACCAGCCTGATAAGGTTTTGCGGTAGTTTGGACTATGCCAGGCTATTCCAGAGCCACCGAAATAGGTGGCGGAGATCCATTGCCTTCACTTGTCCGGTCAGCATGACGAGGAGTGGCACATCCGCCATCAGCCGTATATTGCACTCTGGGATATCCGACGAGACTTGTGCGTTACCGCCGAGCTGACGACACGCCTAGTTCTGGGACCATGATCCGATTACATGACATGGTACAGACGGGTTACCAGGCGATGTATTACACCCGTCGGGAGAGCGCTAGACCTTGTGGTAATATTGCGTGCTAGTTTTTTGTATCTGATTTTCTTTAAATGCATTAGTATTATAACTAACTTTAATGTCAAAATTTTGCATAGGTAGATGAGGTTTCCACACTACAGGACTTCATTACCCCTGAGGGGCAGGCTGTGTTCACCTTCGATGCGCTTAGATCAGCGACGGAGTCCATCCTTCATGTGATTTAACAGGTTGATCATGTGATTATTGACTCACATGCGGAGCCAGCTCCCCAGGCCCATCATATCCCAGACCCTGCGGAGGGTGACCATGATCAGCCTCGCTCTCGCCGACGACGTCGCACTGCTCCACGACATACGTCGTAGGCTGATGTTTCGTCCGCTTCGACAGTGCAGCAGATTCCATCGTCGACTACCCAGGAGACCATGACGATGATGCTTGATGTTACTGCCCCATCTCATGTGTACCCTACTGCACTTGATCATCCTTCATCCTCCACCATGTTCCCGGCTGCACTGTATGGGCCGTCGTTATCCCAGATGTACCAGTTCCCTCCTAGTGTTCCATCCTCATTTCAGGGATTTCCACACATACCAGGAGTTTCATCTTCATTCTATGCCTTTCCTTTCGATGACGCAGGTCCATCGCAGCCATATCGTCCTGCATTTGATTGGCATACCCAGGATCAGGGATTAGCACTTGGTGGCATGATGACAGACGACTCAGAGCTTATAGATAAAGGTAGGGGTGGAGGCAGAGCGGGAGCCAGGGGCAAAGGCAGAGCGGGAGCTAGAGGTAGAGGAGACACAGACACCGGGGATGTGACTCCCGAGCCTGCGCAGAGGGTTAATAGATACGGCCGCCACATTACCGATCCTGGATGTGGGACTGGACATCACTTACGTAGACATTAGCTTTCTTTTCTATGTTTGTTGTATATTTATGTACATTTATCTTACTACTTTATTGCCAAACATCAACATTTAGGATGATTTTACTACTTTATTGCTAAACATCAACATTTAGGATGATTTTAATTAATACGACATTTTTAATTGCTTGCGTATTAACAATTATAAATAATAATAAACTTCAAAATCATTGCAATATTTAGTTTTTTTAAAAAAATTATGATAAGGACATCTCCCAAATATAATAACTAACATTATTAATTATCATATTTTCACAACTGTTATAATTATCTACTCTTTTTTTAGTTACCATGTGAAAATAAATAAATAAAAATTAAATTAATTTAATAACTTTTATATTCATAATGTGAAATATATATTCAATACGTTATGAATCGAGTTCACTAAACATTTAAGAATAAAAATACGTAGTACAATTGTCAACGTAGATGGGGATGCTGCCCATGTACAGTATCAAAATTCAAGCCTCTGGGATTCACAGTCGACACGGTCACCGGCTAATTAACTTAGAAATGAGGAGCGAGGGTGCCGTAGGCCAAAGGTGCCATATCGCCTGCCGTCCCTTCCCTTCAGCGCCAACGACGCCATTTCGTCTACCGTACCTCTACACCCCATTTGGCGTCTCTCCATCGCTGTGCGTATCTTCTGTACTTATTTCGATAAAATGTTTCGAAGGAACGATAAAACGAATAATAATTTCTTAAAAAATAGTTAATCGATACTTTTCCCTCTCATTGCCAAAATAGTTTCTTAAAAAATGAATTATAGTTTTTTTTAAATTTTCAGCTATCTTCAACCTTGTCATTTCGTATTTACTTTGTTACAAAATAAAAATAATTTTATTGAGATAAATATAAAGTGACAATAATATTATTGAAATAAATACAAAATAAGATAAACATATTTATTTCGTTATATTTCTTTTCATTTTTAACAATCTTCAAGTTCGTAAATAAAGAATATTATTGAATAATTCAATAAATTTACTTATGTGTAATAACATATTAAAAAATTACTTGTAATAATATAATTCCAAACGTTAGAAGTTTATAATTTCAAAAATTGATAAATATTAAGTGTCATTGGATCAGATTTTGAGAGACATTAATATAAATTACGTAATTATTCTTTATTGATCCTATATTTTTAAAATAATATTTAATTATCTATTAAATATTTATTATTTTTATTCATTATATTATTATCATTTATTACTTTCTTATTTAATTCCTGTAATAAATTTATATATTAGATATCAAAGTGGAGTTAACATATTTTTATATGACATCAAATATAATTATAAAATGAGTAATTTATTTTCAATAAATTTTTTTTGAGTCACAATTATATATTATTTTTTTTTAAAATTTTATTTTCAAATGATATTAAAATTAATTATTTTTGAAAGGAAAAAATAGAAAAAATGGGGCCGAGGGCGCCACCTTGAATGGTGCCCTCAAAGGTGACCAGAGGCGCCATCCTGGATGGCGCCCCTTCCCACATAGTGCCAACTCAAATGGCGCCTCCCCCATATGTGCGTATTTTGGTAATAAATTTCAAAATAACGGTAAAATAGAAATAAGTTTCGTAAAAAATGTTAAAACGGTATTTTATCCTATTGGGGAAGTAGAATCAGAGTCTCTCTCTTCTATTAACTTTCAACTTCACCTCAACCCAAGCAACACGTGTTAGTGTATTTAACCAAGCTCAATAATTAATTGTCATAACTTTGTAAAATGAATAACAAAATACATGAATCAAATATATACATAACATTTTTGTATAATTATTTATTACTAATATAATTACAAGAACTCCAACTTGTTAATTACATTTTATATTTCTTGTACTAGTTTGTTGTCCCGACATTAACGCAATTCCATAACATATTATTTAATCCTTGAGCACAAACCTCACACATTTTAGGAGACACCTAAAATTTTTTTTAATATTTATCGGTATCTTAGTAAATAATAATTTGTGAATTAAAATTTGTAAAAGATAATTAAATAAAAATTTTCAAATTATTATTTAGAAAATATCTCTAAATACATTAGATTAGAAGAGAAATTCGTGTATAATTTAAGTAGAGAGGAGATTCTATATATTTTATTCAATTTATTATTTTAAATTCTTTTGGTGAATTAAAATAAAAAAAATCATCCGCTCTCAATTAATTATCTTAATTGTTTCAATTATAGTTTATAATCATATTAGTTATAAATGCTTTAAAAGAGTCATTTGAACTCTTGAATGGTAAACCTTAATCATTGATTTAAACTTTATTATTATATTTGGGAGAATAAAAATTTGTACTCCGTGCAATGTATAAATTATATCTTAATTATACATAAATCAATTAATCAATGAATCTACTAATAATATCAAAATTTTATTATGGAGAATGGAAGAGAATTATAATCTCCATATGTTGATGCAAAAATTATTATATAAAGTCCGTCAACAAAGGTCTCAACTAACAGACGCCAAACAGAAGTTTCCTTTCCTGAGGTTAACTTGGGATTATCACTACTTGAACAGATGAACTCCTCATTTGTAATTTCTCTTATTCATCCAAAATCTGCGGCTGGAATTAATGCTACATGACACGTCATCCAAAATTTCAAAACCCAAGCTTTTTGTGCTGACACAAAAGATGAGGTCAATTCTTTCGCGCACACACCAAAACAAATAAATAAATAAATAGATAAGGTCAATAATATATGATAATTTATATATTTTATCATATAAAATATTAAAAATTTATGAAAGCTATATTAAAATTTAATTTTTTTCATCAGTTATATTTTAAAGTATTTGAGCTTAATTTAAATACATTTTGTATTATAAATATTTAAATAAAATATGTAAAATATTTGATATTAATATATATTATTTGATTTAAATTTGTAATTATATTTTTATTATTTTATTACAAGGTTCAAATTTTAATTTAAGCATCGCATTATTTTATATTTTTTAAAAAATTTGTGTAACTTTTAAAATTAGAAGAGAAGTCTTGATAATTTCATTAAAATTTAAGAGAAGTTAATATATTTTTCTCTAAAATTAAATATGGCGGATAAATATAAATATGATGAATTAACAATATATATATATATATATATATATATATATATATATATATAGAAATATGGAATGAATTAATTAATTATATTCAGTATTTTTAATAAAAATATTTAAAAAGTTAAAATCAAACTTATTTATGGGCTTACCTTTTGCTAACATCTGCTTCATATCAATTTTCAAATATTATAGTTTGTCATCAATCAAGATTTCATCAAACTTTTAATATGAATTCTATTACTTTATTTTTAACTAATAGATCTTACAAAATAATTCAGAATTCAGTCTTTTTACTTTTGGAAATAAACGTAGGTGATGGGCATACATACCTCATGACTATTTCTTAAATTTTTGTTACATAACAAGTTGTATTTATAATATTTTTGTATAAATTTAAACTTGATTTATTGCTAATTTAAAATTTTATACTATTAATAAATAGGAAGATAATATATCATTAAAAAATTTAAAGTAATTAATAATTTTTATCAACAATTAAAATCTTTTAGTAGTTTTTATTCACATGAAATATGTAAATTGGTGATAATATGATAATAAATCAAATTTAAGTCCTTCTTATATTTTAGTGATTATGTCTTTTTTTATATTTCAATATTGATATAAATCATATCCAGTTATATTATATAATTATTAAAAAAAGTTATAAGCAGACATTGTCCCGAAAATTTTCAATTAAGCTATTTTAGGAATAAAAAAATTTGAAATTTTCACATCTTTGAATCTGTTTTCCCTATCAGATTTTCATAACAACAAAACCATTCTTTTTTTTTTTAGGTGCAAATGTTTCTTCTGTTAAATATTATTTGTGTGACTTGATCATATTCTTCATATATAATCTTTTTGACATATAAGAGGAATTTAGTATAAGTATATCAATATTATATCCTTACTTTTGTATTCATAATAAAAAGGTCTTTTTAAATCAAATTCTTTTTAAATAAGATTCACAAAAATAGATATATAATAAAATAAGGTGTAAGAGTTTTGCTTTCATTTATTCTTTGTTGTACTTGTTTTTATGTGGAAGTTCAATTTTGATTCAATTAAGACTCCCAAACGTGGAGAATCTATGACGAAAACTGGATTGATTTTGCATATTTTTATTTAGTCGAATTAAGTAATATATTTATTGAATAATTATTATATTTACAAATATTGATATATAATTACAAAATAAATATAATAAATTAAATAAATTTCAAAGCTTTGCTATCTAATTTTCATTTATTACATACATATTATTCATATACTAATTGTTTGAAAATAATAGATGTTCATATGAACAGACAGACAAGTCATTATACCTAAATTTTATATTTAACTATTTAATTATTAACATATTATTTAATATTTACAAAATAATTTTGAAATAATAAGTTATGAATAAAACACTTGCATCGCACGGGACAAATATTTAATTTAGTATTAAATTTTGGATCGCAGAAGATTTTCTCACATGCTCAAATCTTAATCTTAAATTAGAATATTAGTGCTGTGCTTGATGTTATTGTGCTCTCAAATCCATTCTTTTTTCTTTCAAACACAAATATTTCTTCTATTGAATTTGACTTATGTAATTTAAAATTATGATCATATTTCATCATATATAATCTTTTCTTTTCTATATATAAGGGAAATTTAATAAAAGCATTTTAATATTGTATCTTGCCTTTTTGTTAGGAATGATAAAATGTTTTTGAATTTACAAGGTCCCCTGGAAATTGTTTTAATAGAGCTTGGGAATAACATGATATGAGGCATGTTTTTACCCCAAATATAATGGTGAAAATGGGGTAATAATACTTTATCTTATCCTTGAAGCTCTAATATTATAAAATTATTATATTTTTACCTTATACATTAATATATATATATATATATATATATATATATATATATATATATATATATATATACAAATATATGTATAATTATTTTAGTTTTTTCAATTTAATTGCTGAAAAATTGAAAATGCATTAAATTTTTATTTGAAATAATGAAGGTAGAAAATAATAATACTTTGTTGGTTATTTATTTATCAAAAATTTTAAAAAAATTTAAATTATTTAAATTAATTATGTATAATTTGCAATATTTAAATCTATATTTTTTCCTTTCATCCATATTTATTAATATTTAATATCACTTAATAATTATATATAAATTTGTAATTCTTAATTTTAAGATTTATATTTTTTATTTTTTTATTTATTATCATTCTTTATAGGTTCTTGTAAAGTTCTGTTATCCTGTGGAGTATGCAAATAGGGCAAATTTTATCTTCAAATATAGAGTATGAGGTAAGACAATATTATCCCCCAACAATGGGCATGAATCAAGAGAAGGATGATTTGCTCTTGCCCTACCCCTTTGCTATCCCCTTCGCTATCCATACTTTATGTATTCATTAAAAATATGCCTCTTTAAATTAAATTCCTTTTCAAATATAATTTACAAAAATAGATATATGATAAAATAAGTTATAAGAACTTTCATTTACTTTTTGTTATACTTGTTTTTATGTTGAAGTTTGATTCGATTAATATTTTCAACTCTAAAGAACCTAATAAGATAAATGAGTTAATTTTGCATATTTTTATTTAGTAGAAAGTGATACATATTTATTGAATATTTATTAATTACAAATAGTAATATATAATTGTAAAATAAATATAACAAATTAAGTTTTAAAGTAGGGCTAACAATGAGTCCAGTTGATTTGAATTAGTTTCAATTCAAGTTTGACTTGTATCAAATTTATCTAACTCATAATTCGGTTCAAGTTTAATTTAAATCAAATTTTCCAACTTAAGCTTGTTTAAATTAAGCTCACAATTAATTCAATTTGGCTTGTTAGATCAAATTAATTACAATAATAAAGTATTTTATTAGCAATTTAATACCTTAAAATACTTTTAAAAATTAATATATTTAGCAATTTAATGACAATAGATAAAATATATATAAATAGTGTATTATAAGCATATTTAATATAATATAAATAATTTATTTTAAAATATAAATTTTCATTACGACCACATCTAGATTTTAAAAAATGAATTACTTTGAACTTTTCAATTTTTTTTATTCATAATCATAACTTTATTGATTTATTTTGTTCAAAAATTATAAATCTAAATCATAAGTGTTTCATGTACCTCATCTAATTATTTAACTTATAAATATAAAATTATTAAGTTTTCTTTGAACGAATAAAATATAAATTAAAAATTATTTATTTAATTATTTGGCTTATAAAAGTAAAATCAATAAATTATCTATTAAATTTTGCCCTTTGATTTGGATTATTATGATAAATCTACGAATAAAAAATTATCAACTATTGTTAATATAATTATTTTATATATTTTTACTTAAAATATTATTTAAAATTCTTACAAAAAAATTGAAGCAATATATTAGTAACAAAGATATATATATATATATATATATATATATATATATATATATATATATATATATATATAATATTATAATATGCATGTCTATACTTATATATTTTTTATTTTATATGTGTATATATTGAAGCAGTTTGTAATAGAAATGGATTGAATTTCTATCAACTCAATCTTAATATATTTAAAATATGAGTCAGATAATTTAATTCATGTATCGCTCATTTATTCCTTAAACTTGACTTAGTGAGGCAAAATTTGAATCAAGTTATGAGTCGCTCATGAATTAACTTGATTTGTTGCTAGCGTATTTTAAAACTTTGCTATATAATTTTTATTTATTACATACACACTGAGGATATTTAATAATTAACTTTTAGCCAATTTAAATGCTTTTACTATTTGATGAAATCAATTAACTAAATTAAATATTTAATAAATAGCTATTGTAGTCAGTTTATTAGCCCTCAAAAAACTACTTTAAAAAAGTTAAGAATAGTAACTTTTTAAAATAGTTGATTTATATTTAATATAAAAAAATACCTTCTTACCCATAATAATGAAATTTGTAACATTTTCATCTTTGATAAATATATTTAATTATTTCTTAGAGAAAAATTCTATACATATAGAAATTATAATTATTTATTTTTAAATAAAAACCAAATAAGTATAATAAAACATATTTAAATATTTACATAATAATAAAATTTACATGAATATAGTCATATATTTTCTATTAAATTATATAAAAAAATGAGAATATATGTTTCATGTCAAAGAGAATAATAAAAAATGAATTGAAAAAATTATTAATCTTTTACAAAATGATATCTTTTGAATTAAAGAACAATATATATTAAAAAAAAGAAACGATGGGATGATATTACTTATGAAATATATATTTTTATATTTAAATGGTATAATTTATCAATATTTTGAAGAGAAGCATATAAACTCTAATTTTAATATTAAAAATAGTTATAAAATAAACTTTAATAATTACTATATCTATTGAAATATTATATGTATTTCTTAACTAAAAAATTATAATTGTTCATCTTTTAAAGGAAAATTAAATAAGTATAATAAATTATAATGGTATATTTTTTAAAAAATTAATATAATAAAAAATATATTATAATCTAAAGTATTATTAAAGTGAAAGAATATATAAATAAATTATAAAATATATACTTGTCCTTATGTGACATTTTTGTATATAAATTGTTAATAATAAATAATTAATTTTATCAAAAAAAATTATAAAAATAATTAATGCTATCAATTAATTAAATTAGTTGATACAATTAACTATTAACTGATAACTAATTTAAATAGCTAAGCATTAATATAATTGGCTAATTGTCAAATAGAATTATTATTCATATATAAATGATATAAAAATTATAGATATCCATATGAATGGACAGACCAAATACTAATATTATGAATATCTACACTTAAATTTTATATTTAAATATTTAAATTATTAACATATTATTCAATATTTACAGGATAATTTTGATATAATAAGTTGTCGATATAACACTTGCACAGTACGAGATAAATATCTCATATAGTATTAAATTTTGGATTGTAACAGATTCTCACGTGGTCAAATCTTAAATTAGAATATTGGTGCTATGCTCGATGTTATTGAGCTCTCAATATTTATTGAGTTAATTAATTTAATAATAAGGATAGTTTATAAGAATTAAAAATCAAATTTTAAGCATAGAAAACATCAAATACTAATTAAAGGTTATCAGCAAAATTCATTGGGTTATCAAATTAGAATATTGTTATGTTGCTTGGTGTTACTAAGCTTATAAAGTGAGATTTCTCAATTTTTTCGTCAAATTTACGACACTCCTCTAAGCTTATCATCGATAATTTATATTCTAATTATATAAAAAAAATTATTTATTATTATTTAATATTATACTATTTTCAATATTTATTTCTTAAGTCAAAGAAAGTAAAAATATATTTACACATCATTGCATATTTAACCCAAATTTATTAATTCAATATAAATAAAATAAATAAATATGTAATGTCTTAAAATGTAATTAATTTAAGCTTTGGATAATTATTGTTATTTTAAATGTTTTGATTATATCAATATAATTTGATGACAAAATAAATATGAATTAATTTACTTCACACACACACACATATAAACATGTTCTTTTAAATTATTTTACATGTATGATCTTGTTCAACAACTATTTACCAATTTATCAAATACTTTTAATATAATAAACTAACTCAATGACATATAATTTATAACTTAACACCATTTTAGTTTGTAGCTACCTGCTAACAGCCGCTAAAACAGTTATCAAATTATTACCTACATGCCCCAAGCAGAGCCTTTTATCGAGTTGTTGATCCAATGCCGTTTGATAACAGTTGAAGTAGACATCTAGCAAGTGCAATGCTTAAAAGCTGGTACTCATCGCCCTTCAAATTCAGATATAGTTACTTCATTTCTTGAGCCAGATTCTGGCTGGTTTAGGGAGGAATTTGGGTCTTCAATTGAATACTTAGCCAGAAAGAAACCAGGCTATTTTGGTTCAAGCAATTCAGTATCACTTGCCAACATTAGAATCACTGAGGGCATATCAAGCCTATCCTCTTGATACTGCTGCACACATAGCAGACTTACATGGATGCAATGCATCACTTTTGAAAAAATGCAAGCACCTTTTATATTTTCATCAATTAGTTCTAAAACCTTGCCATATTGCCACAAATTCCATGCCTGAGCCATAAACAAAAACAAAATGGTTATTCTTACTTCGGGGTCATAATTCATATTTAATAATTCAAACTCTTCTAAGCCACTATGTATGATATATGGTAATGACAGATTTAATCAATTTCTAGGTCTCACTTCAAACTTCGTTGTTGATGTAGATATTTAAAAAATCCATATGATTAACTTATGCAGGTTTTAAGATTGATGGGTTTGTTAGGATGGTAAGACTCTCCATTTCTCTTCCCACATACAATCTCCAACATCAAAACACCATCAAAACACCATAACTAAAGACTTTAGGGTTCATTGAAAATAGTCCACTAATAGCGCATTTAGGAGTTATGTAGTCACCACAAAATACCATTTAGAGAAGAAATATTAGTAAGATTAATAATTAATTATGAATGTTGAATGTAAGAAACACTTAGGGGCCATTTGGTTTAAATTGGAGAAAGGGAATTAAGGGGAAAAGAAATAAATGATTCTTAATTACCTAATCTATTTGGTTTAAATAGGAAAGGGAATTAAATATTTTTAATTTACTTTATTAACAATTATTGCACTAAAAAATAATTTACTTATAACTATTATTAAAATAATTATTATAATTATTATCTTATTATTTTTATTTTATTTACTAATATTATAATTTTTATAAATATTTAATATTAATTATTAATATCTTATTAATATTATTTTTATTATTACTCTTATTATTTCAACTATTATTAATATCTTAATAATAATTAATATTATCATAATGATATTAATTATTATTTATTTATTATTTAAATATTATTTAATTATAGTATAATATTATTAAAAATAAAATTATTATTAATTTAGTTATTATTTTTAATAGTTATTATTTTATTAATATTATTAATTATTTTTATGTTATTAAATATTATATATTCACTAATATTATTAATTTCATAATTATTTTATTTTTATTATTATTTCAATTATTACTATATTATTTATTTATTATTTTTTGTAACAATGATAGTTGTTATTTTATTATGAATATTTATGATTTCATTAATATGATTAAATTATTAATATTTTATTATTATTAATTTTTTATATTATTAAATACTTTATTATAATAATTATTAGATGATTATTTATTTTTATTTAATTAATTTTATTATAAACTATTATTTAATAATTATTTCTATTTTTACTTATATTATTATTTTATAATAAATTATTATTATTATTATTATTATTATTATTATTATTATTATTATTATCATCATCATCATCATCATCACCATATTGAAAATGATAAACTGAAAACTCATAATGAGGGAATAAGATTCCCTAAAGATTTAAGGGAATCACCATTCTTTTATTTGGGATAATCTCATTAAAAGAAAATGGGAAAAGGAAATAAATTTTTTCTGAATCAAACAAAAAATAAAGGGAATAAAATTCTGCAATTCCCTTTTCCTT